>OV656868.1:13201117-13740305 GCA_927399465.1 Sarcophaga caerulescens | reverse complement strand
CCCTGGTCTTACACTCTTTGAAAGCAAATACTGGCGCTTGGAAAAACGGTTATTATGGTTGGCTAGTCGGAGTTATAGTTTGTTTTCCTGCTCTGCTATATAGAGGAGTAGTCACGTCCTATCCTGCTGTTGTCGTCCATGTAGCAGCATATCCTACAGACTATGTATATGCCCAAAGAGGACGATCTGGTACTAAAGTCACTCAATTGGTTTCAATTGATATTTTGAGAATATGGTTGCATAATTCCACGTTAAGCGGGTATCCATTCAGTGTCCTCATTATCTTTTGATGAAACGATTTATGGGCCTCTTTAACTGATACCTCCATAACCTGAAGACGATACGCCGCCGAACTCGCGTCTCATTTGGTAGAGTCTGCCGTTTTCCATACTTTGGCAAATGCTGCCTCTAAATAACATATTCTCTGAAAAAGAAACGTAAACTTATTGTATTTTTTGGCCTAACGGGTGTCCTCTTTAATACCTTGTAAGCAATTGGAATCGTTATAAGGCTTGTGCTTTCAGCTTCTGATTCACCCTTTTCGCTGGTCTTTTTTTTGCTCTCTCTCAAATCCAATCCAAAGGATTGTAGGAGTAACTTCCAAACCCACAGGCTCACATCAACTGCAAATGTTTGTTGATGACTGTGTAAACACATACACTCACTCAGTAGGCGGTGGTTGATGGTGTGCAACTAACAAACTAATGTTTGTAGATTCTGTTTGAATTTTCTCTTGCCGCAGCTTAGTGCTGTGTGCTCTTGTGTAACTCTGAGTAGAGATGCGGGTGACAAAAGAACCGCTTTTGTTGCTATTTGTGTTCAAGCTGTTCTAGGGAGTGAAAGCAATTGTTTTCAAACCACACGGTTGTTGACAAAAGTGTAGAAAGTTTTACTTGGAAATCATTGTGCAAATAAATGTTATCGAAAAGTAGAAAAAGAAAAATGTGAGCACTTTATAATTTCCAAAAACGAGGGGAAACATCGAAATTATGAATGTCAACGAAAGTTCAAAAGAGGTATTGTTTATTATTTTATAAAGAAAACATAATAAAAATTGTCTTTTCTTTGCAAAGTAAAAATGTTTTAGTTCGTTTTACTCGTTTCAGCGATATTCAAGAGCTTCGTTAAATTGTTTATTGTAAGACCTCAAAACGAAATATGGTAAAATATTTCTCCGGTGACTTCCTTTCACCAGATTTTTGGCAAAAACTTTGGGAGAAAATAAAATTTCCTTGAAAAGTTTCTAAAAAAGTTTGTCAGTTGAGTCGACTTTAAACTGTAGGTTCCGCGTTCATGTATAAAACTAATACGCACAACATAAGTGATGTGAGAAGCTAGGTTGTAACCCTGTCAGAAGGTTTGTAATGACCAATTATGTATGTGTGTATGTATGTGAAACACTGCTTCATTTGTATCTGAAAAAATTGATACGATGTGCTCGCCCGCTGTTGCAACACTCCTCTTTGCATTCTGTTGAAACGCCTCTCGCCATTCAATCCAATACTTTGACTGTTCGTATGTCTCAGATGTAAACCTACGTATATAAATCCACTCCATCGTTATGAATCTCTACTTAAACGTTGTTGCTCTAGAGTGAGCAAATACTGTGAGACCTTCGAACCTTTACGAAATTGTCCTCTCGTTCACAGCCTTCAATAGAAACTTCAATGATAAACTCCTTTATAGTGTAAGGAGACCTTTTGTGTTACAGATAAGAGCTACATTCGTGCCTACCCATACCAAATTCCTTTTTATAATCTTTAGGTTAGGTAAGGTTAGCGGGTAGCTTGCCGGTCATAGACAAGTTCACTCGGTGGCCGTATGGTGCATTGTGTTACCCAATGTAAGGTATGCCCCTTGTCATGATTCATTAAAGGTGCAGTATCCCGCTAGAATTCCTGTAAGAATGCGAATCGTTTTCTTGTCGAACTTAAGTAGTTCCCTGGTTCTACCACTGCCCACCGCTGGACACAGCAGTTTTGAAATGCAGCAACCAGGTATGTTGGGCCACCCACGGTTTGTTGAATTCCATGCTGTTTTTTCCAATTTGGAAAAGTATTCCCGTAGAGGCGAATTTATATATCCCCTCTATCGCCTTCTTCTTAGGCATCATTGATCCCTTTCGTGCCAGTTATAATGTTGAATTAGCTTCCATCTTGATTACTTGCCAGACAACATGTTTACTCTGTCGCAATATGACTTAATGCCAAAACACATTTCTCCGTCTTTGAGTATTCCCAATACACTTGACTCTTTTGAAACTAATACTGATAGGAGATATCGTAACCAAATCCAAACAGGTATGCTTGGTACTCTGACATTGTCAGATCTCCAGGAAAGTCTGCAAGATTTTTCCCGCTAGCCGCTGTATACTTTTCACGTCGAAGTTGAAGACGATGTTGAAGATCGCCTAGTCTATAATCTCGCATGATATGAAAAGTTTCGGAGAAATCCGTTCCTAACTTGATGGAACTGCAATGTTCTACCATTAACACACTAATTTTGAAAAATGTTCCCTCTTTTTGGCTGTTCATCGAATGCTATCGCGACTACGCCTTACATGTACTCGTTTTGTAATTAATTTTTTTTAACTTTTTAAAACTGTTTACTTTTTTGTGGTTAAATTCGAAATGAATACACTATAAGTTAATTTCGTTTTAAATCTAAGAAAAGAAAAATGAAAACGGAATTCAATTTTCTTCTGTTGTTCATAACCGGATCGATGGCATTAAAATTTATTTCTTTCGTGTTTTGTTTCGTACTTTAAGCAAGTTGTGGTTGTACGTAATTTCATAATTTATTTGCAACTTTTCTTAAGATTCTCTAATTTCGCTCGTCGCCCACAGTTCATTGTTAGCGATATTGTCATCGCCAAAGGAAAACAAAAAAAAAAAAAAAACACAAAAACACAAAAAAAACGTACAAAACTTTTAAAGTACAAAACAAAAGAGTACAATTAAATGATTTTTGTTTTTAAAAACTTTTTCCTTAACTTACTCCGCTGCATTGTCTTCACTTGGACTGGTATTCTTACCAACGAAATTAAAAAAACAGACAAAAAATCGGGGAGGGGGAAAAAGTCATTCACATGGCTTTTTTCTTTCTTTTTAACCCACTTTTTTTTTACTGTTTCTCGGTTATTATTACGAGAATTTTTGGTGTTGTTTACCTTCTGTTCTTTACGTTTCTGTGTACATATTTCGCCTTTGCATCTTCTCAATTTTTCCTAAGGGAACAGCATATAACACGAGTTAAAATATAGGGTCATATAAAACGTAGCTGAGGCTCTTTTTTAGGTTACATTTTTATCGTTGATCCTTAAGTTGATGTTTTATTAAGTTCCTGATAAATCTGAAGAAGTAGATGTGCCCTGGCAGTTTAGTAGTGTGCTAGACTATTAGCGTGAGAGTCCTGAGTTCGATTCCCACCAAAGACTCTGGTCTGTTACACTACATCCAGCATATGGTCGGAGATACTTATCTCGTATATAATTAATTATAATTTCCAATTGTATTGCAATTAATAAATTAATAAAAAATAATCTGAAGAAGTAGGGGTTTTAAGTATCCCTAGTCTAGTAGGTAATGTTTTTGCTTATTACCACAGAGCTCAAATCCCGATTTAGACATCTTGAATAAAACGAAATATGAAAAAAAGTTTTCTTTTCGCGATTTCCTACTTCTGGCTCTCTCTAACAAAAACTCTAAGAGTAAATAAAATTGTCATAAGGTTTATCAAAAATCTATCATTCGGAGTCGACTTTAAATTGAAGGTCCCGCCGCTCATGGATAAAATTAACACACACAACATGGGCCGTGTGAGAAGCTAAGTTGTGATCCTGATCGATTATCCTACACAAATGGAAGAAAAAGTTGTAGAATTCCGTTCCAGAATGTTCATGCCAGTGAGGCAATCATAAATTCAGAAGGTTAGCCTAGACGAATGGATTAAGCAGAAGAGAAAAGTTGCTTACCACGGTATGGATTGGAATATACATATAATGGCAACACGATCCTTAAGGAACGTTAAAATAATTTTGCTTTATTGGATGAAAGTGGAGTGGATTGAATTTTGCTAATGCAGCAGCAGGACAGGAGATGGCACTATGAAATTATTTAAAAAATTTTGGGTACGCAAAGAAGCTCAATGTTGGTGTGGAATATAAATGAAAACAAAAATACTTTGTTAACTGGACTACCATCAGTGAAAGGCAGTAAGCATCAAATTATTGTTCAATCGTATTATAACAGACGCAATAAAAAATGGTTTAAGGCCGCTAATCCTAATTTGCCGTAAAACAAGCCTGTATTTAATGAGATGGGAAAGCAACTCGCCAAATGAATTTCGAAAGCCTGATGTAAGACTTAATTCTGTGATCCCACTCCCAAAGTTATACGTGAAAATTTTTAACAATTTTTTCATTAAGACGATACCATACCATGAATATCAGTGGTAACACGTTCCAAAGTGTTTTCACTTGGCCGGGTAGTTTTGTAGCACATCTTCAACTACAATTAGTTTGGTATCTGCAGAGCACGTGATCATTTTTTTAAAAGAATACTTACCAGTTACTTGTTAAAAAATCATTTCTTGTAAATGTGATCCGCATCTACACAACAGGCATACTTTTCCAGCACTTTGTCGGTACGTCATCAAATTTTGTCTTCTACAGCTGAAATAGTAACTTAATGCAGAAAATATAAATAATATTGAACGATTAGTTAGAAGTATGTAGAAGTCGCCGTAGCCTAGTATAGTAGAGCAGTGGTTCAAATTCCAATTGAAATATCACGAACAACATGAAATATAAACGAAGTATTTCCTTCAACGAAATCGCCGTAGTCTAGTAGGTAGTGTGTTGGCTTATTAGACGTAAGGCCCGAGTTCAAACCCCTGGTCAGACGTCAAAACGAAAATATTTCTTCGGCGACTTCCTCTCAGCAGATTTCTGGCAAAAACTCTAAGAGTAAATAAAATTGCCATGAAAAGCTTCTCAAAAATCTGTCGTTCGGAGTCGAATTAAACTGTTGGTCCAGCCATTCATGTATAAAATTAACGCACACAACATAAGTGGTGTGAGAAGCTAGGTCGTAATCCTGACTGAAGGGTTGTAATGACCAATTATGTATGTATGTATGTACGACTGGTAGTCGTGCAGACATGAAATTGACACATTTTGCGAAAAAGAATCAAGATCCATCAAAACTTTTGAAAATTTTTGAACTGAAAGATCATTTGATAAGATGACATATATAAAAAATATAACACGACTGTTATACTATTTAAATAATAATAACGGTAATTTTTATCCAATTTTATTAAATGATGACTCAATCTCTTCACAAGAGAACACACTCTAAGAATATTATCACTTATCCTATATTTTTTTATTAAAGTTTGCTACTATGAATGAATGGACAAACTTGAAAAAATACGACAAAAATTCGAACTTACTAAGTTTACCTCATTAAATCTCATAGCATATGAATCTCATAGCTATGAATAATAGATATATGTATACGGTTTTATAGGTCCATCTCTACGCTTTCCAACAAGACTTAAATTTTGGAAATCGGCTTAGAAATGTTTGAGTAATCCAGTAATCCGTAAAGTAAAAAAAAAAAACAGTTTTTGTCAAATAAAACAAGTTTGGAGGGTTCGAGAAATATAAAAAAGGTGTTTTTGAGTTCTACTCAACAAACTGAACAGCGTGGCCTATGTAGTTACTCGGGTGTATTTTCACTGTCGCACAGTGTTATGTATGTATGTATGTATTTCCTTCGACGACTTTCTCTCAGCAGTCTTCTTGAAAAAAATTGTGAGAGTAACTGAAATTGTGATAAAAAGTTTCTCAAATCTGTCGTTCAAACTGTAGTTCGCGACACTCATAGATAAAATTAACATGGTGTGAGAAGCTAGGTTTTAATCCTGACTAAAGGGTTGTAATTATCAATTAAAGAGAAGAATTATAATCGTTGTTGGTTTAGTAGTCTCTTAATAACAAATCTTACTCAGGATTTTTGCCTTTGCCATATGTCCTGAACACTTGTTTTTATACACAAAAGCCAAATAGCAAAGAAATCAACCGTAGTTATAATCATGACAACAATGTTTCCGATTAAGACTTTTTGCCAACAGAGACTACAGTACCACAAGAACTTTTTGTATGACCCCAATATAAGCGGTCTGAAAAGTCTACGAGGGTGTTTTCATGTTGTTTGTGTTAATTTTTTGTGCATTTGTTGTTCTCTTTTTGAAGAAAGTTTTATTTTTGTGTTTTGCTTCTCATACTTTTCTACACCTTTTGAATTTTTTGTTCGTTTTTGTGGTAATTCAAAAATTTCCACTCAATTATTAATGGCAACAGAAAATATTTCATTTTGTGAGTTTTTGTTTTGTATTCTTTTTAATAAAAATCATTAAATTACCCGGGCTTAAATGTAAAATAAGAAACAAAAGATTTTTTTTTTAATTCCATTTAAGTGCAGAGTTATGTTGTTTTCGTCTTTCTGTGTAACGACGAAAAGACGGGAGTAATTTATTACCAAAGAATTAATGATGATAAGTATGACACAGAAAGCGTAACTCTTTTCCTTTTTGTGGGCTTGTTTTTGTGAGTAATATTTGCTACAAAATGTCGTCAAGCACACTTAATACCTTAAGCAAATAAAAGAATTGAAGAAATTAAAATAACAAAACAAATTAGATAAATTGGCTACTAAACAGATAATAACAAAAACAAAGGCAAAATGATTTACCATGCTAGTGATTAGAAGCGTTGAAATGGCATCTGACAGCATCGGAACAATTTTTTGATTGTAGCTGACTGTTTTTACTGTTTAAATCGAAAATCAAAAAATTACTGCCAAACAACAGACAAACAATATATCGCATACAAGGCATTTATAAAGTCATGAATACGTTGCAACATTTTGGCATTTCCTGTTCCATTATGTCGGAAAAAAATATGCCACTTCGGTGTATGTTCGAACACATTACATCTGTAATTGGTTATTACATCCCTTCAATCAGGATTACAACCTAGCATATCACATCACTAATGGTGTGTTTGTTAATTTTATACATGAGTAGTGGGACCAACATTTTAAAGTCTACTGCGAACGACAGATTTGTGACAAACTTTTCTTGGCAATTTTTATTTACTTTCAGAGTTTTTGCCAGAAATCTGCTGAGAGGAAGTTGGCAAAGAAATATTTTCTAATATTTCATTTTGCTAGAGTTGCCTGACCTGGGGTTTGAACCGTGGCCTCTCATCCCACAAGCCGACACACTACCTAATAAAGTACTTCGACAGGATAGTGATCATAAATTTACTGGAAAGTGCACTAAGGAATGGTTGGAATCTAGCAACACATGGGCCATTAATTAAATCAATTTATTGCTATTTTTAAAGAAGTAGGGTTTTATGGTATCAAAGTTGGCTTAAATATTGGCTAACAGTACTTCAAGGGTTGCTAGTTTGTTAGCATAAGTCAATGACTTGACATAGCCCACTTTTGGAAAGCAAAATTATGATCAAGTTGAGGTTGCATTGTACACACAGTGTGGCAAATTGCGCTGTCTTTTTGCAAGCAAATGTCGTTGACCTTGAAGCAACATTTTAGCTTAATAGCAGTTTTCTTTGCCGTGCACATATTTCTTTGTCCAATTGATGGTTTTGAAAGGAGAAGAGTAAAATTAGTGCAAAAACAATCAATAATTCCATTCACTGTAAAAAGAGAAAGAAAAAAAACGGCGCGAACATATTTTTCTTTTTTTTTAAGTTATTTTGGGTTCAAATGAAGCCTTACCAAACCTTTCTAAAAAAAAAACACTACCTAGTATGTTAAGCTATAGTTATAACTTTCATGGAGCCTACAATACTCCCTATAAAAGTACACAGTATAAGGATGTACATAAGTAAACAAGTCGCCGTAGTGTAGTAGATAGTATGTTGGCTTATCAGTTCAAACACCAGGTCTGACATCTCCAACAAAACGAAATATGAAAACGTATTCCTGCGGCGATTTCCTTTCTGCAGATTTCCGGCAAAAACTCTGAGAGAAAATAAAATTGCCATGAAAAGTTTTTCAAAACTCTGTCGTTCAGGGTCGGCTTTAAACTGTAGGTTCCGCCACTCATGTGTAAAGTTAACACACACACAACATAAGTGGTGTGAGAAGTTAGGTCGTAATTCTGAGCGGGTTATAATGACCTATTACTTATGTATATATGTTTGCAAAGAGTGGGCCATTTATAATTTAAAAATGCAATAAAACAAAACCAGTTGAAAAATTTGCCAAATTTATTTTCTTGACGTACAATTGTTGCGGTTAAAAATGATATATTATTTCATTCATATGGTTGTCGCGACTGGGCTCACAGTACCTCATTCGATTGGACTAATTTTCGTGCACTTTTTCGAGTTATGGGATCGTATCTCGACAATGGCATCACGAATATTGGCCTTGAAATGCTTAATTGTCTCTGGCTTGTCGGCATAACACTCTTCTTTAACCAGACCTCACAGAATATAATCCAATGGTGTCAAATCGCAGCTTCTTGGTGGCCAATTGACATCACCATTTCGGCTAATCAAACGGCCATCAAACGTTTGACGCAATAAATCGATTCTGGCATGAGATGTGTGTCAAGTTGCACCATCCTGTTGAAACGTTCACATCAATACCATGAAGAGCGGGTACAAAAAAATCGGTTATCATGGTGCGATAGGTGTCTCCATTAACCGTAATGGTTGCGTAGTCCTTATTTTCAAAGAAATATGGTCCAACGATGCCTTCGCTCTACAAGCCGCACCAACAATCACTCGTGATGGGTGCATTGGCTTCTGAGCCCCGAATACGGCAATTTTGCTTATTAACGTACCCACCAAGATGAAAGTTAGCTTTTCGTACAATTTCCGATAAATCCCAACGTCGCTCAAGTGTAAATCGATTCATTGCGTTTAGTGGAGATAATATACTGACTTTTGTGACAGAATAGAATGACATAAGTATTCGAAATAACCGATGGTTCAAATTTAAACCGATTGATGGCCCACCTGATATATGTACATAAGTAAACAGGAATCCCTGATTTTAAAATCAAATTGATTTTTTACTACAGTGTGTGAGAAATTGAAATGATGCCTGTAATCGTTTCACGATCTGAATTTTGTGTTACCCAATCTATGTGCAACTAAATTTAAAAGAGCATAAAATCGATACAATTTTCTTTAGTTGAGAGCTACACAGTAAATCACTTTTGCACCTTCTTTTGTGACTTTGTACTTAACTTTTTAATTTTTACCCTGCTCTATTGGCATTAAACACCAGACAGCAAGAGCCTTACCTGTGGGTACTCACCTAGATGGGCTGGTGTATATGAAGGACACATTGCATGTATGTTTTAGCATTTTAACATTTTTACAGAGAACATACATTTCACATTATTAACGACTTTTCTGTCCGACCATATGCCAAAAGGCGTACTTCATAAAATAAATTGAATGCTACGCCGTGATCTTCCAAGGAAAGAAAATTGTCTTATAAGTTAGCGCACGACTATTTTCTAAGGAGGCAAAATGGTTTTTATTTCCAATCTCATAGAGTTTTAGGAGTGTAGGTAGCGTGTACTCTTACATAAAATGTTTTTTGTGATTTGAAGTTGTTGTTATTTTTATTTTGCTTTGTATGTTTTTATTGTTATTGCTTTGTATGTGTAAGGTTTTCCAGTTAAAGAAAATTGCTTAAATTGTTACTTTGTTGTGATCGTTTATTATTCTTTACCATCTTTTTTTCCTTCCTTTTTCTAAGTTTTTCTTTTCTATTGTCGTAGTTTAAGTGAAAACATACATCGTATAAATTGCTACAATTGCTGCAATTGTTAAACCCCATTAATGACAACAACAGCCATAATAGCGGGTAGTAGCTGGTAGTAGCAGCAGCAGCATCTCTAGCAACAGCAGCAATAAATAATTGTTACAATAAACAGAGTAAAGAAAATTCAAGAAGAAATTTTCAGTATTTTTTTCAATGCCTTTGCTTTGATTTTTATGTTTTTGCCCAACTATTATGTTGGCATTGATATCGAAGAGAAGTGGGAAGTGGAAAAAGAAGCACAGAAATACGAGTATTATGGTATCGATTACATTTAAGTGAAATTTAATCGATTTTATAAGCAACAGAAAATTATTTTTTAAAGATTGTTACATATGAAAGAGAGGCGATTTCTACTTACTGTCAAGGATCTACTTACAGAGTTAACGGCATAAGGAAACTAAAACTAGAGGGTCTTTGAAGTTCGAGCTCCTTTTCAAATACCGCATAAAACAAAATTTTAATTAAAATTATGGTGATTTGGTAACTGCCTGAGGAATTTTGCTTATTGCTTATAGCCTTTTAACCGGAAATGAACTTAAACGCCACTCCTTATCTTCGGTCAGTTTCAAGCGACGATCGTTTGGCTTTCATTATTACACGAGCTGCACTTTGTAGGCATGATCCTTACGTAAAATTTTCCACAAAGTCGATGAAGAAAAGCTAACAAGTTGAGAGGGATGACTAATCGAAATTTCGGAGTCTTCTTCAAGACTTAAAGCTACAGCAGCAATGTTATCTTCACTACTCACATTTCTTTGTCCAATTGATGCCTTTGGTTAGAGAAGAGTAGAAATAATGCGAAAACAATCAAAAGTTCTAGAGATAGTTAGCTCATTAGATATGTTAAGATGACCGTAAAAGGAGCAAAAGTTCATAGAATGTGAACTTGGCGAACAAATTTTGATTTTTTTCAAAACGATGATCTTATGATTTCAGTTATTGTAACATTTTTCGCAAAATTGATGGACAAAGGCTAACAAGTAAAGAATGTCGATTTATCGAAATTTTGTAATCTCCTTCAAGACTTCAAGCTATTGCAGCAATGATCTGGCTCGAAAAGTGTAGAATAAGTACTCATTAGGGCGATTATAATGACCGTAGTGTGGGCGAATAATACTATGAACTTGGTGAACTTAATTTTATTTCTCTTTTTTTTAAGTAAAATTCCACGTTTTGGAAACTCGGGCTTGGGTTTTAATGATTTATGTCATCTTGTTAAGCATTGCTTTGATATTCTCAACTGACATTGTGCCCTGATCATGCCATTTGACCTAGACTGACAATATTTAGACATTAATTACTTATGAGGAAAGGCAAGTTAGTTACAATTCCAGCTGTAGCAGTCAACATGACAGCTGTCATTGTTAAGTTACAGACCGAAATGCCGGAAGAAGTATGCCAAAATTCGAGACCAACTATGAACCGCCTATTGTCAGTCATTGTAATTGGTCATCAGCATACTTTAGTCAGGATTACAACCTAGTTTCTCACACCACTTGCGTTGTGTGTGTTAAATTTATACACGAGTAGCGGGATGTATTGTTTAATATTGACTCCGAAAGATTTTCTGGCAATTTTATTTTACTCTCAGAATATTTGGTAGAAGGCAATAAAATTCCTAATCTTTAATACGGTGAGCAAAAATGGTATAATGTTGTTTGTCCACTGATTTGATGTAAGTAAACAGCTGAATATGTTTGAAGATGCCGTAGTCTAGTAGGTAGCGTGTTGGCTTACTAGGCCGCGGTTCAAATCCAAGGCGAGACACCTCGAACAAAATGAAGTGTGAAAAACAAATATTTCGGCGATTTCCTTTCATCAGATTCAGATTTCCGGCAAAAAACTCTGAGAGTTAATAAAATTATCATGAAAAGTTTCTCAAAACTCTGTCGTTCGCAATCGAATTTAAACTGTAGGTCCCGCCACTTATAAATAAAATTAACAGAATATTAAATATTATGAATACAATTAATTCTGACTGAAGGGTTGTAAAGACCAATTATGTATGTATGTACTATGTGTACTGAAAATGTTTGACAGATGTCATCGCCAATACAAAAAAAAAATTGTTCACAATAACGTTCCCGTGGAAACGTTTGTATCCTGACGCTCACTTCATACACGTTCAGCTGGTATATTGTATCAATTGCGGAACTTGTACCTCAAATTTGCCAAGAATCAGGCAATTTATTTATTTATACTCCTAATATTGTACTGAACAATACTCCTAATATGAAATTGAATTAAAAACATCTTGAGATTGTATAGTTTTCATTACAAAAAAAAAAATATGAATACTTTTCTAATGGCTTTTTGACAATAAACTTGTTAAAGGACATAAAAAGACCATAATAATTTCACTAAATGGACTCTCATTCACTCACTCCCTCTCTACCACACTTTTTTTTTTCATATAATACATGAAATCTAGGCTTCACAGGAAATACATGACGTAGAAGTATACAAAAAATAATTTTCATTTAATTTTTATAGATTTTGGCCCCATACAATACAAAAAATAAAATTAAATTTCAATTTCAATTTACATGACCAAGGAATGTATAAAAAAAGAAAAAGAATGAGAAGAATAAGAAGAAATAATGGGAAAAATAAAAAAAAATATTTTGAAAATTATCTCAAGTCCAAATCAGTAACAATAGGCGCTATTCTATATAAAAGTGCTTGAAAAGTTTACATGAATTTGTTAATGTACAGTGGTGGTCTATTAATTAGCTTACTCACTTTTAAGACCCTTTTTCTAGTAATAAACAAAGATGAAATATTTTTTCAAAACTTTATTCTAGGGCAGTTAATTATTCTATGGGATATACATACTCAAGTGATTTATAAAGTAAAAGGATGGTTTGGAATTATTGGACCAAAGAGAAACTGCACAATGATTTCGATTTTGACAAAAAAAAAATCATCTTTTCGGATGAAGCTCATTTTCATCTTGGTGTCTACTTTAATAAGCAAAATTGTCGTACTTGGAGCTCTGAAAATCCACACGTGTTCTTACAGAAGCCAATGCACCGATCGCGAACGACTGTTTGGTGCGGCTTGTGGAGTGGAGGTATCATTGGCCCATATTTCTTAGAAAATGAGGACGGCACAACAATTACGGTCAATGGAGACTCCTACCGCTCCATGATTTTTTGGTACCCGCTCTTCATGGCATTGATGTGAACGATGTTCGGTTTCAACAGGATGGTGCAACTTGCTACACATTTCATGCCAGAAACGATTTGTTGCGTCAAACGTTTGAAATAGTGATGTCAATTGGCCGCCAAGAAGCTGCGATTTGACACCGTTGGACTATTTTCTGTGGAGCACCATTAAGTAAAAGCACTATGCCGAAAAACTAGAGACAATTAAGCAGTTGAAGGCCAACATTCGTGATGCCATTGTCGAGATACTACTCCATACACGCGAAAAAGTGCACGAAAATTGGTCCGATCGAATGAGGGACTGGAGGCCAGCCGCGGCACCCATATGAATGAAATAAGATTCCACAACAATCTTCGTTCACAACAAACAAATAAATATGGTAAATCTTCAAACCGTTTTTTTATTGCATTTTTAAATTTAAACTTTTAAATCCCCCACCCTATACTTTATCCAATCATGCGTTGTATCATCGTTATCTGGCATAAAAATCCAATTTTCATTCAAGTTTTTATGCAATATTTTTGCTTAAATGTTGACCCATCATGGAATCATTCTTTACCGCATTCGGACCCGCACTATACTGTATGTAAGCTGATCCTTCCATTATAACTCTTCTCTATGCTTAGTTGCCTTCAAAGTAGAGCGTTTACGCTACACATTTTGCTTTTAATTACTGTCACATCGACTGAATTTAGTTTCACCATTCCTAAAGACGGCTGCTATGGTCTCAATAGGCAATTAAGTAGCAGAGATCTCTCTCGTACGACAAAACTTATACCCTACAAGTTGCTCATCCTCCCCGCGCTTCTTTAAGGCGGAGAAGCATGGACGCTATAAAGCGCTGATGCAGCAGCCTTGAAATATGCGAGAAAAAGTTTTACGTAAGTTCTTCAGTCCAGTGCGAGGTTACGATGGTTTCCGCATCCAGTCTAATAGTGAGCTCTATGAACTTCTTAACAACATGGACGTTATGGAGCACATTAATATCCAGCGCCTGCACTTACTCGGCCATGTGAAAGAGGATGTTTCGGCGAGACGTGTATTTGATGCGGAAATTTGTGGAAGTCGGCGAAGACGATGACCTTGTCTACGTTTGAAGGTCCAAATTGAGAAAGCCCTGTTATCGATTTGTGAGACCAACTGGCGAAGGCGCGCAAGAATCAGGGACTCTTGAAGGATGTGCTAAAGCAGTCCGAAATCTGATAATCGCGTTGTTAATTGTATTAAGTAAGTAAAGAATTCCTAGACACGTAATTCCTGAATAATGTAGCTAACGAGAGATGAGCCTCAAATCATATTTGGTACCAAAGGTTACACACCCTATTAATTAATATGTTGTGGTCGTTCATAACGAGTTTCTGTATTTCGATGACATTATGAAAAGATTCTCTTCGTATCAATAGTTATTAAGCGATCTGCGGCACTAATAGCGATTCCTGGTCGTGGCTGTCTTCTAATAACCGCAGATGCTTTGTGATATTTTGGATGCGACATTATTTTTGGATAATTTTTTGGACGTCTGCCACTAGCAATGTCAGAAACTTTTTTTCTAAGAAATAACTAAGAAAATAATAACTAATTACGACCTAGCTTTTCACACCACTTATGTTGTGAGAGTTAATTTTATACATGAGTGACGGGACCTACAGTTTAAAGTCGACTCCGAACGACATATTTTTTTGAGAAACTTTTCATGGCAATTTTATTTACTCTCAGAGTTTTTTTTTTGGTAAAACCAGCACTCAGGGGATGGCCCCTACTTATGCAGTGCATTGTGCAGGTTTAGGAAAATAGGTTATAGGAAGGTGGAAAGAGGGAGTAGTGTTTGTGGACATTTGATTTAAGCTTACCAATATCGTAACTGACGGGATAAGGAACAATTGAAAAACAAACGCCCTACCTCAGGATGCGAACGGCAAGGAAATGCCAGAAATCTGATGAGAGGACGACACCGAAGAAATATTTTTTTATATTTCGTTTGGATGGAGATGTATTTCATGGGGTTTGAAACGAGCCCGCGTGTCTAATAAGCCAACACACTACCTACTAGACTGCGGGGACTTTTAATAACAAAATACAGGGTGTACTAATTAAATTTATATGTTCCGCAATTTTTTGATCTTTTCAATAATTTTTGTTGCTGTTATTATTTATTTACATACATACACACATAATTGGTCATTACAACCCCTCAGTCAGTATTACGGCCTAGCTTCTCACTATTCTTATTATTTATTTGCTAGGTTTTATTAATTGTAGTCTGTAAGTTATTTTAAATAGCATGCGACAAAAAAGTTAATCCTTTGAACAATAAAATATTCAACACAAAGTTTTTGATAGATAAGTGTGCTCATTAGCAGACCACCACTATATGTTGTGAGTGTGTGTGTGTGTTAGTAAATATTTTCTATGACCATTTTCTACAGCAGAGTCTTCTTCATTCAGCTGCTGTAATTGTATTTTTAAAAAAATATTTTGTTTTAAAATTTTTTTCGTATTAAAATAAAGTCTGAGATTTTTTTCTTTCTCTTTCAAATCCTTGTTGCTTATAAATGATTTGATTTCTTTTTTTTTATTTTTTCTTTTATTGTATTTTTGTGTTTAATAATAAAAGTACATCTTAAATAAAAGTAAAAGAGAAGGAACGAGGGAGAGAGAGAAATAAAGATTTATTCTTTTGAATAAGCAACATAAACATTTGGGTCAAGAGAGATATTTTCGTTTTATTTCTTTTTAGTTTTAATATTAATGGACTTAAAAATGAAAGAACGAATGAATATTTACAAGTAAATTAATATGTTAGCATAAGTGTATGTGTGGGGGAGTGTACATACATATATGGGCTAGTGTAAGATGTATGTAATAAACATGCAAAACTTATATTCAAGTATGAACTGCTATACGATATTAAGGCAGTAGAAATATTTTTTAAAAATCAAACTTTTTAAAATAGGCCTTGGTTAGCTGAAGTTAGGTTAGGTTTAGTCGGTTGCTGTCTCGAAGAGCATACCTTACGTGGGTCCTATAAGATCTTTCTGAATGAAATGAATGAATTGAATGTGGCTGCGGGTCATGGAATTTTTTCGGAATCGATGGACATAGTAGGTCAAACCATAAGTCTAGCGTATAACTGCACCGTCTTCCAGGTGGAATTTTAGGGAGTACAGACGGTTATATCACGGGGCAATCAAAGAACAGGGCTTGGGAACCCTTTTAAAGACCGATGGAATTGACAATATTATTGACAATGCAGTTATGGACTCCGTCAGTGGCATATAGACTGCTTAAAATACGGGCAGAATGGCGCCTAAAAACCCCAAATGAATTTGTCCAGTTAGTGGAATCATTACTGACCATTGCATTGCAAAATACATTGGCTTTGACCATTTTATTGGAAATTGCATTGCCGATGCTCTAACCCGAGCCGGTACGAAGCTCTCAATCTTCAACATGTTAGTGGACATAGGTTTTCTAATTGCTTCAGTGAATATTACCCCTCTGGATATTACCCCTCGTTTTACAGAGTGGCATCTGCAGGAGCTGTGGGTCTGAGGAAGAGACTATATTTCAGGTCATATGTCAGTGCCCTGCTCTTGTCATAAAGGGATGGAGGTTTTTGACTTCTTAAGTTTTGACATCTTTAACCGAACTATAATGAAAAGATTTCTACAAAACCACGATTTATTTTTTGGACTCTGGCAGGTTTTCTATAGAGAACCTTCGACCCCCGAGTAGAATTAATTGTGGTATTACAACGGGCATTATGCTGGCCTAAGTGCGGCATGTTCCTTTAAGGGTATATGCCGCTTTACCTAACCTAACCCATTTGACCAAATGACTTCTAAAAGAGCTGTAGATATAAGAATGACCAAGAGACCTCATTTAACCATCACTATGCGAGAGAAGTAAAAGGCATCCTGACGTCTACTACAGAAATGTTTTAAACAAACTGTCAGTGATAGGTATTGGCAGTCTAAGTTGCTACATCACAAGCTCCAAATGCTTCAGGGATTAGTTGAAAATATGAAAATTTGGGATCATAATGGGGCCTACACAATATGTTTTATTAACTTCTTTGCATAGACATCCTACTAAGATAACGCCGACAGTATCAATTTCGTCCTATAATTGTAACTCTCAGTGTTTCCGATAGTCCAGTGTACCCAAGAATTTTAAGTTTTAGGTTTCAAAATGTCGAACAATGCCAAAGAAGAGGCTCTTCCTCCTCATTACAAAATATGATGGAGAAATTGTTGTGGGGTTATGGCGACCAATAGACATTTATACCTATAGCCCATTATATGCGCTAATGCAGAGCTTACCAAGGCTTCTTGTTATGTTCAACATAAATTTTTTCTTGCATATATTCAAAACGGAAAAGATTTCTTCGGTCTCTATGCAAGTCAATTCATCAATTCATCTTTTTTTTTACAAATAAATGAAGTTGAGGTGGAACCATTTGTATATACCCCTGCAGAGGAATGCCAATCTCACCAATGAATTCAATTGAATTTTCCGTTGTAGTAGAATTTACACGAAAGTCAGCTTTGCTGTTATCTTCAATGTTCCGGTGTCCAAAATTCCATGTAAGGGTAATTGTTAAATGTTTCGATTTCTTCCCCGGGCTACCCGGCACTCATTCACATTAGATGTGCTGTATACGCTTTTTAATGCTATGTTACCATTAAATCTATAAAAGTACATACATGCTGTTGAGATCATCCAATTCAGTCCAAAAGATGTTGGTAATCACCGCCCTATAGTGTTCGAGAAATACGGACCGATGAAGCGCTACCACACATGACATATTCAGGATGCATAGCACGCTCTTGAATCTTATGTTTCAAATCAGTCATTTTGTTTGTTAACGTACCTCTTCATCCAGAAATGGGTCTAATCGCTGAATATGATGTTTTGTTTAAAATTTGTTGCACAATTCTGAGTCACTGGAATTTTGTAAGTCGCCGTAGTCCAGTAGGTGTGTTTGCTTATCAGACATGAGCCCATAGTTTATATCCTAATCCAGACATCTCCAACAACGCGAAATATTAAAAAATACCTCTTCGAAGATTTCTGCCAAAAACTCTGAGAGTAAAATAAAAATGTCATGAAAAGTTTCTAATAAATCTGTGTTTCGGAGTCGACTTTAAATTGTAAGTATAAAATTAACACACACAACATAAGTGGTGTGAGAAACTAGCTCATAATCCTGACTGAAGGGTTGTAATGATCAATTATGCATGTATGAGTGTTCGTGTGATTTGTTTGCACCTCTGTAGAGGAATGCCTATTCTTCGAATGAATTAAAATAAATTTTCCTTTGTACCAGTCTTTACACGAATGTCAACTTCGTTGTCCAGGATCACATGTCAAGATAATCTTCAAATTTCTAGATTTTTTTCTCTACTGTTAGCCGGCATTCTTGGACAATTTTAGGTATGGTGTATATGCTCTTTAGTACTCCAATGGTTCCTATATTGTCATTAAATCAATAAAAGTACATGCAGTTGATGTCGAAATCATCCAATCCAGTCCAAAAGATGTTGGTGTTTACCGACCTATAGTGTTCCCCATTGACAGTGTAAACACAGTTGTTCTCACTGTATATTTAAATTCGACAACATTGTGTGTTAATGTACTCATACATCGAGGAATGGTTCTCATCGCTGATGATGATTTTTCGATGAAAATTAGTTGCCAAATTATTGAGTGAGTTGAATTTTGTATGGGTGCAGGCCCAAGTTTCGACGGAAAATTCATTAAGTTGTGGTCTTCAGAAGGACCAGAAATCGACAGACTCTCCCACTCAGCGGCGATATTTTCCGTAGATTTTGCGTTAGGTGATCGTTTACTGAACCTGTGAACTCCTATTTATCCATCATATTGCAAATAGTGCGAACTTAAAAGAGGCGAAATGACAAAATAGACTGAATAAGTGACAAGTAATTTTGCAGATGTATGTAGCTTCAACAAGATGGCCGTAATCAACTGTAATTCTTAGAAGGCCCTGTTGAAAACCCGATGAACAATAAAAATTCTTTCGCTTTTCTTTGCGTTTTAAAATATAAAATTTTTGTTTAAAGAATTTATTTGCTCGGCAAAGATTTCTTGTTATTTTTTTTTTTTATAATTTTAAGTGTCTTTGAGCTTAAACCGTTTTCTGTTACAAATTTAAGATCTCTTTAGATTTTCATTATTGGCTAGGGATTTTGTAAAGAAACGAAACCAAATTCGTTTTTGAAAAAAGAGAACTACGTGTTCATTTTTTAGCCTGAAATGTACAGTTTTATTACGTTCGAAGGCCATAATCCCGAAAAAAAACAATTTTTATCCTGTATTTTTAACATTCCATGTATGACATGATTTTGGCTTTAAAGCTTTTACCAGGTATTTATAACGTTTCAATTTTTTTTATTTCCTAATTTCATGCAATTTGTCTAACAAGTCGTTTTCCCTACCACCCCCCTGTACTACTGTATCAATAAGTGTACTTCCTATTTTTCCTTTTCTTTTTAACATTTGATATTTGAATTTCGTTTCTGTTTGTTTCCTTTACGTTGTTGTCCTTTTTTTGTTTTGTTTTTGTTTTTGTATTGTTGTTTTCATTCCGCTTCTGTTCAATTTGTATTCCTTTTTCAATTTTTTTCTGCTATTGAGTATATGGATGCTCTTCAATTATTTTTTCATCTTTTGTGTGTCCTAATACTTCTTATTCGTTATTCTTTTTTTTTTTTTTGTGGCATGTCATCCGTATTATGGCATTCCCCAAAAACCTTCTACGTATTAAATTCGTAACAGAAATTCGATTACATATGATACAACTGTGGTACTTTGCTTACGGCAGATAATGAATGAAGGAAGTAATAGACATCAGCAGAAACATCTTAAGGGCCGTATGCTATTTGACGTTTTAGAGCAGCTTATTCATGCTGGAGTACTTTAGATTGTAAATATTTACAAGAACAATACTTCTTAAGAAATAATTTTAAATCAAGTGTAGTACTAAACAGCCTGGCCGTACCTATAATGAGTCAATTTTCTTGTTCAAAATAAAAATATCACGTGTCTTTTGGTAAATTGTTTAACTGTTCTTTTCTTTATTCAAAATTAGCCATGAGGCCACGTTTCAAACCCCATGTCAGACATCTCCAGAAAAAAAAAATGACAATTGAAAAAGTATATCTTGGTTGATTTCCTCTCAGCAGATTTCTGGAAAAAACTCTGAGAGTAAATGAAATTGCCAAGAAAAAGTTTCCGAAAAATCTGACGTTCGAAGTCGATTTTAAACTGTAGGCTCCGCCACTCATGTATAAAATAAACACACACAACATAAGTGATGTGAAAAGCTAGATTGCAGTCCTGCCTGAAGTGTTGTAATGACCAATTATTTATGTATGTATATAGTACATATCTTAAAGAGTTATCCATTTTGTGGTTTCATTATATCGCTCGAACCGTGCCGAAATGTCATTTACATGTCCATCCCTGGATAAGTTGTAGCAATCGATTCTTATGATATAATTTGCGATCACTTTTTTACATATATCAGGCGGTATCTCGGCAATACCTTGATGAATACTTACATACTTATTATATACTTGTGTGGTACATACATACATACATACATATTGGTTATTACCACCTTTTAATTAGGACTACAACATAGCTTTACAAACCATATACGTAGTGTGTGTTAATTTTATTCAAGAGCGGTAGAACCTAAATTTTAAACTCTTCACCGAACGACAGATTTTGGAGAAGCTTTTCAAAGGAATTTTACTTTACTCTTAGGATTTTTGGTAGAAGACTTTTGCGAGGAAGTTGCCAAAAGAAATGTTTGAGCTCAGGCTCTCGTTTAATAGTTAAAACACTACTTACTAGACTACATTGGCTTGGTTTCACGAATACTAATTTCAAATGCTCCAACGTTGTAGTTCTACAAAAAGCTCTAACGAAGTCAATGTATATCTTAGTGACCAATTAACGTTCCCAAAATCTGTAGTTACTCTTTCGGAAAATTTTGATGACATTAAATCAAAAGCAGGTCAAAAAAGATTGATAAGCACCGTATGTTAGCTCATGTCGTACTGCATTCTGAACTCACCGTAACGGTTTTTGCAGAGTCATTTTCCAAATTATAATGCACACCACACTCAATCACATTTGAATTCACCGTGCCACAAATTTTGCTTGTTCGCGTAACCGCCTGCTCATTGCGATGAATTCACAATTCACTTGGGATCCAGCCCTGACTTTCGGATGTAGATTTCCGTTATAATCTATAGTGTAGCCTCATGGGAGCTAAGTGTTCTGATGTCTGCCTGGCTGTCAGTGAGTATTTCTATGCCTTGCCTTCAGCACCTTCTGTTCTATACCTCTACCCTCTACGAATATCACCAATTCTATACCTCTATATGTATTTTTCATATCTATATACCACAGTATTGTTCCTTCCCCGAAAGAGCTTGGTACAAACAATTTATTCCTTTCACTTAACTCTCTCTCTCTCTTTGCGAAGTATTTCCTAAAATCATAGAGTTTACTATTAATCCTCACAGTTAAGGGAGATACAGTCACCCCTTGGATTTGTCATGGGATAATGCTCCTTCTGATAAATCTTACGTTACATTTGTGTCCCATTTCCCTAACCAGAGTCTCCATGGCTCTGATTCTGCAGTATATATGAATACTACGTGATGTGGAGTTTTATTAATTGTGGCCACTAAATTCAAAAAAGTGCAAATTTCCTCCTTCTTGCCTTAATGGTCCCTACAATATACCCTAGAGCTGTCTCCGTATCTTGTATGCGTGTGACCTGTGATGCAGTTGGACGCATTTTATTATCCCATATCTACTACTTTCCAAAGAGCCAGGCTGCTGCAGCATACTATATTTTTGGAGCCTTTGTATTAATAGAGCCTCTTTGTAGAATCGCTGCAATAATGCTATCCATTGCAAGAGTTATTGTTTCTTAGCAACAATCCTTAAACGGTGTTCAGATATGCACCTTTATTGCGTAAATCGCAATAAACGCCATTATTGAGCTCAATATTTCATATAAAGTTTCAATTAATAATTACGCAATAAATACGCAAATTGTTATAATATTGAGTAAAACTTAAAATGTAGCACTGTCTTAAGTGTGTTTGGTGAGCATATTACAATTAATCGAACACTTTCTGTTGATATTTGACAACTCAAACGTTAACAACGATAAACCATCACTAATAAAATAACAAACGACACTAATTTTCGCGACCAATATAAAAACATTGTTGTTGTTTGCCAGCTGTCAAATGAATATTCAGTAAGCTGAATTGCGTATATTATTATGCCTGAATACTTTAAATATTGTACTCAATTAACCGAATATTGACTCAATAAAAGTGCATATCTGAACATAGTATTAGATATGCCGTTTGTGAGACCTTATAAAAATAGTTGTACACCTCACAATTTCAGTACAGAGAGAGAGAGAGACAAATTGGCTTCTGGATACTGCATTCTCGTCTTACTTTCCTTCATTGTTTTTTAGATGCTAATGGTCTTCATGTTGAATTGCTGTTACAATACGTGAAACTGGATATAGATGGTTTTTTTTATCTTGTTTAATTCGCTTTTCTACATCATTAGCTATTGTTGTTGTTACCGGAATTGTTCATTTCAGTGAGGTTCTCGTTGATGTCTCCCTTCTTGTCTGCACTGTCAGCACTACCGTTTCGTTCGCTCGTTTTGGTTGCCTCCGTTTCCAGTTTCCGCGTTTTCCGCGGTTAATTATCACAGAGCTTATCTTCCATTCGGTCATCGGATTCAATTACGAAATGTGTCCAGTTTTCTACATGCCTGGACTAAATAGTGGACAATGACGGACTTATTATTATTTTATTTACACTGGTTTTCTAGCGGCCCTACTAACGACAGTACTACTCGTATTTGTATCTCTAGTCTGAATGATTCAGAAGTCACATTACATTTCAATTAAAGCCCACTGGTTTGCATAGATGGGCACTTTGCAGTACCAGTAAAATTTCAGTAAAAATTGATTTTTACTGATTACTGAAAAAAATTACAGTTACAAAAATGAAATCTAAATTTCATTACCAGTAAACATTTACTGAATACTGAAAAGCTTAATGCATTAGAATTATAATGCAGTATGCCCATGTATGCTGGTTTGTCTGTTCCTTCTCCACCATATATCTGATAAGAAACTTTCCATCCGGTTGACTTCTTGCCTTGTAAATCTTTCACTGCAGAATTTTATATATTTTTTCCTGCAGGCGGGTACTGGTTACGAGAAATACGGCCAATTTAAAACCAGCCGTAAATGTTCGTAGAAACCACAAAATAAATAGTGAGTGGTAGGCTAGCATAGATAGGACTCAAGCAGAGGAGTTAATTTGGTGTTTGGAGCGGTATGAAGAAGTAGTGTTTTCGTATTAAAGATGCGGTAATGTATTGCGACCCGATGATCTATTTTACAGGCTCAAATTTCTTCCTTACCTACCTCCTACTCCTTCCCTAGTACCTACCAAACCTTAGGATGGTGTTCGATATCAGTAAAGAAAGATTCCTGTTTTGTACTTGCTAAGCAGACACATATAGCCCTGTGATATTTTCCTTTTCCTCCTTTTCCTGTTCTGGTAATTTGTTTTCACCATTAAAGAATCTATACTTTGGGCTTGAACTGATTCCCTTTCAGAACAAATGTTCTTGAACGGTTTTTAGGTAGCTCCTGAACAGTCTGACGGAAAGCTAAAATTAGGCTGTTTAAGCACTTTTAACTGCTTCATATTATCATGTTATTATTATGTCATTCATATTATCATGGCGTGCCTCTGAGCCAAACAATTTTAATTAACTTTACTTTAAACTCTATTTTAGAATTCGCAATGTAAATCTCATTTCATATAAATTGAAAGTTTTTAAAGTGGAACCAATTACTGGCCAACAAATCTTGTTTAAATCTCTAGGAAATGTTGTTTAAATTTCTGTCAACGCGTATAAGTTTTTTCTGCTATTTGATACATGCCGACATGGCTTGGGCATGTGTGTGTGTGTATGCGTGTAATCAAGTGTGTGTGTGTGTGCGTGATGTCGTTGTCAAACATTCGTTAGTCATTTCCTGGTCATCCATTAAAATTTTGTTCTTCTTGTTGTATTTTGTGTTTTCATTCAACTTCAATTTTCTCAGATGCTTGTTTAGGGGGAAAAAAAGCCAAAAAAAAATTATTTTTCTTTGAAACATGAATTGGGCACAAGACATTAAAATGAAAACATGTTTTTCCGTTTTCCTTTCCTTTTTTTCTTCTCTTTTCCTTTTTTCGTTTTTCATTTTTATTCGTACTCATCAACTCACAGTCCAGTATTGCTTTTGTTCTTATTTAACAAACAGTATGTGTCCTTGTGCGTATGTGTATGTGTGTACACAATAAATGTAATTGCATTAGTGTTTGTCTATTTACTTACAAATCAAACCAAATCAAATCAAACCAAATAATTGTGTATTTGTCTGTTTCAGTTTTAGTTTATTTTTTTTGTGCTCTTTTTTTCTTTTCTTTGCCTATTCTTTACATGTTTTTTTCTTTCTTTTATTTTGTTGAATGATTTCTGTTTCTGTTTCGTCCTCTTTCTAATCGTCCTTTTGTAATGTGTAGCTTATGTGTCCTTTACCTTCGCTTCATTCTTTAATCTCTCTCTCTGTGTATGTTTTGTTTTGTTGTATGGATTTATAAAAATTTATTGCTGTGTGTGTATGTAAAGGGGAAATGTATGTTGAAAATTATGTGGGGTAGTAATTCTACAGTGGCGTTCGAAATATATGAGAACTTCTTGACTTTTTTGGGTCGATTTATGTAGGTTGGGTTTGATAAAGTGGCGAAATCCCCATAAAGGATGATCTCCCACTTAGGCCAACATTTACTCACATTGTGATACCACAATCAATTCTACTCGGGGATCGAACATTCCCTTGAGGAAACCAACCCGATTCCAAAATATATCTTGCTATTGCAGCAATCTTTTTATTAGAGAGCTTAGCCAGAGTGAGAGATCAAAACCCTCCGTCCCTTTATAACAAGAGCAGAGCACTGCCACATGGGATGAAATACAGTCTCTTAAACTCACAACTCGAGGCCATGCGATTTAAAGACAGAAGTGAATCAGACCTCTTCTTATCCATAAGTGTCCAACAGAGTTTCGCAATATTGCACGTACCGTCTTACTGCCAACGAGATTGCTTACTGCTTCATTGGAAATTAATAAGCCGATTAACGGATTTCGGCCTGCCTTAACACATTCTTCCAGGAGCCTCTGCTTCTTGTGCGCATTTGCCAGTTGGTCACACGCATCGATGATAGGGCTACCTCGATTTGGTCCTTCCAACGTGAACAAGGTCGTCTTCTTCGCTGACTTCCGCAAATCTTCGCATCAAGTACCTGTCTCGCCAGAGCATCCTCCTCTATTTGAGCCAGCGCAGCCGCTGGATGTTAATACGCCGCACAACGTTCATGTCGTTGAGGAGCTTATACAGCTCGTTATTGGATCGGATGAGGAAATCATCGACAAGTCGCTCTGGACAGAAGATCTTACGAATGATTTTTTTCTCGAATACTCTCCAGGCTGCTGCATCAGTGCTTAATAGTGTCCATGCCTCTGCGCCATAAAGAAGCACGGGTAGGATGAGCGTCTTGTAGAGTATTAGTTTTGTCGTACGAGAAAGGTATCTGCTACTCAATTGCCTATTGAGTACTATGGTCTCACCTGTTGGCAAGAGGGTTCCTGCGCTTGATCTCCAGACTGACTTTATTATTGGTAGTAACGGCGGAGCTAAGATAAACAAATTCACTGACTATATCGAACGTATAGTTATCGGCCGTAATTTAAGATCAAATAGACCTAATGTCCCCACTTGTCGACAACATATATGTACTTCGTTTTACCCGCATTTACTCAAACCCATCTAAGCAGCAGTAACATTTCACTTGGTACGCCCCATGATGTCAATGTCGTCAGCCTAAGCCAGCAACTGGAGGTTTTTTTTTGAAAAATAGTGACATTGCGATGCACTTCCGCCTGCCAATGCGATGCCTGTAAGAACCATATATGCGATAGGGAGAAGGCTTATATCCCTGTAGTTAGCGCATATCGTAGGGTGTCCTTTTTTCAGGACAGGACTGAGGACCAACGTGGTTGGGCTTCTCTAATAATAAGTGTGGGAAATATCCAAATTAACTGAGGCAATCAAAATACCTACGTCTTGAAACCTGTCAGAGATTGAATAAGGGCTCTGGACAGCACATCAGCAATGCAATTGTCAATGATACCCTAATATCCCAGAACCCATATCAAATATGCGTTTGAATAATCTGAATTTTTCCCGATAAAAAGTTCTTCAGTTTAAAACTTTAGGGTCCCATTGGAATTATGTTTTATTCAGAAAGATTTTAGGAATCATATAATCAACCCTTATGTGTCCATATATTTCCATAATACTTGCATGCCCGTAATCCAGATTGAGCCAGGATTTGACTGCATTGAGTCTTACTTGCCACCAACTTAGCCTTCTGCTTTAATAAGTGGTCAGAGGGGAGCCAATTGAGTATTGAAAATAATGTCTTGGTTGAAGTGGAACAGAGCGCACTGGTGATCAGAATAGCTGACTGTCTATATACTGTGTCTAGCAGTCGGCAGTGGTATTGGGGTTTATACACAGGACAGCAGGCATATACAGCAAAGAGCAAGCTGGGTCGGCTCAACCACGACCAAATAATCCCAGTATGGTAGGGCTGCTCTGAAGCATATATAGGTTATAAAAGTTCACCTAGTCAGCTCACCATGGTACCTCAAATTGCCAATGGTCACAAGGCTGCGGAACATGTTATGTGCTGGTGCAAAAGAATATAAATAGTTTTGTCTTCGCGGAATAAATGAAATACAGTCAGGGAGACAAGATGTTTATACCAAACGACGAATTATATACCACGTGAGGAAATGTGAGTGATAATAAGGCAATCAGCCGCAGTTTTCCGGAATGCAAAAATGCTCATATGCCCAAAATTTCTTCTCCACTACTAAAAGAAAAAGTGCGAACAATCCCGAACTAAAATTCCTGCAAAATTTTATTGCCAAAGTTTTTTCAAAGTTCTTCTAAAGGTACGGTCACATCTAAAAAATATTTGACACAAAACGCAAAATATTTGTTTGCCATAATGTGACCACAAAATAATTTTGCATGGCAAACAGAAAAATTTTCAATTTTGGGCAAATAAAATTATTTGCCGGCAAACAAAAATGTTTTTAATGTGACCACCCTGTGACAAATATTTTCATGATTTTTTGGCAAATATTTATTTGCTCTTACATATTTTTCGTAAGGGCAAACAGTGGCAAATAACAGCTGTTTAAGGTTGTGTTGCCTACTAGCAAAACTAAAACATCACTAAAATCGCAAAATAATATATAAAATCAAATTTGAAGAAAATAAATAATTTATTTTATGGAAACCTTTTTATTCGTTGTATATGTATGTAATTATGGTTGGTTATTGTTTTTAAATAAAAGATTTGTATTAATTATGTTTTATTTAAATTCAGTAGGAGTTTATTTAAATATGAAAATTAATTTAATTTATATTATAAAAAATAAGTAAATGAGTTTTTTTTATTTAAACCCAATTTCAAAATGGTTTGTTTTCAACTTCTATTCTTCAACTGTTATTTTCTAAAACTTCTAAAAATTACACTTTTAAACTTTACTTCTGAACTTCTAAAAAAATTACTTTTCCGACTTAAAAAACACAACTTGATTTTTATCTTTCTTTCAACTGACTGCCTCTCAACCTTTTCTTTTCTACTAACATCCTATTACTCCTTTTCTCTCTCTTGCACTGTATTTCTTTCTTATCTCTCTATCTACTCTGCTTAAACAGGGTGTCGCCGCTATCACTTGTTACATGTATTCATTATATATGTACGTATAAATATATGGGTGTCTGCATATACAGAGATACATTCAGAGTCTGAAATTTAAATACACGTTAATGCATATATCAATTGCTATACCTTTCTAGATCAAAGCTATTCAGGTGTTGTAATGATTTTTTCAGTAAAATGGTTATTTTTTTTAAATCTCATTAAAGAAAAAGATCTCTGAAACGGCCTAACTCTTCAGTACATAAAAATAAAGAGTTCTTGTTTTTGTTATAGAAAATTTTTCATTTTTATTGCAATGATTTTGATTTTTTCCTCCAAACTATCACGACAAATTTTGTTCCTGAAAATAAGTAGGTTAAAATATTCAACGTATATTGTTATGGATGGAACTCTTGAAGTGGACGGTACGGGTCATTATAATGGAGAATTGTAATTCAACGCAGCAACATAATTCCAATTTTCCTTTTACACAAGTGTAGTTCATTTTGGAATTCAATCATTTTGGAGGATAAATTTTCAACCAAAGTGACATAAAAACTTTTCTCAAAAATATCTATAAAAAAATTTTCAAATTAGACCTAAAAGAAATCCTTCAATTTATATATATTCGATTTCCAGTTTTTAGATTTAACATTTACATATTTTAAGTTATGTAGGTACATCATTTCAGCGATTTTCAAATATGGTGATTGACTACACTGGAAAAATGTAAACATTTGTCTATGTTAATTTTATTGTGATTAAAAACATAATTTTTCTGTTTTTCTTTTTTATGCGCTAAACCCATTTTCAAAGCCATAGTCGTCTTTCTTTTCGAAACGAAAAAATATTCACCTTCTATTACTTGTGAAAATGTGTATACGTATTTTTGTTTTCCAACATTCTAGTCAAACATTTGTTTTGTGGCAAATATTTTTTAAGTGTGACCACATGGCAAACATGTTTGCCATACTTTTGTTTGCCGCTATTTGAAGAAACAAAAATGGGAAAATAAATGTGCGTAGTGTGACCACAAAACAAAATTTTAGTTGTTTCAGTCATATTTCGGGCAAACCTTAACACTTATCCTACGAAGAAATAATCCCACACAATAATCACTATGTAAACCACAATAAAGGAAATAGAAATGAAATTAGGATGTTTTCAAAAGAATTTCCTTCGAAACGAAAACAATAGAAACTTCAAAGCGCATTTAGTTTAAAGTCTCAAATTATACGAAAAAAAGTAACAGAAAAACCAATTTTTAAGTAAAACTAACATGCTTGGGAAAAAAAGGGAAATAACGGATGGCTGTTTACAGTTCAAGTTTATGAACATCCGTTTTAAGTCGACTACATCAATATTGATTGTGTACGTGTATGCACACGTACAATTTGTGACAATTTTAACTTCGACCAGAGACTTAAAAGAATCAATTCCACCAAAAAATTATTATTTTTTATTGCTTTAAGCCGGAATAGCCTTTGAGCCGGAACAGGCTTTGAGCCGCAATAGGCTTGGAGCCGGAATACGAAGTGGGAAGCATTTATTATAACTTAAAATCTCTCACATTCGATTTGTGTCTTTAATAACGTGCGTGGAGTTTTACGACATCGGGCATAGTAGCTGCCTTTAATAACTTTTTAAGATAAGCAGGTTAAATTACACATGATATGGTAAAAGCCAAATGTCCTAAATAAAGTAATTATTCCATGAAAATTGTGATTAAATTCATGGAAAACTTGCCACATGTTTTCGCATTTGTTGCAATGTGACTTAATGCCCTCTCACGCTGGCATTTTATCTCATTTGAGAGTTCTTCTATCTTATCTGAGGATTTCCAGAGTTAAGTTTTATTAACTGCACCTCTTCCTAACTTATTCTTAAAACAGTTACAGGCATAGAATTCTTTTAATAAATTGACAATGTATTTGCATTTTATCTGACATTTAATCCCCCATCGATCGATAATATTTTTTTTCACAGGCTAGATTGCTCTAGTCGTTGATTTTGCCTTTCTAATGTAAAGCAAAGGGGTCTCGGTGTACTATATTGTTTGAATAAGATAGGAGTGTATTTGATAGTCGCTGGTAGGTAATGTATTGCCTCATCAGACGGTTCAAACTTCCAGGCCAGACATCTCCAACGAAACAAAATATGAATAAATATTTCTGTGGCGACTTCCACTCATCAGATTCCTTCAAAAACTCTGAGAGAAAATAAAAAATTGCCATGAAAAGTATCTCAAAAAATCTGTCGTGCGGAGTCGACTTTAAACTGTAGTTCCGGCCATTTATGGATAAAATTAAAGAACACAACATAGGTGGTGAGAGAAGCTAGGTCGTAGTCCTAACTGAAGAGTTGTAATGGCCAATTATGTATGAATGTTTGTTTAACAAAAAGGATGCAAACATCTGAGTAGTGGAAACGATTGATTAATAATGATAACATTGCTTTAATGACTTACCGTTAAGTTTCCTTTTAAATTAGAACCATTATAGGATGCGTGTCTCAAATGTGGACGACATATTATCCAAAGCAATGCAAAGACTTTCTTTAAAAATTTAATTTAAATTTCTTACCTTCCTTTTTGCCATACATTATTTGTATTTATAATTCCTTTTAACTTGTGTTTAGTAAAGGTCCTGAAGGAACAAAAGTTAAAAGAGAACGAGGAAAACATAAAAGTAAATAAAACTTCCGGTTTTATTGGGAAACTTTCGAGGGCAAAGAAATAAAGCATACCTAAAGGAGTGTTTAATTAAAAGATAACCTAAAAACTATTTTCTCTCTCTTTCTCTTGCTATTTTATTTTCAACAAACTTCTAATTTATTTACAACATTATTGTTGTTGTTTTTTTTTTAAATCTGATGTCTTTGTTCATAGTTTATGGATCATAAGAAAGAAGAAAATAGAAAATCTCTTGAGAAAAATAAATTTTTCTTTTAAAGATTTTTAAATACTTTCCTTAACTTCATAAGAAATTCTAGACAAAAATGTTAAACAATTTAAATAATTTAAATACTTTTGAGTGAAAAATAAATGAAATTTTACAACAACAAAGAAACTAAATTAAGTTGAAACGGTAAATAAAAAGGATTCAACAGCCAGTAAAACAAACCCCTAAAGGAGTTGATGGATGATAAGTTGCTTTCCTTTGATGATTTGTGACATGTCCTCTACGATAAGAGTTGTCAAAATCCTTTACAACATAAACACACGTTAGCGTATCATCATGTTTATGATGAACATTTAATTTTACAAAATAGTTTAACTAATACACTTACATAAATCTCCACATACAGATATACATACCCTTTAATGCTAAATGTGTGTGTGTGTATGTGTTTAAAACATGGAGAAACGAAAGCGGGTCTGACAGATTTTTTAATCTCAAAGAGGATTTTTGTTCCCCAAAATTTGTGTGTGTTTGTGTTAATGTTACATTTTGTTTTTGGCATAGAAGACGAAAAGCTGAAATAGGTTTGTCCAGCTCTTACCAACTTAAACTTCTATGGGTGATGTTGGCGTTTAAAACCTTCAAATTTGTTCGTCCGCATATACGTACATATACATTTTATAATGAAGTCTTAAATTTGTTTTTAAAAGTCTCTATTTAATGGAAGTGGAGGTAATACAGACTGTGGAAAAATTCTACGGGACACAAATATCTCCAAGGGGGATATTACCGTTTGCGATAGCTAGGCGACTATCAAGACACTGTATTCCAACGAGATAAACTCCAAGACCTTGTACAGCAGTCGCGATATCTCAATGATGTAGCACAGCAATATGATATCCATACTATGTGGGTACCACCACGCAGTGATATTCCTGGTAACTGTAGAGCGTAAGAACTGGCCAGGCGTGGCACAACCATTGATGACTCTGATGAATTCTTGACTTTGGGAATCCCTCTGAAAAAAAACCTGCAAGCTTATATAATTGACAATGTGATCATCGACTCCGCCAACAATAGATATGCTGCTTCGGAAGAAGACAAAACGGAGTAGAAAATCTGGCCACAACTGGATGGAGGACGCACGACAAGTCTGTTTAAATTGCAAAGAAGTTCATTATGGTTGTCGGCGTTGTTTTGGAGCATTAAATGATAGGTACAATGGCGACTCTCATTGGCCTTGGACACCTAGAAAGGTGATTTCTGCAAAGACTACAGAGCAGAGGAAGAATGGGAGCCTGTTATTTACTTACTGGTTACATGTTGTATGAGGAAAAGGGACATCTTGGAGCCTACTATATAGGCGATTTGGTAAAACTAGCACGCATTGACATTGACAGTCTGAGTCGCTTCATCAGAAACTTCGAGTGGTTGCGAGACTATGGGATAAAGGAAAACTGTGCGTTGTTGCCTTAGTGTGTCCATTCAACCTCCTTGGATAGGCAACTACTTAAGCCTATTTGTAATATAATGCTTGACTCGAGTAAAATATGCGTAGCTCGTTCTCTCTCCCTCTTCCTCCAGAAAACTTCTACAGTTTAATGCGTTCTGCTTTGCTGACAAACTGTAACAAAGGCTTTGACTTCTCATTTATTATTGCATTACGTTTGAAAGGAATTAAAATTCTATAAATGGTTACATTGAAGTCGCCATAATCCTGTAGGTAGTTCGTCGGCTCCTATTAGAAGTGAATCCACGGTACAAAACCTAACCCAAATATCTCCAACGAAGCGAAATATAAAAAAATAATTCTTCGGCGACTTCATATCAGCGGCGACTTTCTCTCAGCAGATTTTTGGCAAAAACTCTGAGAGTAAATAAAATTGTCATGAAAAGTTTCTCAAAAATATGTCACTCGGAGTCGACTTCTCGGAAAAATTTTTTAAGCAAATCTTAGTGCAGAAAATAGTAATAAACAACTCTGTTTCGTATTTTATTTTGTTTGCTATCAAGTTCTTTTCAATGATTTTAAATTGTGTGTCGTATTCAACTAATACGTGATTTACCCCCATATAAATGCTCATACATAATTATATACTAAAATTAGTTTCCATTTTAGTTTTTAACGTTTTTAAAATTTTTATTTCTTCATTTCATTTCTTTTTAAAAAATTAAAGCGAAAAGAACTCAAGTAAATGCATCTTTCTTTTCATTACCACCCATCCCATATTAGCTTTAATGCTAAAGTATTTAAAAAATATTCACTGCATACTTTTAAGGGTTTGCATACATATTGTATTGAAAACATATGGGCGTATGAGGAATATTTATTAAGAAAATACTGCCAGTATTCATAATACGTCACGTAGGTGTTGTGTGTGATTTCATTGTAGGCATGGAAAATTTATTTATTTTATTATAATTTATTTTAAAAAATTATATACAATCGATTATCGAAAATTTTTTTTGTGATATGTTTTTCCACAACAATATTGGATCGCAGACGCCGCCAGCATATAATCCTCACCAAACAGTGATTTTTACGGGCTGCATTGGACGCTTTTTGTTTTGGTACCTTCTCAAATTCGACAATTTTGTTTGTTTACGTACCCGTTCATACAGAAATGGGCATAATTGCTAAAGATGATTTTCGTTCATGATGATTTGGTTAAATAGATTAAATAAATGACAACTGACATTCTAAAGTCACTGTTAAAACACCCCATTTAACTCGTAGTTGGCACCCCTTAGCTATTTAAATAGGTTTATGAAGACGTGAATTCAATCTGAATCACCTTTGGATGACGCTTTCTATCTATAAATTGTGGGTGTCTCTAACCTACTGGTTTCGGTCTTGATTGTCCAGATTTATTTAGTTTAAGGTGACTCTCATCTCATATATTTCGCAGCAAGTCTCGCTTACTCACTGTGTTATCTCAACATATCAAGATTTAGCTCGTATTCGGTAATTACAGCCTTCTTGTGAGCAACTTGGAGGTGTTTGTAACTGTTTGAAGTCACCATATTTTCAAAACCTTTCGAATTCACCAATAGGTATAAATGTTTGAAGTCGACGATTAATTTCAGGCATATTGTATACATATATGCGTACATTGGAGTGACTCCATTTGAGTTCTAGATAAAGGGTGTGCCATTTAAAAATTTCAATATAAAAATGCAATGGTACAACAAAAACCGTTTGGAATTTTGCCAAATTTATTTTTTTTTATTGTGAAGTAGGATTGGTCCGGTTGGAAATGGAATATTATTTGATTCATATGGCCGCCACGGCTGGCCTCACAGTACCTCATTCAATAGAACCAATTCTCGTACACTTTTTCGAGTGTATGGGGTCGTATCTCAGCAATGGCATCAAGAATGTTAACCTACAAATGCTCAATTGTCTCTGGTTTGTCGGCATGACACTTTTCTTTCGGTGTCAAATCGCAGCTTCTTGTCGACCAATTGACATCACCATTTCGGCTAATTAAACGATCATCAAACGTTTGACGCAATAAATCGATTGTGGCATGAGATGTGTTGCACCATCCTATTGAAACCAAACATCGTTCACATGGATATCATGAAGAGCGGGTACAAAAAAATCGGTTATCATGGGGTGATAGGAGTCTCCATTGACCGTAATGGTCAAACAAAGATAATTCAAAGAAATATGTGCTAATGATGCCTCCGCTCCACAAGCCGCACCAAACAGTTACTCGTAATGAGTGTATTGGTTTTTGTAAGATCACGTGTGATGTAAATGCGCTTTATCCGAAAAGATGATTTTTTTTTTTAGCAAAATCGACATCATCGTGCAGTTTCTCGTTGGCCCACTGAATCCCAATGTTGTTCAAGCGTAAACCGATTCATAACGTTCAGTGGAGATAATATACTGACATAAGTATTGTCAGATTCGAAATAACCGATGATTTAAATTTAAACCGACAGATGGCCTACCCTATATAATTTAAATGGGGATTCTAAGAGCCGTTGAAAAGAAAGTAGGATCGTTTAAATGCGGTTATTGAATGGAGTGAGACTGAGAGCTACTACGTTGATATTAAAAGCAGGGGATTGAGTTTTTTATGTCTCATAATGTCCCTGGTAACCCTTTCCAATGAAAGAAAGATAGAATAGAGTAAGTTTGAATGAATTTTCAATATTTGAAATAATTTTTTAAAACTATTTAAGTACGAAAGATTAGGTGAATCAAATATTCTCTTTAAATCTGAAACTAATCTGTTCTCTTAATTATTATGAAAACATTTTTAAATAATTAATTGGTTTTTTTTGTTTTTCTACTCATATATTATTTATAATATTATTAAAAAGAAATTATAAAGAAAAGTTTTTGTCAAAAGTAATTCAAATAGACTGATGTTATTTAAAAGCCAAAACATTTTACTTATTGGCTTTGAAAATGTGTGCTACGATGCATGTGTTGTGCATAAATTTAATCTATTTTGACCACAAACAAATGAAAGAAACAAAAAAAACGAAAGACTTGTTATTTTTCTAGGTATCGAATACATTAAGGTAATCAACTATAAAATCGAAAAAAAGGCAAAAAGAAAATAATAATTTTATATTAAAAGCCATGAAGATTGACTTCCTGGTATGAATTTTGTTAAAAAAAAAGGGAAATTCTACTCTCGTCCATTTGAGAGTGTTAACATGAGTGAGAGTGTGCATGTATGCTTACTAGCATAGATAAAGACAACGTTTGCAAAAATAACACTCTATTGAATGCCAACCAGTCAACCAATCAACACATACAAACAATTGAAACAGTCACAATCAAATAAAAGAGAACAGTCAACAGTCAACAGTCAGAATCAGTCATTATATTTTTGCATGACAATATTTGTTTTCAGTTTTTTTCTCTCGATATTATTTCTATTAAAAAATAAATGAAAATAAAAAAGGAGAGGAAAGGAAGGAAGTAACCACATTTAAATTCCAATCATGAACACATGAGCCACTATTTAAACACTCTATCGTACTGATGCAGCAAGGCAAATACACCACATAACGGGTGATTTTTTTGTTTGCGATATAACTTTTTAATTCGAAATTTTTTTGAAATGAAATTCTCTTGATTACAATCTGGAAGATAATTTCATAGTCATAATTTTTTAGTAATGATTTCCAACCAATGGTTGAGAATTACATGCTCCACTTGGCCAGTCCAAGTTTTGTTTTCGTTCTGCAATTAATCTGGCATCTATATACATACATAAGCACTACTCATGTTGTGTGCGTTAATTTTATACGTGAGTGGTGGTACCCACTGTTTAATACCGACTGCGAACGACAGAGTTTTGAGAAACTTTTTCATGACAGGTTTATTTATTCTCAGAGTTTTTGCCAGAAATATGCTGAGAGGCAGCCGCCGAAGATATATTTTTCTTATTTCGATTTGATCGAGATATCATACCTGGGGTTTGAATCATGGCCTAACGTCTAATAAGCCAACACAATATCTATTAGACTTCGGCGACTACAAAAAAATCATCCATTATACATATATGTAATACGAACACAAGCATGCATACATACGAAGGTAGTCCCAAAATTGAAGATAAAACAGTAGACTGATATGAGCGAATAGAGTTCAAAGAGAGTTTTATCTGCTGGATGAGTATAGAATATATTTTTCAAATTTTTGCCTTGAAGGAACCATTGACGAGCAGATACTAGTTCCCCGTGCCTGTCAACCCAGAATGATAGAAGTGATCTTTTATAGTTAAGCGCTCAAACTATGATTAAAAAAGTTATGTCTTGGGCAAAAAGGAATGAGCGTTAATGCAACAATTGAAGTCGCCGTAGTCTAGCAGATAGTGTGTTGGCTTATTAGACGTGAGGCCACGGTTCAAACCCCAGGTCAGACATCTTCAACAAAACGAAATATTAAAATATATTTCTTTTGGCGACTTTCGAACTCTCAGCAGATTTCTGGTAAAAATTCGCAAAGTAAATAAAATTGCATTTAAAAGTTTGTTAAAAATCTGTTGATCGGAGTCGACTTTTAACTTTAGGCCCCACCACTCATGTATAATTGCGATGATCGAAGTAAGTAAACTTATGTTCGCCAGACGACTTTCTACCGCCATTTGTTAATAATGAGGAGGTAAACTCTGTGGTTTACAAATATTTCAAGCCAGACAACTAAAAAGATTTAAATGTTATCGGTACCTCCCTCGTATTTGTGTTTGCAATAAGAGAACTTAATAAAATAATAATTTAACAAATAAACTCAGTTTTTCTGGTCAATAATGATTGACTGGCATAGTAATCAAACAGGATAGTTCTGTAAAATAATTTTGTTTTTTGTTATACTGTTGGATTGGAAAAAAAATCAATAAAGATTTCATAATTTTAAGCAAACCTTAATGAAAAAAGGGGAAAAATCTTGTTTGAATTGCAAGAGTTCTTTAAAAAATTATTTCTAATAATAACCCGAAGAAAATGTAGAATTTTCCAGCTTCTTACAAATCAGCTTTGGTCACCTAATGACACATTACAACAAGAATTTAAGTTGTAATAAAATGCAATGAAAAGAGCAAGTTTTCCTTAGAATAGAATAATGAAACGCCAATAACAGTTTTATTTCACAAGCACTTTACCATAAAAATCGTACTCCACGTCAATATATTAAAATACAGTTTAGGTTAGGTTAGATCATTTAACTCTTTTATGGCTGTCCAAATTTCGCTCTTTTTTAACAACGTTTTTTGATAATAAAAGCTTGCAGTCAGTAAACAAAAAACATTTTTTTTTTGTTCGTCGATTCGACGAAGAGTAACCTTACTGTACAAAAATGACCATCTAGGATTAAAAAAATGGGTGGCCCGGGTCCGTTTACTCATTACAAGCTTTCATAATCAATCAACATTGTTTATAAAAAGAACGAAATTTGGTCAAACATAAAAGTATTTTATGATAAAAAGTAAATGAGCTTCGTCGATTCGACTAACAGTAACCAATTAGGGTGAAAGTATTCGTCGATTCGGCTAACAGTAACCAATTAGGGTGAAAGTATTCGTCGATTCGACGAAGAATAACTTTAATGTACAAAATAGAAGAGTAACCGTCTAGGGTTAAGGGGCTCTGTACATGTCTACACCGACAGTGGGATTCCGGTAACTGCAGAGCTGATGAACTGGCCAGGCGGGGCACTACCATCGAACTCTCCGATGAATTCTCGAATTTGGGCATTCCTATGAGGACCTGCAAGCTCATAATTGATAATGCGATCGTCGATTCCGTCAACGACAAGTGGGCGGCCTCGGACACTAGACGTGCTCAGTGTAGTGGTCGGTGTCATTACGGGGCATTGCATTATGGGTACGCATGCAAGGCGCCTTGGTCTTGGACACCTTGCTAACGACTTCTGCAGAAGCTGCAGAGATAAGGAAGGAGAGGAGACTGTACCTCACCTGCTGGGCACATGCCAGGCTCTTTGCCAAAGGAGAAGAAAGTACTTGGGTACTTACTATATGGATGATCTGGAGGAACTGTCAAGAATTGACATTGGCAGCCTGAATCGCTTCATCACGAGCTCCGAGTGGTTTCGAGACTAGGGGATAGTGAATAACTGTGGTAGCACAATGGGCCCAATGCGGCCTAAGTGAGTCCACCTAAATTTTTCTTGGATGGGCAGCCACCTCTACCTACCTACCTATTTGAGAATGAATTGGGCATTCCTTAATTTTAATTTCATCTGATGGGATATGGGAAAGTGACTGCTACAATGAAATCCAATTGTGATGTCATATAAAGCGTAATCCAAGAATTAGGCTGAGAAGCGTGTTGACTGTATGTTGCCAAGGAAGTAAAGAGCTACGCACCTTGCGGGATATTTTTATTTACGATTCACTGTCACTATTTACATCGAAGGATCAAAGAAGTCAGTCGAGTTCACAAATACTTGAAGATCAATCATTATAAAGGAAAAAATCTTTTGATATATGCAAGGTTAAGTTAGATAATGTGGCGGAACCCCTTTATCCCATTTATGCCAGCATTTGGGCTCATTGTGATACCGATCAATTCTAGTGTATCACACATTCACTAGAGGAAACCAATCCAAGAGTCCAAAATAAATCTTGCTATTCCAAAAATATTTTTATTAGAAAATATCGGCCGGAGATGTCAGAAAGTGAGAGGTCGAAAACCTCCACCTCTTTATGACAAGAGCTGAAAAATGGTCTCCTCCTCCTCCTCAAACCTACGTCTCCTGCAAGATTCATTTGCCATGTAATTTGAGGACTGAATTGAGTCAGTCCTCTTCTGATCCATAACAGTTTAGCAGAGTCTTGCAATATTGCACGTACCCTTTTGCTGTCAACGAGATTGAGCTTTCCTGTAAAACGAATGAATAAAATTCAAATTAATTCAGACAATCGGAATGCCTATGAACTGTAACATGTTCCATACTGCTCCATACTGGCTCTGTCCAGCTCATCAGCAATGCAATTTCCAACGCTATTCCTATATTCTCAAACCCATATATGTAAGTGTTCGCTTCGAATGAACCGAAATTCCCAAAGAGATTCTCGGCATTCATGGACAAAGACTACGTTCGTTAGGTACTTAATGGCAACCTGGGCGTTCGAATAAATAAAGCGATTTTCTAGATAAATCCGACACTGAACAAGCATTGCGTACAAGAAAGTTTAACATCAGAACCCTTAAGAAATATATCACATCGCACAATGTCACTTATCTGTGAGCTATCAGTATAAACCTCAATGGTACCATTGGGAATGTCCGATTATTCAGACCAGAAGTCGCTATTTGGAATTGTAATCCAAATTGAATGAGGCAATCGGAATACCTGCGTCCTGTTACATGCAACTTTTTTACCGGCTTTGGTCAGTTCATCAGCAATACATTTGTCTCCGGTATTCTTATGTTTTTGAGCTCATGTAAGAGTTACCCATTATGAACCTCCGCAATTGGAATTCTAAAATCGAATGTTCTATTGCGATAGTTTATAGGAATCTTATAGTCGACCCCAATGTGTCTATATCTTCTCAAAAAAGCAGCATCTCTTTAGTCAATTTTGGACCAGGATTTGATTATATAGAGTCTTACCGCCATCAACTTAGTCTTCTGCCTTAATGGGAGATAGGAGGGAAGCCAATTGAGTGAAGCCAATAATGCCTTAATTGGAGTGGAACAGAGTGTACTGGTAATCAGAACAGCTGATTGCTTGCATACTCTATGAATCGGTAGTGGTATTCGTGTTAGCATATCGAACACCAAAAGTTTATCACATCACATCTCAGAATGAGAAACATGGACAGATGTAGAGTTTAGTGAAAACGTACATCAATTTAAAATTTGATTTCGTAGCCTCTTTAATTTTTTATCGTTTTACAATATAAAACTCTTCTATCAATTTGCCAATCTTTCAAGCAATAACCTTATTTATTACCTATAAATATTAAACACATACAAATAAGCATTTTAACAAAAACAAGAACTACAAATGACAGAGCAGGAGCATTACGAACAGCAATTTCTAACTTTGCAAACAATGTTCTTGAAACTTGAAAAAAAATCTTCCATTTTGCCGGCATCATATGTATGTATGGCATGCGTTTGTGATGTGCAATTTTGTGCAGAAAAAATCTCATTTTTATTTCTCTCTCTTTTACTAGAATTACTAAAGTTTTTTTTTTTTGCAAATTCGAACAGAACAACAACATTTTTTTTATGACATTCTTAAGCCAGTAATTTTACTTTACTTTACAAAGCAAAGCCTTCTCTAACAAACTCTGACATACTGACGACTCGAATTTCTCATATAAAACATGCAAGTGTTGTGTTATAAAAACTGGATGTATAACAGATGAAAGGAGAAAGGAGGGTAGAAGACAGACAGGGAAAGAGAGAGAAAGAGACAAAGAGAGAGAAAGCTATAAACTATAACTTAAAATAAGGTGATGAAGTATTCATTTCCTTTTGTTCGTTATTCTGAATTTTCTTCTGTATTTTTTCTTCGTTTTATCATGTAAATTTCCTGTAAACTTTGTTATTGTAATTTTAAAAAGTTCACATATACATACACATTCATACACATAAAACACATCCATTTCTTCACATGCCAATTGGGACTGATAGTGTATGTATCCTATACCTACACATACACACACTCAACATCACTTATTTGCTCTTAAAATATGTAACATTGTTATCCAATTTGTCATAAATCCAAAGTTATACAGGCTCTCACATGCATACACAGCTAAATAGGGTAATACAACAACAAATCAACAACAAACATATTAAGTATGATTTTATGCGTGTGTATGTATCTACATATGTTAGATAGAATGCATTTTAAGTTAAAGCAGTGTGTTATGTCATATACGAGAGCACACACAGATACAAATGTGCATAAACAAATTCATATGCTTACTTAACTGCTTTAAACATGTAGAAAGAGAGAGGACAACATACAGAGATACAGTGAGATGGTGGTAAAAGCACAGAATGTATGAGAACGTAGTGATAAATACGGGTGAATTTTTAGCTCTTGGTGTTAGAAAATTGAAAGAAAACAAAAACGCAAAAGTAAATGCAATATTTATTTTGGGGGTGACAAATGAATGAATCTAATTTTTTATAAAAATACTATTTCAAGTGAATGTTACCCGCTTCCTCGAAGTAGATGTCGCGTCCACCAGCATAAATGCCCGAATTACGGCACCACCAGTTACAGCCGTAATTGCAGTTGTAAGTTTCGTAACGTAAGTTTTCCCATGACGGCATATACCACTGTGCTCAAAGCACGGGTGAAAAGAATGCATCTACCAACGCTCCCACACACAATGATGCAATCCATGATATGCATACTCATCACCATACGTGAGTACCAATTCGAAGCCATGCATTTGGGTATGACTTCCTACTTTGTTAGGGGTCGGAGACTATCTTAACTCTCTGTGAAAATGGTTAATGTCACACTGAGCTTGCATTCCACAGCCACCACGTTGCTCCCACAAGGGCGCCGCACCATTGTCGAGCGCAGAGACAAGTGTCTGGGGCTCCCGACACCGTGGTATCAGAAATAAGCCTCCGGTCAGGCTTCGCATTCCAGTATGCTCACAGTCCTTTAGGATCCACGAGTTCTTCAATAAATTGGCTACCCAGATATTACCTTTCGCGTACTTGCAGACAAGAACGGTTTCAAAATATGCAACCCTCTGTCCCTTTTACCTTTTCAAGAAACCCGTTTAGCCTCCTCGTCTAGCTTTCAACTCCCTTTTACCTACTAGCTTTTACTTACAACCCTTTCAGTATTACAACCTAGCTCCTCCCACCACCCATGTTGTGGATGTTAATTTGCTGTAGAACTTTCGGTTTAATGTTGACTCAGAACGACAGAAAGTTTTCATGGCATTCTTATTTGCTCTTTTGAGTTTTTGCCAGAAAACTGCTGAGAGCAAGTCGCCGAAATAAATATTTTTTAATACATACATATTTACATACATACATATATAATTGGTCATTACAACTCTTAGTCATGATTTCGACCTAGCTTCTCACATCACTTATGGTGTATGTGCTAATTTTTTACAAGAGTGACGGGTCTCACAGTTTTAGACAGTGGCGACTTCTAACTCATGCTTAAGATTAGTTTCGTACCTATAAAATTCAGCTTTAGCCATAAGAAAATTCCTTCAATTCTGGTAGTTTTATCGATCACTCTTCTATCTTTATTTCCGAAGCTTTTTCTGGTCTTGCCATTTATTCTAGATATTCAAAGAAGCCAGTTACCCAACATAACCTAATTCGTAAATCCGACATATGGACGCTAACACTGTCAAACCAGATGTGTTCTTGAAGTATGTCACTTCATAGCTCCCAGTGCTGCCTAAATAGTTTTGTGTGCTTTTGTGTGCTTCAAGAACACCTGACTTTGTTCAATGGATGAGGACACCTGCTGGTTTTCTTTATACACTGAAAAACCATATAACAAACGTCAAAAAAATCACCCGTTAAAAGTGCTAGATTTAGGATGATAAAAATTGTGTTAAACAATACAAAACAATATTTTATGTATATGTGTTAGTATTATTTTGTAGATATCAATTGATTGTTTAAATTCGAAAAATATCTTCTAAGACTCAAAATGAAAAAAAAGTTTCTGGACGATAATTTTTGAAAAACAGTTAACATTCGAAATTTAAAATTTATTTTTTCAAGAACTCTTTGAAACACTGCCATTTCGATGTTCTAGAATTTTTAAATTTCGAGAAGGTATTTCAAATTTATTACCAAATCAGTAATACATATTCATTACGTACTGAAAACGACTACAGGCACACAATACTTTGTCGAATTTATACGTTTAAGAGTGTCATGGCATGGTGCCAAACAATTTAGAGTTTCTATGGAAAATTTATAGAGTTTGACAAAATGTTTGCAAAAAAAAAAGAATAGGAAATTTAAACGAAAATCTCAATAAATTTTTAAACCTGGAATATATCAAGTGAACCGGTATTAAGTGAGCGTTTAATTTTTTTTTTTAATATAAAACACTAATTTTAATGGAAAAGAACAAGACATTTCATATAATGTATCGATCATAGTTAGCTACACAATTTTTCACACAATTTATGGACTCTACTGTTTTTCTTTTGAAGTAAACCAATAAGTCATCAAATTTTCGTCTTTCTTGTAGGAATCAAAGTGCTGCTCAGCCAATGCATGTCCTATTAATAAAAACAAAAGTAATCACATGGAGTCAAGTCTGATAAATACGGAGGGTGGGGTAGCAGTTGCCAGCCTCATGCTTTAATTATATATTGAACCGGTTTTGCTTTGTGTGCAGGTGCATTGTCATGCTGCAAAATTACTTTCCCGTGCTTTGTGGCCTTTCTGATCTTTTTTCGATCAATGCACAGTCCAGTTTAAGCATTGGTTTCAGCAAGTTTTAGGAGATCGTGAAGCTCCACACTTCTCTGGTCCCACTAAAAGATATACAGCATTGCCTTCCTGCCGAATCGATCCGATTAGCAGCCTAAATTGATGGTTGTTGCGGTTTAACCCATGATTATTTCCGCTTATGATTCTGAAAATCAATCCATATTTCATTGCCAGTAACAATTCGATGCAACATTGAATTGCTATTGTGTCTTTGAAGCCTAATTTCAGAACAAGTTTTTCGGTTTTCCAACAGTCTATTATTCAACTCATGTGGCACCCATTTGGCAGACTTTTCGATCTTACCCACAGTTTTTAAACAGCCAGAAATTGTTTGTTGTGCAAAATTTACCATTTCTGCTGTTTGTTTCTGACTCAAAGTGTCATCTTCATTCCATATTGTTTGTAGTTTAGCAACTTCAAACTTTTTTGGTGGTCTTCCGCGTTCTTCCTTTCTCACCTCAAAATCGTTAACTCTGAACCATTAAAACCATCTTCTGCATGCTGCTTCTAATAGAACATGATCATCATATGCCTCGGCAAGCATTCGATGAGACTCTCTGGTACAAAATGCTTCATCTTTAATACCATGAAAAAAATATTATGTTGTTTGTTCAGCATACATCAAGCTGAATATGTTTGATGTCAACTCAAAAAAAAAAAAACCAAAAAAAAAAATTAAATGTTCTCTATGGAGATATTTGTATATTGAAGCTCACTTGATTCCGGTTCTACATCTGATATCTTGAAGTAGTTTTCTTGAAACACGTACCGTAAAACAAACCCAATAAATATTTTTAAGGGCCATTATTACAACTTCCCGTTAAAGTTGGGTTTAGTTAACTTTAGCTAAAGTGAACTTTAAAGTCATCTTTAACTACTTTTCGTTATTTCAACCTAATGATAAAATAAAGTTAACATTTTTCAAAAATATGGTAGTGCCGGAGCAATGTCGATAACACTGCTCAATTAAACAAGTTTTTTTTTTAAACGCAGTGGCATCGACGGGCTTCGTTTTTTTGTTTTATATGTTCATTTTGTTTATATAGTTCAAACATAAACTTAACTTTAAAAGTTAAAGATAGGATGAACCATATTGTCTACTTATAATAATGAAAAACAATTTATCTGCCTGTTAAAATCGTAATTTTAGTTAACTGCGAGTTGTAATAATGGCCTTTAATGTTTAATTTTTGTTAATTTTAAAACAGGACTTCAAATTTTATGACAAATGATCTCAAATATTAATTTCATTAAAAAAATTGTTTTATAAAAACTTTCGCTATCACACATCAAAATTTGAATTTAAAATATTAAACAATCTCCTCTAATTTATGTATGTAGTCGTATGTGTGCTATAAATAAAGCAATTCTCTTAATAGCTGCCATTATTTTTGTCGTTTCTCTGTGTTGCACGATTTGTTGCTCAATAATCGTTACGGCAAATCTATGCAAAACTGCTCAATATTAAGCAGAACGACAATGTAAAACATAAATTACCACACACTGTGCACGCATTTAATTGCACAAACATTCTCTCTGGCCAAATTAACATTAATTTTCGGCAATAATTTCTAAAAATTTTCCAAAAACGTATCTACAAAAGCAATTGTTGGCAAGAATTTTAATGTTCAAAGATAGATAAGCATGAATACGATAGAATTAGAAAATAAAATGAAATTAAATGTGGTTGGGTTTTCAATTTTTGGGAATTGTAAACATTTGTTAAGTTATGGTATACGACTGGCTAGTGTATAAATTTGAACCATCGGTTATTTGAAATCCGGCAATACTTGTGTCATTGTGTTCTGTCACAAAATTCATTATATTATCTCCACTGAACGTAATGAATCGATTTACGCTTGATCAACGTTGGCATTTATTGAAAATTTTGTTGCAAAACAAGGACAATTGGTCGGATATGCACGAAAATGTGCAACAAAATTTGGTCGAAGAGAACGACCAACAGTCCCCGGTATACGCAAGTTTATAGCTAGTGTTCATGAAACCGGTTTCATTGTTAATGCACCAAGCCGTGAGCGTGCTCGTACAGTGCGCACACCCGAAAATATTGAAGCTGTGGCTGAGAGTGTGCGTGAGAAGCCATCAACACCAACTCGTCATCATTTTCAGCTTGGTGGGTACGTTAATAAACAAAATTGTCGTATTTGGGGCTCTGAAAAACCGCACTGGGTCTTACAGAAGCCAATGTACCCATTACGAGTGGCTGTTTGGTGCGGAGGCATATTGGCTTATATTTCTATAAAAATGAGGACACCTATATAACCGATTATTTTATTCCCGCTCTTCATCCTATTGATGTAGCCGTTTAATTAGCGGAAATTGTGATGTCAATTCGCCGCCAAGCAGCTGCGATTTGACACCGCTGGACTATTTTCTGTGGGGTATCATTAAGGAAAATGGTTATGCCGACAAATCAGAGACAATTAAGCATTTGAAGGCCAATATTCGTGATGTCATTGCCGACAGACGACCCCGTAGACTCGAAAAAGTGCATGAAAATTGGTCCGTTCGATTGAGGTGTACTGTGAGGGCAGCCATATGAATGAAATAATATTTCATTCCTAAGCGGAACAATTATACTTCACAAGAAAATATAAATTTCAAACCAGTTTTGTTTTATTTCATTTGTAAATTTAAACTTTTTAAATGGCCCACACTTTATTTGCGCAGATTATATTTAATTTCTTTGCCTTCTTTGTTTTGTATCAAGCAATTGCAGATTCTAGGTTGATAGGGTTGCCATAGAGTTACCAGAGTACAGTCACCAACGCTATGGGCCCTATTGTAGAACACTTTCAGTTTATTAATTTATTAAATTCTTGAATATTTAACCTGGTTTCAAAAAACGATGAAACTAACACAAGACATTCGCCAAAATAAATTCATTTGTATTGTCCTGCCGTAAACAACTTTAAGTTAATAATTGTTTACTATCCGGCCCGAAAAAATAAAGAGAACATGGTAAAAATAGGGAAAATAGAGACAAATTTTGACTTTTTTTATCCTTAAAACAATAACTTATTCAAACAATGTTTATACATACATACTCGTACATATGTATATACAGCACACACACACGTAATTATACCTACGGGTATTTACCACAAGCTAAATGAAAGTAAAGACGTATGGGTTATTCTATTTTGAATTGAAGAATTTTGAGAATTTAAACCTTTTTTAGCTCAAAGGTTTGGGTTGGGTTGTTAGTAACGAATGGTCGTTAGTGCAGACTTAATGCTCTAGGGATGCTTAACATTGCTTTTGAATTTCTTTCAAAGTGGAGCTGATTGTCTCGGTATAAATGCCCGAAAGAAGAAGCCAGTTCTGTTCAACTGGAAATACTTTTTCCAGCCAGGGATGCATTAAACTCAGTCCACCTTCTACGATCGACTATACGTGAGTAAATGAATAGACTGGAGTCAGATTATGCTTGGGAGGCCCAGAAAGCTTAAAAAACTTTCTTTAGCAGTAGGCTGGTAATTTTTAAGATATGTGGACTCTGCTCCTTCATCATATACTGTCTGTCCAACGCAGTAGTTGGTGGGAAGCAGCTTTGAGCCATTTAATTACAAGATTGTAATCGTTGTGAAATGCAATCCTCAGTTACTAGTGATGGCGATACCAACCTCCTTTTGTCTTCCCGAATTATCTTCCTACTGAGTTTCTCCTAAAGCTGCAGGCTGCTCTTACGGTAATTAGATTGAACTCGGTCAACTGCCGACATAAGCAATTCATCGGCACCGACTGTACTGTTTACAGATATTTACACACTTTTCTGAAGTAACAATTTTTATGTGAGTGGCCTGCACCTCAGGACACACGTCATCGGTTTTTAGGTGACAGAACGTTTGAAGATCTGGGCATGGTGGTGAACGTGCCACTAAAGGGACTGACCGAAGCTCAGAGTGGTTTAAACCCACCACTAACGCCTCATGACAATGGGGCTTACTTCAGTCTGTTTAATACATTGGACCATATGGCCACCGAGTGAACTTGCCTTGGAACGGCAAGTTGCCTTATCCGAAGTAGAGACTATTGAAACGCCAAGCCTTTAAAAAATAGACGGGTTGTGGAGTATATATTCAGGGCTTGGGTATCAATACCCAATAGACCTTCGAAGGACTGTAGTATCGTCCAGGGATGAGTAATGACTATTCACACGACAATTAAATGCCTGAAGATACCCAGAGAGTATATAGATTTGTTCGAATATTTAGGATGCCATAAAGCTCATTTCGAACACCATATCGATATACAAAATTCTCTTTAAATGTCGTCGTTTTCCCCGAGGAATAGCCGGTTTTCATTATTTAGTTTCATTTACATAGAGTCATACATTAAATGTATGCATGAAGTGCTCAAAACGGGCACCCTTGAAGACAAATTATACTCCATAACTAACGCTTTTTGTATAGAAAGGAGGACCTAATCTATCCCTTGATAAAGCTGTCTTAAGCTGGTCTATCCCAAGTATCCGACACACTCCTCTCGTAATTTCTATAGAAGTTGTGACTCGGAGGAGACCGTACGTCGCTTACAGTGTCTATCCCATGCACTTCTTCAAAGATGTCCGAGGTTTGTTATGTCAAACAACATCCAAGTTGCTTTCACTAATCTACTCTTCCTAGCACCTCTTCGAATAAAACTTGGGAATTCCACGTGATTATGTATGGTAAGGCTAGTCAACCTAATGCAACGAATAAGCTGCTGAATGCTTGGAAGAGAAAAGACTCTTATTCGATTTTGTTTTTTTATCCGCTTATGACATGTGTGTGCCAGGAGTACTCATTAGAAGTAAATGTGTTCATTTATTGTGTATTTTTACTTGTCTTCTAGATCCCACTCTCTCTCTTTCTCTCTGATTCTTTTTCCTTTATTTTTTGTTGAGTCGCACTTTATTTGTACAAGAAATTCCAGTTAATGTTTGTTTATATCCGATTTAGTTTTATTTCTTCTTCTTCTATCCTTTTAATAGCATTTCCTTTTGTATAACTTACAATTTCAATTGCATACTTTTAGGTTTGTTTACATGTATATATTCATTTACTCACGTATAGCCGACGTACACTTACTAATAATCAGTTAAGAAAGAGGTGACCGAGGAAAATAAAAGAGACACAGTAACAAGGAGATAGAAAAGGAAGGAGGCGGTAAAGAAAATTGAAAAAAACAGATTTCTTTTACTCTCCTTGTTTTTGATGTTGATTTACACTTTTTACTGACCACTTCGATAGCCTTAGGCTGTCTATTTAGAGTCAACTATATCAGTGACTAACACTTTTCAAGGCACGGTAGGCATTAATCTATCAATTGTGTTTCTTCATTAAGCTCTTATTGCTTAGAAAATTTTCCGATTACCTCCTGACAATGCCAAAGATGACAATGGTCCGCAGGCTTACTTCTACAACAGGATTTCAGTGAAAAACTGAAATCTAGTTTCGCAAAAAAGGGCTCTTTATGGATAACTTTATGGAGAATTAAGAAACCGAAATCATTTTAAGACAGCAAATTGAAATACCCCAACAGTCACTGGGTACGCTATTGAAGTCCTTATATAAGCCTTGCAAGGATAAGTTAAACGTTATTTAGTTTAGCAGATTATGACTTCCACAAAACATCTCCAACTTAGAAGGTTTGTTCATGTTATTAAACTATATGAACAACTATTTGAGCCTGGAAAATTTCAGTACCATCCTTGTTATACTTTTAGGTTTTGTTTTTATAGGAAAACCGTTATAACCAGATTACCAAGGTTTTGTTAGCATTGTTATGAATTTATCTGAGCCTATTAGGTCAAAATATCTTTGGCGTGAACCTGAGACACTTGTTAATGAGTAGTAATAGTAGTTTTTGCATGATGGCGTTCAAAACATCTGTATAAGACAGTTCACTTTACATAAACTGGAATATTCTAAACTTGATTTGTTTGGAGTCACCATAGTCTAGTAGGTGGTGTGTTAGCTTAACTAACCAACTCAAACATCTCAAAGGAAACGAAATATGAAAAAATATTTCTTCGGCAATTTCCGCACATTATTTCCGAGAGAGATATAAAACTGCCATGAAAAGCTTCTCAAAAATTTGCCGTTCACTGTCAACCCTAAACTGTATATCCCTCCACTCATGTACAAAATTAACACACACAACATGGGTGGCAGGAGAAGCTAGGTTGTAATCCACACTGAAATGTTATAATGACCAATTGAGTTAAGAGAAAGTGATTCGTGTTGGAAGTTGCCAGTTTCTCCACACATTCTGTCATCGTCCGAATGGCACTCTCGCATTATTGATCCTAATATTTACGCCTATTTCAGCGCCGCTATTCGCTGTCACTGTACTACCTTGATAGCAGCAGTAGATTAGTGTAAATATTTACGAGTTTCTGTACTACCCAGATAGCAGCAGCTTGCTTTCTAGCATCCTGTTAGCGGTGTTAACGTTATTAATTCTCATAGTATTTATCTCAAATCTAATATTACGCACTAGACTTTCCTTCAGTTCTGATTCCATATTGAACATCCAGCCCAAGAGTATCATTTGGATAATACAAAGCCTCAATTGGGCGAGAGAGATTCCATGTAATTTCAATTCTCTCTGACCAGACTTCGGTTATCACATCGTCCATGATGGTTTAAAGCTGTGGTAATAGGGAGCACCTCAATAGTCTAGTAGCTAGGGTGCTGGTTTATTAGCCAAGAGCCCGAGATTCAACAACCGGCTAATATATGTATCAGGGACGAAAAGATATATAAAAAATATTTATTTTATTTATTTATATTTCTGGCAAAAACTCTGCGAATACAATACAATTGTCATGAAAAGTTTTTCAAACAATCCATCGGGTTGTAATGACCAATTAAGTAAGTAAGATAGGGAGCATCCTTGTTATACTCCAGCACTTGTGTTTTGCTTAATGGAAAATTGTGCATTCTCCTCCTTATAATTCGAATCATTGCCTGGTGTACTGCTTTTCTTTTTTCCATATGACAGTTTGTCGAATCGCATCAATGGCTTGTCTAGATATGGTTTGTCTAGAGATAAATCTATTATAATGCGTAGAGTGTTGGCCAGGCTTACGCAGCATGTTTTGAAAATTTTCCCCATTTTATTTCGAATTATTTTCTTTATTATAAGGCCTATACTTCAATCTTCAGTACATTAACAGAGGATATCGAATATGGGTTGCTTTCTTTCCCTTTTATACGATATATGGTATCATATTGCTCGTTTATAAGTGTATAAGTTTGATATTTGAGTTTTTTACCTCATTTTGTTTACTTAATAGACGTTATTTCCTGTTTCACATGTTCACATGCAATACGGAAATATACAATCACTTTCATTCGTACAATATTTGCTTTGAATTAAGATTTCTATTTTCTTTTTCTGTTTCTTCCTCTATTTTTTCTAGTTTTAGTTTTATTTTTGTCCAAATACGAGTTTTTTTTTTCGGGGATTTAGTTTTCACCATAAGACAAGTGACTGACTCACACCACACACTGTTGAGTAATGCAAACAAAAATAGCAAAAAAAAAACGATTCGAAACGAAAGTGTTCATGTGAATAAAACATTACAAGCAAATAGAATAGAATAGAATAGTGGAGGCATAAATTGCTGTCAATATCGATGAAAATAACATACACACCCACTTTTGGCATTTATAGCCACATTAGTTAGGTATTGTAAGTGCTTTTTGGTCACAGATGATTATCGGAAACAAATATTTCATGTCAATTAATCTCATACGAAATTAATGAGGCGGACTATCAGAGCCGGACATTGTTTTACTGTCATTTGATATTTTGTAGGCGAAGAAAATTATTCCTATGAACGAATTTAAAAGAAAATTTTATTTCTCAAAACCTGGATTATTTTCAAGTGCCAGCACATATATACATACATTCATAATTGGTCATTACAAAGCTTCAGTTCAAGATTATATTGTGTGTGTTATTTTTTTGTACATGAATGGCGGCACCTACAGTTTGAACTCTATTCCGAACGACAGATCTTTTGAACAACTTTTCATGGCAATTTTATTTACTCTCAGAGTTTTTGCCAACAATCTGCTGAGAGGAAGTCGCCGAGGAAATATTTTTTTCATATTTTGGTTTAATGTCCGACCTGCGCGCAATGTGCTGCGGTTTGAACCGTGGCCTCACGTCTAATAACTCAACACACTACCTACTAGACTACGGCCACTTCAACTGTTGCATTGCTTTCATAAAAACGCTCATCCTTCTTTTGCCCAAGTCACAAATTTTTTTTTATCAAAGTTTGTAAGCTTAAATACAAAGGACTGCTCTGAATAGACAACATAATATCAGACTTCTTGAGAAGGTCAGAAGATTTGCAGATATTGTTAACAGTGGTGCTCTACGTAACACTCCTACAAAAGCCTTGTTTGCAATGCTTAACTGGCTTTCTATCCCGCTTCTTGCTAAACGAATAGATAAACTCTCCGCGACTAGACTCAATGCCTTGTTTCGCTCGCGCATCATTTCTTCTGGGCATTCCTCTATTTTCGAGGTTAAACCTACCGAACTTCGATTATCTCCCTACGAAATATTATTTGGAAGGGAGTTTTCATTCTCTGATTCCAAACAGAGCCCATTGGGCCTCTTACATGATTATCTACCCGGAATTCCAGGATGTATACACTGATGACTAAAGATAGAATTGGTAGCGGTGTCTGCTCTGGGAAGCTCACCCTATACATTTCTTTCCGACTGCCTGTAAAGTGTTTCTGGTGGAGGTGGTGACCTTTTTCCATGACGCTTAATGGATCCTCATCAAGGGCGATCCTTTAATTCGTATATCTAGCTTTTCTGATAGTCAAGCTGCTATTATCTCCCACTCGAACGTAACGGTCAACTCTAAACTCGTTAGAGACTGTCGCCGTTGTCTTGACGCAATTTTATTTACTCTCAGAGTTTTTGCCAAAAATCTGCTGAGAGACAGCCGCTGAAGAAATATTTTTTTCGTACTTCGCACAGTACAACACACTATCTACTATGGTATTTTCTTTATAGTCTTGCCAGTTCCTAGCACGGTAGGTCGATTCTGATGACTCCCCACTTTTATATCCAATTATGGGGAATTTAACCAGTTTTTCCGCATCCCTAAGTGGTAATGACTTCTCTATTTAACATCTGTCTGCCTTGTCAGACCCAAGTTCTGAAGTCCTTTATGTATTGACGTCAACATAGTTTGTATTTTTTCAATAACTTCACTAATATTTTCAGTCAAAGCGAAATCAACGAAATTTCCATTTTAAATTCCCATAATTTTTGACCATTTGATACTATTTTCTTTGCAATTATTTAAGAATTGTACGTTTGAAGGCATTTATCAGAAACTGCTTTTGACAGATTGCAAAATAAATATCAATTTAGTGGAAAATAAAATTACGAAACAGAAAATAATAATCATTCTTAAGAATTATTTTTATTTCTTTAATTTTTACTAGTTTTCTTTTAAAATGAATTCAAAAGAAAAATATTCAAGCAATAACAAAGCAAAATGAAAATGGCTTCCAACCAAATACAAAAAAAAAAAAAAATACAAAAAAGGGGGGAAAAATATTTTTAAATTCTTTGAAATCTTTTCAATTAGAATCTGCGAACGAGTAAATATCAAGAGAAGGGCATACATTACCCAGAGAATATCTACGATGTATTTAAAAATGGCTCAAGATGGCACAATGAAGTCAGCTATGGAGTCTTTACGGATCGGTTTAATATTTACTTGTTCGTTAAACTATTCGGTTATTGTTGCATGCTATTTTAAAAGTCATCCAATTGTCGACTCCCTCATAGGAATCGATGTGCTGCTCAGCCAAATGAAAACAAATAATAGTCGGAGGAATTAAAGTCTGGGGAATACGTCGGAGGGAGTAGCAGCCCTCAGCCTAATGCTTTGATTGTATTCTAAACAGGTTTTGTGTTATGTGAAGGTGCATTGTAATGTTGCACAATTAGCTTGACGTGCTTTGCGGTTCATTCTGCTCGGTTTTCTATCAATGCATGGTTGATCAATAATCATTTATTGTCGGTAGCGTAGCGAGATATATTAGTAGTTTCAGCAGGTTTTAACCTATATCCTCCAGGTCCCATTAGACATACAGTGTTGTCAACCTGCCAAATTGACCTGGTTTTGAAGCCGAAGTTGATGTTTATCACGGATTAACAAATGATTTTTCCTGTTTAGTTTTCTAAAAACACTTCCATTTATCACTGCCAGTAACAATTCTATGCAACACTGATTTTCTATAGTGTGTTTGAAGCAATTATTCACGATTGCTTCTTCTGTTTTCTAAACTTTTGGATATTTTCCATAGCTTTTAAATGGTCAGAAATTGTTTGTAGTGCAACATATCACACTTCTGTCATTTGGTTTTTGACTCAAAGTTTCATCTTCAGTCAATTTTGTTCGTAATCCGGTGTCCTCAAAATTTTTGGTAGTGTTTTGCGTTCTCCATTTCTCACATCCAAATTGGTATCTCTAAACCATGGAAACAATCTTCTGCATGTTGCAAGTGACTTTCTGTATCCTTCATGAATTGTGTTAAGTCCGTCTGAGAAGACCCACAGCTGTCATAACAGCATATTTGTAAAAGTGAATGAAATTCTTGTTTGGAGTGAGAAATTAATGCCTGTCATTCACATTTTAAAGATTATTTCACGATAATGTTGGTCGCAATTACGCCGTCGATGGTGCATCCAATTTTTGCATACTTTTTTCAGTATTTCCGGCATTATATCGCTAATTACAGGCATAATATTGACTTTGAGGGTTCTTATTCCGGCTGACGTCAACCTGTGCAGGAGAGAATACCATTATTCCCACAAAAATTGTCTAAACATGTGATATGTTAAAATCACTTGTCAACCCTTATCATCATACGATGCCTTGCTTCAGTGATTGCAATGTTGTGATTTTCATAATTTTTGTAGAAAAAACCGCACCAAGCTTTACATCTTTCAGTATGTGCGTGAGTTGCTCATAAATGGACTTTGTCTTTGCTTTCCAATAAATCCGAAAATTGCTACTGTGCCAAAAAGGAACTTTTTAAAATCAGTTTGCCACCCAGCGTGTAATTCGATGTTCGTTTGTTAGTCCCGAGTCGTCGTAACCTATTAGGTAGTATTATTAGATGTGAGACCGTGGCACAAACCTCAACAAAGATATCTCGACCAAAGCGAAAAATTGAAAAAAAAAAATTTTTGTGACATCCTCTCGCCAGTCTGATAGTAAATAAAATTGTCATGAAAAAGATAATCGACAATCTGTTTTTCAGAGTCGACTTTAAACTGTAGGTCCCGCTACTCATAGATAAAACTAATACACACAATATAGTATGTAGGTGCTGTGAGATGCTAAAAGATTCTAATGCCCAATTAAGTCAAAAATTGTTAATCCATTTATGGTGGAACGGCACTTTTGGCATTTCCACATGTCACGAATCTTTTTTAACACTACTTCTACACATTTGTTTACGCTTTGACATAGAACTATCCCATTCCCCCTTAGTATACGACGTGGAGATAATAAAGTGTCTGACGAAAAGTGTCCCGTAAGTGATAATAGTTTAAAGTTCCCATTTGAAACTGTTAAATTATAACAGAACACAAATAAACTCATTACTATAAAACAAATAACTCTGTACTGTTATGTACTCCCTCAAGAACCCTTGCCAATGTGCGAAGCATATTCTCGAAGAATTGAGTGATTGAGGAAAAAAAAAATTAAACGAAAACAAAAGAACAACAAGAACATCGACAATAACATTTAAAAATCATGTTTTCGATGTGTTGAAAGTAAAATACGATACTCAATACAAATGAAGGAAAAAGGAAATCGAAAATGCTTGTATACAAACGAATCAAGTGCATCAAAACAAAAGGAAACAAAAAAACAAGGAGAATGAAAACTGTTAACTCCAAGCATTGACTCCCTGTTTTAAAGGGAAATATGTGAACTTTTTCCAGCAAATTTTATATTTAAAGTAGAATGATTGGGAAATTACCAAAAAATTAGGTTCAAAAGTTTTGTTAAAAAAATGACAAGTAAAAGTTATACAACCGGGTTAATTCTGGAGTTGTTTTCAGCAAATCTATCTCTGTAATTACAAGTAAATTTCCATATACGCCTGAGCAACGTTGCGATTTATTTGGGCCAACGATGATGTCAATTTTGCCAACCAAAAAGTCTTTTCAGATGAAGCTCATTTTCATCTTGGTAGGTGCGTTAATAAGTAAAATTGCCGTATTTGCGGCTCAGAAAATCCACACGTGGTCTTACAAAAGCCAATGCACCCATTACGAGTGACTGTTTGGTGCGGCTTGTGGAGCTGTGGCATCATTTGCCCATATTTCTTTGAAAATGAGGACGGCGTAACCATTACGGCCAATGGAGACACCTATCACACCATGATAACCGATTGATGTTAACTATGTTTGGTTTCAACAGAACAGTGCAACTTGCCACACATCTCATGCCACAATCGAGTTGATTGCGAAAAACGTTCGATGGCCGTTTAATTCGCCGAAATGATGATGTCAATTGTCCGCCAAGAAGCTGTAATTTGACACCGTTGAACTATTTTCTATGGGGCGCCGTTAAAGAAAACTGTTATGCCGACAAACTAAAGACAGTTGAGCATTTGAAGGCCAATATTCGTGATGCCATGATCATACACTCGAAAAAGTGCACGAAAATTGGACCCGATCGAATAAGGTACTGTGAGGCCAGCCGTGGCAGCCATATGAATAAAATAATATTCCATTTCTAAACGGATCGATTGTACTTCACAACAAAACAATAAATTTGGCAATATTTCAAAACGTTTTTGTTTTGTTGCATTTTTAAATTTAAGCTTTTATCTGGTCTACAATTTGATGGCATTTATTCCTTACAAATATACGATTTCCAAAGTATTTTTGCCCCAAATAGTCTTCAGCTATGAATGGGTAGTTGAATGGGTATATGAACAGAAAAAAATTTGCTTCAGAAGATATCAATCCATCTGATGTCCAAGATTACCAAAAGCATTGAAACATACGGTTTTAATAGGATGACGTCACGTGTCACACAACTCATTGGATATTCCGCCAACCAAACTTTCTCGGTTTATAATGCTCCACCAAACATTTTTAAGATCAGGCGTTATCACTCAAAGAAAACAAAATATGTGTTGTTGATCAATTCGGAAGATTTTAATTTTGAATTCCTTGTTTCAATCTAGTCATGTGGTAACTTTAGAGGTCCAGTTCAATAGTTTGAAGAGGTTATATGAAGCATTTGTTTATAATAATTGCTTTTCGATCCCGGCAGACAGTGTTACGCCACCAGGTATCCATCCTGTCATTGCCACCCAGTTTCGTTTATGATTTCCACTGCACATTATTGTCGCACGTAATCACTGCCATTAATTATGTGCTTGAGAAGAGATTTGATTATTATTCTTAATTATTATTTATTCATAATCATTTCCATTTTCGAAGAGAGTATCGTAATCAATTTTAAATATCATGTGTTGGCAGTTAAATTCATTTTTTTTGTTAATTCATACTAAACTGGACAAAATATTTAAAAATATTAAAGTAAAGCAAATGAAATAATGTATTTGGCTATGTATTGCTGACTCAGAAAAAGAAAAGAAAATCCGGAAGATTTTTCAGTTTTAATCCTCTTAACAAATATTCATTAAAATAAAGAGAACAAGATATGTACAGTAGAATCTCGATAAAGTGGAAGTTTCTTACTGGATTAGTTTTCAACACCACAAAAGAGAAATTTAATATTCAAAAGGATTTAAAAAAATTACTATTTTTACTGGTTTTTTCGTGTAATAACTCTCGAGCATGTTTTATCAACCTGCAATTGTTATCGTAAAGGCCATTTCTTGATGCCGAATACTGAGCAATTGAAAGTAATTTATATCGATGGCAGCAATCTACAATACCAACAATACAGATGGAAACATTTGGCATCAACATTTAAAATTATGGAAGTGTATCGTTGTATCGGTGCAACACCTTTTGTCGGGCAGAACGTTTGAAGATCTGGGCATTGTGACGAATGTGCCACTAAGCGAACTGGCCTGTTTCATCCGGAGCTCGGGGTGGTTCAAACCCATCACCTCATACACTAGGTGACACAATGATCCATATGGTCCACCGAGTGAACTTACCTGTGAACGGCAAGCTACCCTCTAACCTAACCTAACTTAATCGTTGTATCGTATTGGTTATCGTTCCAGTTTTTTCTAATCAATTGGAACGTTTTAATACATTTTGCAAGTACATCAGCAGGAACCCACATAAGTGTAACTATCAAATGTCTCGCTATGTCTTACAAAGCTACCAAGCGTTCTTGAACAAGCAAGTATTGTGTAGTCAATAGAGAAATCCATGTCTACTATACAAAAAAACTCCATGATATCGTGGCGTTTAGTAGAATTGCAGCCTTCCTACCAATTTATTTCACTGACATGCTTGGCATACTTGATATCCTGTTGAAATCCATGCTTGGTGAACTCGATTTCATAATTTCTTTTATCCAAGGTCAAATATCAAACCGCGGCCCCGTAGAATACAGTTGGTTTTATTGCAAAGTCAAACAACAAATGCTGCCTCATATTCCAGCTTAGTTTGATTTCTAATATGATTTCCAGATTATTAGTGTTGTTAGATAGGGTTAGGGTTACTCTGTTCTTATCCTAGAAGTATCTCTTTGTAAATAGAAATAACTTAGCCTTAGTGGGTTAACACCCACAATCTCAAGTAAGAATCTCCATTTTTTAAAGTGAATTTGGGTATTCGATTTTCTTCCTGCCACGTCATTTGCATAAGTAATAATCAATGGCTTTTGGATGTTAAGTTCGAGGTTAGAACCTTGAACCATAATTTAGGAAACACTTGGAAAGTGCAAAGTATACCTTGAACCATCATTTAGGAAACACTTGGAAAGTGCAAAGTAAATTCGAAACGCCTTCATCTTAGCAGTTTATCAACAAATGGCTTCAATGGCTGTAACTTGGGCGAACGAGAATAATCCAGATTTTTGCTTTTAAATTATATACGGAAGATGGGTGCAATCAATATATCGCTTGGTATGGTGAATGCAATATTTTCTCTTAAAATAGTGGATTGGCCTTTTCCAGGCGTTTCAGACCTACCCGATCCTCAAAAAACTGTCTGCTTCGTTAATTCTACATACGACTTGTAGACAAGGATAGAGACATAAAATAAATATCTTAGCGGAGCCATGCCCTGTTATGACTCCTATAATAGTGTTCACTTCCTCTAATTTATGCTTAGGACCTGTACAATTGAGTTTTGGCCATTAGGCTCTTACAAACCAAACATTCGATCTACAAAGTCATGCACGATAGCTAAGTGCATCGAGCGTGTTCTCTCTGATATCTTTACCTGGGAAACTGGTGAAGATCTTTCCAGATAGTCTTCAATTTCGTTGCTAATAATGGCAAAATGATCAGCACCCTTTGCAACCTTTTACAATTCTAGATCAGAAATTTCTTCGGCGACTGCCCCTCAAATGTCTTCTGGCAAAAACTCTGCTTAAAAGTGCCGTGAAGAGTTTCTCAAAAATCTGTCATTCGGAGTCGACTTCTTTTTTACATATTCCTCAATCGTCAGTCACGAATCGACAGTAAGTAGGAAGGCTAACATTACAGAGCTGCATTAGTTGTACCTCTGCTGCAGAACACTTACGAAAGAAGTTCGAGGAATACACAAAAGTCTGTAGATCTCTTACGAAAGAAGTTCGAGGAATACAAAAATTTTTAAGTGTTTGTCTGACAATTAATCGTTTAAATAACGTTTAATGGCATAAGCAATTAACTTTAACGTGGTTTAAGTTTTACGATATTCTACTGTATGGTATATACCATACACATGGTATGTACACTTCATTTATATTTAAGTTACTTTGTACGTTTCATTTCTTTTCAATTCATTTGCCAGTATCATCATCATCATCATGAGCATAGCAAACGTCATGTTCATCATGTTCATTCATGATTATCTTCTGTAGTCATTATTATTTAATTTCGTTTTCTTAGATTCTGATTTTCTTTTTCCTTTCTGCTGATTGTCTATGCTCAGTTATAAATCATTTTCCCCCCTTTTTATATTTAATCGTCAAAATTTCCCTCCTTTCATGCTACTGGTAGTAGTTTTAATATTTTTTTATCTCTGTTTTGAAGAACTCATAGATACAAGTAGAAGTGCTAGTTGGGTAGTAAAAAAAGGACGTAGGAAAAGGAAAAAAGAAGAGAGAAAATTGCATGTAAAAGATTCCAATGAATTCAAATGTAACGATTTAAGAGGATTTTTATTATTTAAAAACTATTAATATTCATATTGAAATAATTTTTGCAACAAAAACAGGGCGAAAGGGAGAGAGAGAGAGATAGAAGTCATAACAAATATTTGCAAGCAATCGTTATACTTAACATTGTTAAGTCGAAAGCAAATTTTCCCTTGATTTTGAAAATTTTATAATAATTTAAGAAGGTTTAATTATACGATAACGAGAAGACAAATTGGAAATACAAATTTTAATTTTAATTAAGAAAAACTTTGTTTTAATCGAGATTAAGGTTAAGCACTGGTAGTAAACTATTTCAGCATATATCGTATACGTACAAATATAATTGGTCATTACCGCCCTTCAGTCAGGCTTACGACCTAGCTTCTCAAACCACTTCTGTTGTCTGTGTTAATTTTTATCCAGAAGTGGTGGCACCTACAACTTAAAGTCGACTTCGAACGACAAATTTTTATGAAAAACCTTCCATGGCAATTTTTATTCACTCTCAGAGTTTTCGCCAGAAATCTGCTGAGAGGAGGTCGCCGAAGCAATATTTTTCATATTTTCGTTTTGATCGCGATGTCTGACCTCCATGGCCTCACGTCTAAAAAGCCAACACACTACCTCTTAGTCTACGGCTACTTCGGCACATGTCTTATAGCAATGGTTAAAAAGCCTACCAAACAACGAGCTTAATTGGTTCGTTATGGTTCCATTGTAAAACTGATAACATTATAAAATTCTGGCTCCTGTCAGGCTCCTCTGAGCCATCCCAACATGAAGGTGTATGTTGCATTCAAAACACCCTTGGCTAGACTGGCGTTATCAAAAAATCTGTGCGTCCAAGAATTCTGTTTGACTACTTTTCCAATAAATCTGGCAGCATTCCAATAATGGCAGCATGAATATTGGCTTGCTCGGTTTTTGGCATAAGCTAATGACCTACCTTAGCCTGAAGACAAAAACTAATAATAATAATAATAGTTTGGAAGCCTTAAGTCATACTAATAAAGGGGTCAGTTAACACAACCGATTCTGGAGGAAGCATTCTATATGGCAAATTGCACCGTCTTTATGGAATAACAAGTAGTTGATGTTTAGCTGATTAATAACTTCAGTTAGCATAACACTTTAGAACTCGCAGTTCACGGTAACAGCAGCTCCTTGCACATTTCGAATAAATGAGTACAAGGTGCGAAAAAAGGTTACTCGCTCTTGGGTCTTGGGTCATGTGAGAATTCTCTGCAATGAGCATGCAGGCAAGCTTGCGAGGAGAGGAATTTCCAAGACGTTAATGGGGTCTGAAATGAACGCTTAACGTAATGAAAGATAAAGCAAAGCAAAGACTCTTCTTAAAATAAATGCGTTTGAGGCAATCAAACAACATTTTTTGTTGGGAAATTACAGTAAAAGCATACCTTTGTCATGCTCCAGACTATTCAGGAATCATCTGAGGTTGATAACCGGCTTTTTGACAGTGCACTATTGACTCAGAGTACAGTTATTCAGGGGATGTCTCTAGTTCGATATGTGGATTGTTTGACGATGAGGTTGAAACATTAAATCACATTTTTGTAACCTATGCTGCCTTTATACATTCCATTATGAAACTGTTGGATATATATCAGGTGCTATCCAATGAATTGTCACCGATCGCCATACTGAAGTTTGTTAGGACAATAGGCTAGGAGGAATCATTCCAGGGAAACATTACAAAGTTAATCTGGTGATTTCAAAGAAAAAATTGTCTCACTCTACCCCTCTTTTCCAATAAACTATTTTTCCTGTATTCCAAAAAAATGCACAGCATGAATAGGAATTATTTCCTGATAATAATGATGAATGATAGTAAAATGAGGGAGTACAATATACCATATGATCACAGCCCTAAGGCACCTTTACGACAATTGCTTTAAGGTGTCAGTTAACGTCTAACGTAAACTGGAAGCTTTTCACTAATTTGTTAATTTGTTTTTACAAAAATTTCAAATTAAACCGAAATGAAATGGAAAATACTTGTTTTAGCGTCGCATGCCACAATCTAATGCGGTCAAACGAATTGCTTACTAAAAACGGCTGAAATTTGCAAAATCATTACATATTGTTAGGTTTTTACCCTTATGAGCTCGTAGATTGCAGATAAAAATAACAATAAATTTGTATTTAGTTTTAATTAATTTCTTTATTGTTCGTACAATTCTGTGTACCACTGTTCACAACTTGATGTAAACTACAACAATTGCTTTGTATGTTATTCTTCTTTACACTCTTTTGCGTAAACACCAACAATTGTTCGACTGATCTTTATAACGGAGAACTCCAAACCACGATAATTGTCTTCACACGCAACGCTTCTTCACACAAGACTGTCTGACTTTTTACTGACTCTGTTGCCTGCTTGGTCTTGCCTTTTATATGCCAACGTAAACAGTCTGATGAATGATCTCGAAGTCGAATGTTCGTGGCTTCACCTTCTGGAGATCTCCATAAATGTACACATCGTTGTTATATTGTTGTTTGTGTATTTTGTTTACATTGTTTGTTGTTGCAATTTTGTTTACTTATTTGTCTCCTTTTTTTATACTGATGTTGTTGGTATATTTTTGTTTACGTGTTTATCATGTAAACAAGTTCATTGTTTTTGGTTTTGTAGCTTTCGTTTATCATTTTAATGTGAAGCGATGTAACACCATTTCCATTTTCATAACAATATTAATTTTTAAACGAGAAAAATAATAAAATTTGAGTTATTAAATACTCCATTAACTCCGAGTATAGAAAATTGGTAAAGAAAACAAATTAAGAACATGAAATTAAGTGTGTATGGCCACACTGTTGTCTGTGACTGTAAAAGTTATTAAACATCACTTTATGACTCCCTCTATTTCTATACAGCATTTGAACAATATTGTAAATATCCAAAGCTTCTGAAACCTAGTCTATTAAAATTCAAATTTATAAAGAAACAACAATAACAATTTCAATATAACAGCCTTAATTATTTAAAAAACAAATCTCAAGCAAACTTTTATAGTCCCAATGCATAAGAAATCATTTCCTAACAATAATTATTGTTGCTGTTGTTGTTATTGTTATAGACATTATTATTATCATTATTGTTATTGAATATTTAATTAAAATATTCATTAATAAATGAAACAATTACCCTTACTTTAGCGAGAGAGAGAGAGGTATTTAAAAGCGGATGCTGGCAGAATAAACTGAAACAAATCAGGCTCTCTCTCTCGCTCTCTGTCTAGTTTGCCTACTTCTGTTTATTATTTACAAATTATTATTATTATTGCTATTGTTGTTGCTGTTGTACGAATTATTGTTATTATTTGTATGTTTATTTACATGGAGAATATTGCCTGGTATTTGTTTATCATCTCACTTGAGAGTATTTTGACATCATTAGAGTGTAAAATGAATAAAATCTCATACATGTACACACACACACACACATTTGAGCACTAGGAAAGGATATACGCAGTTAGACATAAAGTACAATGCTACATTGTGTGTATAAATACACAAAATTCAAATGAAATGCAAGAGTATTGGTAAACGGTATACCTTATAACGTAACACACACATACACATCCACTCTCTCAAATATTATTATGTGGGGAAAATCAGAAACGAATTTGTATTGTTGTGTTAAACAGTGGCAAAGCAAAGCAAAGCAAAAATAATTGCTTGAGCCTTTGGTTTATTAAATAAAATTTCTCTCCCTCTCTCTCTCTCTCTCTCAGGTTTTAAGCATATGTACGTATACTTTTATAACACATTGTTTAGTTTAGTAGTACATAATGTTACACAGTTTGTGTGTGTATATGTACGTATTTGTCACAATCAATTACCATAAGGACTGACAAATTCAATTGCGCTCCAATACTTATATTTTCATATTTGAAACGACTTTATTTCAATACTTCAAATTGCATTTGTATGTTTTGATTCTTATGTTGTATTAGTTTTTGTTGTTGAATTTTCTGTTTTTTTCTTGTATGGAAAACATGCAATGCAAGTCACACAGTTACAAAATCACAGTCGTAGTAAGTCAGAACTCCAGTGATGTAGGACAAAAGAGTAAACGTACGAGGTAATGAAAATGGAATTTTATTTTCAACACCATCGGTAGAAATTAGGGATGCCAATCGGGAAATCCCGGGATTTTTTAAAACTTGTCCCGGTGTTTTTCGGGATTTTCGGGATTGTGAATTTATACGTACTTTATAAAAAAATCGACTTCTATAATAGCACCTCAGATGAGGAGAACTCTACTTCCATTGCTAAACAGTTATTTGATGCCATCGAAGGATGCAAAAGTCCTATAAAATCAATTAATAGGGTTACTGATTTAGATACTCAACTGTCTAAAGAAATAGATTTATTTAAATCAGGAGGTGGTAGAGATGAATATTTACAAGCTGCATATAGCTATCTTGAAACTATTTTACCAACAAGTGCTGATTGCGAGAGGTGTTTTTCAACGGCAGCGTAGTTGACAACAAAATTCGTTCAAGGCTATCAGATGACATGTTAGATGCTTTAATCTTTTTAAAAAATCATTCAAAAAACAATAATATACTTATTTTGCAATCCAAATAATTTTCTTAAAACTAATGTATTTGTATATGTATAAATTATTTTTATTTTTGTTAATTTACGCTTTTTTTGGTACTTTTTCTTTTGTTTTTTTTTTATATTTTATTTTTATAGACATATAATTCTAATATAATTGGAATATGAATGTATTTGTTAATAAAATATGTTTTTCATTTCTATTATTAAGAGAAAATCGAGAAATCCTGGGATTTTTGGATCCCGAATTACCCCGAAATATCCTGGGATTTCGGGATCGGGATTACGAAATCCCGAATTCCGGGATTTTTAAAAATAAATCTCGTTTGGCAACCCTATTTGTAATGTTTCGTTTCCCTAATTGAAAGTTAAGTGTCACTTTACTTGAAACTAGCTTCATCAAGCTAATTATGGGCCGTTGTAATTGATTTGCGGTAAAGTCGCTTTACTATCAATATAGAACTTTTGGGAATTCTCAGAGATAAACTGATTTAAAAGCATTTTGCTGGACTCTATGGAATTTATCGGGTGTGCCATCTATCGGCTTAAATTTAACCATCGCTTATTTCGAATCTGGCTATATTTACGTCATTCTATTCTGTCACAAACTTAAATTAAATTATCTCCACTGAACGTAATCAATCGATTTATGCTTGAGCGACCTTGGGATTTATTGGGTCAACAAGAAACTGCACGATGATGTCGAAAAATCTTTTCGGATGAAGCTCATTTTCATCTTGGTGGTACATTAATAAGCAAAATTGCCGCATTTGAGGCTCAGAAAACCGACACGCGGCTTGTGGAGCGGAGGCATCATTGGTCCATATTTCTTTGAAAATTAGGACGGCGCAACCATTACGGTCAATGGAGACATCCATCGCACCATGATAACCGATTTTTTTTACCTGTTCTTCATAGCATTGATGTGAACATTTTTTGGTTTCAACAGGATGGTGCAACTTGCCAGAAATCCATAATCGACCGTTTAGTAAGCCAAAAGGGTGATGCCAATTGGCCAAGAAGCTGCAATTTGACACCGTTTGACTATTTTATGTGGGGTACCGTTAAAGAAAAGTGTTATTCTGGCAAACCCGACACAATTTAGCATTTGATGGCCAACAATCGTGATGCCATTGCCGAGATACGACCCCATACACTCGTAAAAGTGCATGAAAATTGGTCCAATCGAAAAAGGTTCTGTGAGGGCAACCGCGGCAGCCATATAAAGAAGTAATCTTTCGTTTCTAACTGGAACAATTATACCGCACAACAAAATTTGCAAAATTTCAAACCTTTTTGTTTTATTGGATTTTGCAATTTAAACTTTATATTTACTTTTATTCAAGGAGTACTATAGATATCGAAATGCATGACAATCTTAATATTTCACGTTTGGCCTTTATGGTGGGTGCATTCCTCTTTGTGCTGAGTTACTGTTCTGATCGCTTTAGTTAAATTACTGGCTTTAATGCCCTAAATTATTGACTGTAGAAACCAGAATCAATCGTTTGGGCAGGTAGCCGAAGGTCATAATAGTAATTCTCTTCTTTCTTGGTGTCAATCCTGGCTTTACCATTTTTTATGCAAGTTTTGTTAATTTATTATATTCTCCGTAGTCTAGCAGGTGGTGAGTTTGCTTATTAGACGATGGTCCGTGGTTCGAAACCCAGCTCAGACATACATATCGAACAAATACTTCCTTCAACGATCTTTTCTCAGTAGACTTCTGGCAAAAACTATGAAAGTAGAATAAAATTGTCACAAAAAGTCTGTCGTTAGCAGTCGTCGTTAACCTGTGGTTTTAGTCATCCATGAACAAAGTGAATGCACACAACATAAGTAGTGTGAGAAACTAGGTCGTAATCCTGTCTAAAGGGTCATTGGCCAATTAAATAAGAAATTTAGCTTAGACACATACTAAAAATTTTCCACGTAGTTGAAAAAAAGAAAGATATACAAACTGAGTACAATGACGCATCTACATTTCGGTGTCTTCTTCAGAACATGGCTCAACCGCAGCAATGTTCTCTTCGGCATACAAATTTTTTTGCCTTGTTGATAGTTTTGAACCGAGAAGAGTAATATTATTGCGAAAGTGAAAAATAACTACTCGAATTGTTTGCTCACCGCCGATTATGTTGACCGTTAAATGGACGAACTCATTTATTTTTTTAGACTTTAAACGATGTGCGATGACTTTCCAAACCATACTGCTTAGAAATCATAACACAGTTTGACATTCTTTGCTGTCAAACCATAATTATGAACGACAAACACACTCGATATTAAACATTAGTTTTACTCCCCCTCAAAGCTAAGTTTCTGCTATTTCTTTCGTTTCCCATCCGTAGAGAAGATGTCTATGATGATAATATTTTTGCATCAGGCACACACTTGTATTGTATTGACAACAGTTCACTCACTCACTCACCGGTTTGGGAAAATAAGTGTGAAAGTTTTGATGCAACAAAACGTAACTCATCTTCGTTGACAATTCTCGTGTGTATGTTATCGCAAATATGAATTATTATGGCTCAAGATGTACACACGTATGTGCAGGTATATGACTGCAATCGTAAGCAAGAAGATATAATGTATGATTGTCGTTATGAAATAAGTAAGAAGGTAAGCGTACAGCAAATTAAGCTGTTAAAGGCAATGCAACTACTACTAACTTAACGGTTATTTAATTAAATTCTTAAATTCTATTGAAATACTCGATATTCATTCGAAATTCCTTTTTCAAATTCTTTTGTGTTCTGTTGATCAACGAACTTAAATAAATTAATTAAACCGTTTCAGTCCATTAATTTTGCAACAGAAAAATGTCAAACTTTCCTTTTCTTCTCTTCTTTTTCCTTTTTTTTGGTTAAGAAATCAATCTTTAAAGTAAAGATTCTCGGCAACCTGTTACCATTATTTTAATTTTCGCACGTTCTATTCTTCTATTATTTTTTATTTTTTTCTTTTTATTTTATTTTATTCGTCCAAAGTTTTTGTAGTTTTTCTTCGGTTCCTTGGTGCGGTCTCTTCTTATGTGGTCATTGTGGTGGTTTTTAACGTTGAATAGTTTTCTTAGAAATCGACATTTATATGCCACATTTGGCAAATTTTCTTAAGAATTGGAAAAATAAGCACAAAATTAAATAAAAAAAAACAAAAAACTTTAATGAATTGAATTGAAGATGCAGGATAAAGGAAAAATTATTCTGCTGCCGGAGTGGTTTACGAAATTTAATATTCTAACATTGCCAAGAAACTTTGGCTCAATAAAATCCAATAAATAAAGAAGGCTCTCCATAAAAAGCACGTTTTCAATCAAATAAATGCTGCAGTAGTAGAGGGCCTATAATAATTTTTAAGAAATTGATGTTTATTAAACAAATAATGAAGAGAGCAAAATGTTCTCAATTATAGGATTTTTTTAGCTGCTTAGGTAGCCTTGATTACCAAAGCACACTTCAGCACGAATAGCGATCCGTTGTGATGCCACAGCTGCTTAACAACTATCGATATCGATAACTATGGCTTGACAGTTGAGAATGTCAAACTGCATTGATATTTTTGCTCATTACAACCCTTCAGTTAGGACTACGTCCTAGCTTCTCACACAACTTATGCTATGTGTATTAATTTTATACATGAGTGGTGGGACTTACAGTTTAAAGTCAACTACGAACGTCTGATTTTTTGAGAAACTTTTCATAGCAACTTTATTTATGCTCAGAGTTTTGCTGCTGAGGGGATAGTTTTTTCTTTGAACCAGGGGTCCAATAAGCCAACATAATACCTAATAGACTACGGCGATATACTGCATCCTTTACTCAAGTAAAGCTGGTAATTTGAGAGCCTGTAACTGGAATGGATGGAAAACCTGCCAACAAAAATTAAAAAACGGAAGTGCCTTAGCGAAGGGGGAAAAAGCTGTAAAATATCAGGTGGGCCATCTATCGGTTTAAATTTGAACCATATTGGTTATTTCGATTCTGACAATACTTATGGCATTTTATTCTGTCACAAAATTCTGTATATTATCTCCACTGAACGTAATGAATTGATTTACGCTTGAGCAACATTGGGATTTAGTGGGCCAACGAGAAACTGCACGATGATGTCGATTTTGCTAAAAAAAAAATCATCTTTTCGGATAAGCAAAATTGGTATATTTGGGGCTCAGAAAACCCAAACAAAAGCCAATACACCCATTACGAGTGACTGTTGGGTGCGGCTTGTGGAGCGGAGGCATCATTGGCCCATATTTCTTTACGTTCAGTGGAGGCACCTATCGCACCATGATAATTATACCCGCTCTTCATGGGTTTATTTCATGGAAATAATAGGTACGAGCACAAACAAATTTATTAAATTTGAGACGATACCAATTCACATTCGATCGTAGAGCGATTAATGCATATCGAAAAAATCACTGTTCGATGTGGATATTGGTCTGGTGGCTTCTACGGTTCATATTTATATGAGAACGTCATGATCAGGTCATCATTGTTCACGGCGAACACTTTAGGCAGATGGTGACTGACTTCTTTGGTTTGAATTGCATAATCAGGATACCAAGAACAAGTGGTTTCAATATCCCACGTTCAATATTCTGCATGAGTAATTTGATTACATGTTCATCTCACGTGAATGTGATATAAACTGGCCACCCAGATCATGTGATTTGACCCCATTAGACTTTTTCTTGTGTGGTTTTCTTAAGTCGCAGGTGTATGCGCATAAGGCACAAAACACGGAGTTTCTCAAAACCAACATAATCCATGTCATCGGTCAAATTCAGCTTGAATTATGCCCCAGAATCATGGAAACTTGGTCTTCATCCTGAGCAGCCGTGGCGGATATTTAAACGGTGTTGTATTCCACACATCAATAATGGCATCAATGGGTCTTAGAACCGAATAAAAAAAAAAAATTGGATAGCAGCTCGCACACACTTTAAAATAATTTATATTCAAAACCATGTTACTTTGGGGTCAATTTCAAAATACGGAATAAATTCGGTCCATACTAGACATGTTTTTTATGATAGAGGGGCCTCCAGTTGCAAATATCCACTTCCACATGATTTATAGTACGTTGGGATATCTTCACAGTAGAATCTATGGTAGTATCATAAAAAATTTTGGTTTTAAAGCGTTAAACTCAGAACAACAAAAAAAATACCAACAGCAAGCAAAGGATAACAGGATAAAAGGATGCGTGTGTGTGTGTAATAAATTAATATTGAAATAAAGCGGAAAGCAGAGAAAGTAAACAAAAAAGAAAATCCACAAGATAAACTAAAACTAAAAATAAAGACAAGTTTACCATAATAAAGTTGGGTCGGGTGACGCGGAACTGGTTATTTGCACATCACCTGGCGAAACGACCCAGCAATAGATCTGTTTATGTGGCAGACAAACTTTAAGATTTAAATTAGTCTTGTGTGTATAGCAATTGTCCTTTAATGCTCTTGAAGGATAAGGAGATAATAACAAACGGAAAAGTAACCGGCCAAACTAATGCCTTATTTATGGTCGACCAATGGCTTTGGTAAACAAACTCCAACAAATTGCTGCGATGAAAAAGGGCTGCGGTAGTTTAGCCTACAAAGCATTATACTTGGCTCGATTAAATGGAAAATTGAAATTTTACTCGTTTATTTCTCGTTTTTTTGTTTTCTATTTGTTTAGGTTGTTTAGATGATTTATGAGTCTTGGCCAGTTGTTATATTGATATTCTGTAGAAGAATTTGTTTTTCCTTCTTTAGTTTCTTTATATCCAGTGTTTGTATAATAATTTGAAACATTCAAATGCAAATTATTTTGCTATTTTCCGTTTGAACATCTCATTTTTCCAGCACGATTGTTTTTTTTTTATGGGTTTTCATTGTCATTGTCTCCTAATTCTTATATTGAAATTGCTGGTTGATTATAATGTACTGTCAGTCCTTTATCACGCCAATAAATAGACAGTTTTTTATATGTAAACAAAGGAAAAAAGAAAAACATAAAACAGGAAAGGGATAAGCAAATAATGCGGATAATTTGATTGCCCATATATGCAGGAATGTCTAAAGAACATTATTTAATGGGTATCTGTATCATGTGTGTGTCCTGGATGTTAAAGAGGAAACATTCTCATGTGGGCCCAAATAGATATTGTAATACCCGTATAAACAAGAGACTAGTTGACCGTTACGCGGTAAGAGCTAAGGTTGGGTTAAATTGCCAGCAGTCCTAATTGGGATTCGTTATAATTCAGATTACATTGCCCAGATAGTTTTATGACGCTGTGGATATTATCCAAATCATCTTTGGCTAAACACTTACTGTAAATAAATTTTGGGATGCTCAAGCTTTTTGGCTATCACGTTCACAAGTACCGGACAATGATGAGATGATCTGTAAAGTATATAGAAATCGTTGTGAATTATTCTCAGTCCGGATGGGATTTAGGTTGTACCTACAGTGGGCCAAATTTTTTCGGAATTTTCTCTCTCTCTATTTATCTCTCTCTATGTCTCCCTCTCGATCTTTCTCTCTCTCCCCTTTTGTTTCTCACATTTTTCTGTATCAAATATAAGAAATTTGTGTGAGAAAGCCACATGAAGATAACCCTTGAATGTCCTGCTATCTACCTCAGAAGTACCCTTAATTATTAAACAATCTAAGATACGGTGTACAGACTCTCTAGGGGTTTAATGGCACGTTTGCTATCAGTATATATGTGTATATCTCTAGCCACTGTACTCTGGATCTAGATTCTCACAATTAGAGTTTTCACACCCCTTATTTCAGCCTCAATTGATCTAGAGTAAGCAGATAGTCTAAGACTTAACTTTCTGCAAAGATTCCATATTCGACTTTGTTGAATTTTTCACACATTTTGGAATGCGGCTCAGCGATATCTTAACGACTTTTTGTTTTCAAATGGTCCAACGTTACTGAATTATCCGCGTAGACACGATAGTACGTTGTGAAACGTTGCGAAACAGTGAAATTACTCTTTCAGAAGATGTCTCATGGAATAGAACGCGAGGCACCATCTTTTTTGAATCACTTGCCATAGCACTCAGATAACACTCTTCATTGATAATTTTTGAAAAACATGGCTCAATTACACCTCCAATGTGCAGCCCGTGCGCCGACCTACTTCTTCGATGAGTTTGGTGGAATTTACTCAGTACAGGGACTGTGATTACAGCGGGTTACTATGCGTGCTCTAGTGAGCATTGGTAATCGAAACTACCACTCTAACCTACCTACCCTACCTACGAAATTTTCAGAAGTAATGCGCACCAAACATGCGCTTTTTCTGGAATTTTTCTTTTTTATTATGGGCTCTGATAGTAAACTTTCTTATAGGTTGCCGGACATCCGCAGTTTTGAAAGCGGCGCAATGTTTGTTGAATGGTGGGATTTTCCTGAAAATCTTTTGAATTAGTCGGACAGCCAGGCTTGCGACTAAGTCTCTTACGAACGTAGTTTCAACTTCCGTCCTTGTCCACCAAGGATTTCTAAATAAATTTCATATCATTCAATGGCAACTCTTATATGGGTTGCAAGACATCGGAAATTGCATTGCTAATGAACTGGCCAGAGTCGTACGGAGCTCGGACCTTTGACATCTTACAGGATATATGTAGGTATTTCGACTGCTTCAGTTAATTTTGATGTTATCCACCCTTATTATAGCGAAGCTTAATCTCGTAGGCAGAAAGAGGGTACGAACAATATTGCTAGACTCTGCTAGGCACGTATGGATTAAAAGAGGATCAACTCACTTCACAAATGGCCGTATTTATCGCACAACTGGAATTATTACCGGATACTGATCTTTAGTTAGACATCCCGAAAGACTTGGCGTTCTGGCAAATGACTTCTGTATCACTGTCTTGTGAGTCTGTTCCTTGCTTTTTTCATAAAGAGACGGAGTTTATTGACTTCCCACTTGTTGACATCTCTGGCCGAAATCTATTATATAAAGATTGCTGCAATAGTAAGCATTATTTTGCACTCGTGCTGGTTTTCTCTAGGGAAATTTTTGACTTAGGGATGGAATTGATATTGGTATCGCAATGCAGATAAATACTGGCAAAATTGACACCTCTTGCTTTAAGGGGGTCCGACACTTTACCGAACCTAAACTTCCGCAATATCTTCTTGATTCCATGAGCCTCATATGAAGCAATTTTCTTGTTACCCAACGGTTATGTCATCCACTTGTTCGAATCAATCAATATTGAAAGCCTGTTGCTTTAGCAGCCACTTATCATATATGAAGTATTGTGAATGATCTGCTGGTTTAAATTGTTCCGAAAGTGGAACTTCAAATCTATCTGAACGAAAGTGCAAATCCAAATGCAAAATACACCATAACTTAACAGTAAGATAGGCCTGATTGCTGGGAATGCTTAATCTTACAGAAACAATATTTTCGGCAGTTTATGCATGGTACACAGTCCTGACCACATACCTAACGCTTTCAGTCTGCTCAGTTCTGCGAACAATCAATTCTTGCAATTTACTCATTTGTTTTGGATTATGCATCGCATAGCATATATGTAAGTTATAAGCCTTTCACTAAATAAATGACACACCGGACAACAGATATTCACGTATGCCAAGGTATACTCATATTAAAGAAGAAAAACTTTTGAACGATAACCAACCGCATGCTATGCTTCATATTATTTTCCCCTATAATTTCCATCACATATAATTTTCTTTATTAAATACCCCTTCAAAGCTTAACATTAAGTTTTACTCCTTTTGCTATGAAATTTATAAGTAAATGTCCTTAAATGAAATCATAAAACTCAGCTGGATGTACCTATAAAAAGAAGAGCGAGAGAAAATCAAGTGAAAGCAAGAGATTAATAATATTGGTGTCCAAAGATATAAGTTTTATAACAGTTTCCTTGGCATTAAGGATACATATAAGGATGCATAGAATGGTTTACGTGTCAACAATACCCCATACATGTATATGCTTCGCAGTGCATGGCCAGTAAAGAGAGAAAGAGAGAGAGAGAGAGAAAGAGCAGAGTCTTACCTTTTCGTTGAAGTTTAAGTAAATACGTGACACAATAAAATTCTTCTTTTACGAATATCAATTAGTTGGTACTGTAATCGCTTGTAAAGATTAAGCGGTAACAAATATAAACAATATTGCTTATGTTGCTTATTTTTAGTGCCATCTTACCATACCTAATGCCGTCTATGGGTAGCTATTACGTTGACGCACAGTTTAATAACGTTTTGTGTTTCACATGCAAGCAAGTTTGCAGTATTATTGGATGGTATTTTTAACTGCATTGAGATATAAAAACAAGCTGTTAAATTGTAAGATTCTTTATTTTTTTTATGCAAGTACATCACGTCTTTAGGATTTTTTTTTATATAATTTGGCATAAACGAATAATTTTAATAAATTTGTATTGATCTAAACAAACAGTAAACAGTTTAAGTAAACTTGATCACACTACGCTATAGCTTCAGCTTATGGTTTGAGAGACTTTTCTGGAGATAAGTTAGCCAAAAATATGTCACTAAGGACGCGAACAGCGGAGATATAAATGATGTCAGACGACACATTGATCGTTGGCAAGAATTTTTCAATTCGCCCAGGTTACGTTAGGTTAGGTTGAAGTGGTAGACGCATGACGCCAAAGTTAAGCGCCTTCCTTGTACTGACCGAATTCCACCAATCCCATTGAAGAAGTTGATCAGAGCTGGGGGCCTTCACTTATTCCTGGCCGAAACTTTTCCACCGAACCCCTATTTCATGACGAAATTTTGATAAAGATGAAAGACATAGCTATGGCTTGTGTATTAGCCGTAGCATAGTGCGCCATTAATTCCCATAAAATAATTTCATTTCATTTTCATTTGTTTACTTATCGTTAAAGCAAATATTTTTCTGCCAAAAATTTTTAAATCGTTGCTCTGAATTTAATTACACCGTAAAACAAATACATTTTTATTTACGACATGAAGAATACACACAAAATTTATTTTATCGCATGCAATACAAAAAACAAAATCCAATTATATTGTGTAGGGTTATGTTGAACATTTACAAACAAACAAACTTTTTTGTTTCAATGCATAAAAACGGTAATAAAATTACCTGTAAAAATAATAAATATCTAGCAGGGCCCTTAAATAGAAATTGTATTGCTTTGGTAGGGTGCGACAAGAAGGCAAAAAAACCGTTAAAAATATCACTGCCACCAATTATAGAGAAAAAAAACCGTGAATTTAAAATTTTACTCCTGCAATCATAGTTTGAAATACAATTCAACTGACTCACTGACTAAGTGACTATCATGCAAACTCTAGATAATGATGAGCAAAAAAATTAAAATCAAATTTATTTACAATCCAACACTTTTTACCTCAGCTACACTTACAACCTGTGTAGGCCCTCACTTGATGCTGGTCATCAGCTTACATTCATCGTCTGCGGTGTTTTTTTTGTTTTTTCTTTTCAAAATTTATTTATTTTTTTTATTTTATGTTTGATTTCGAAGTATACTCTGTAAGCAATTAAAAAGTAACAAAAATTGTACGAATAGTGTAAAAATAAGTGGATACACTTGTAGAATTTTTTATTTCCAATTTATTTTCATTTTCGGTAGGCAGCGTATAGACTGAAGTGATTTAAATACCTAGAAGGGGAAGGATTCTCAAGTAAAATAAATTCAAAAAATAATTTCGTTTTATTCTAATGAAATACAATTGAGGTCGGTAATATTTTTATAACCTGACTGTTGGCTTTTGGCAGGGTATGCCTTTAAGGTCTTAAATCGTTTGAAACACAAAATTTAAACAAATCCTATCAACAATAGGGAGGCGTAAAGTCTTACATTCAAGTTTGAAAAAAAGGATATTTTATGGGAGTCTATTGTAATAAATCAAAAAAATTAAGTCTAGTTTTGTTAGGTTGTGTTAGGTGCACCGTCCTTAAACCTGTGTTCAGACTCATTGTGATACCACAATCAATACTCAACGCGGGGATCAAAACATTACACACAGACATAATTGGTCATTACAACCCTTCAGTCAGTATTCCAACCTTGCTTCTTTCATCACTTATTTTATTGTGTGTTAATTCTACACATGAACGGCAGGACCTACAGTTTAAAGTCGTCTTCAAACGACAAATTTTTGAGAAACTTTTTCATGTCAATTTATTTACTTTCAGAATTTTTTCCAGAAATATGCTGAGAGGCATTTGCCGAAGAAATATTTTTTCACATTTCGTTCTGTTGGAAATGTCTGACCTGGGGTTTGAACTGTGGCCAACACACTGCCAACTAGACTACGGCAAACATTCTGTATAGGAAACCAACTCAATTTCAAAATAAATCTTATTATTAAATCACTCTTTATATTGGAGAGTTTAATTAAGAATGACACAAAATAGTAGATTGAGAAAATTCGCTCCTTCATGACAAGAGCAGGGCAGTGAGACTTGAGGTGAAAGATAGTTTCTTCCTACTTCTCACACCCACAACTTTAGTATCTTCCAACAAACCAGTAGTCACCGAAAACTGCAATTATGCGATGCATGGACAGCATACAACTATTTTTCTCCTCAAAGATACTACCACAACTGAGTCTAGCAATATTAAACGTATTTTCTCTATGGCAACAAAGTTAATGTTTGCCTGTAAAGGTGGATAAAAGTATAGATCCAGCTTATCTTATATCCCGAAGTTGTCTAATATTGCAAAAGTTACCCTCAGACTTTTCTTACTAAATTATTGTAGGCAAATTTAAAATCTAATTAGCAGCATTCTGGTATAAAATTTTTCATTAAAAATGTCGGAAAAAAATAAACAAAAAAATTTTTTTGGAATTTTTTGATTACTGCGGTCAAACGAATTTGTGTTAAAACAAATTTACAAATCAAATGAAACAATTGTTATAACAAAAAATTAAATTAAAGGAGAGGAAATTAAGACCTACATATTACGTGCGGTCAAACGATTGCCTGCGACTATATAGCGAATATTTTGCCTGAATGTCTTAGTTTGTATTGTGATTTATGTGCATAACCACACATCCAATTCAATAAAATCTCTGTTTTATTATTTCCAAGGTGACCTGCACGTGAAACATTTTGGACGTCGTTTAAAACTTCTTTCAGCTTTGAGGACGATATTATAGGACCTTTTTTAACGCTACCTATCTTTCAAGTTATGAAGTCGCCGTAGTCTAGTAGAAAGTGTGTTGCCTTATTAGACTTGAGGCTACTCTTCGTACCCCAGGTCAGACATCCCCAACAAAACGAAATATAACAACAGATTTCTTACGGCTACTTGCTCTCAGCAGATTTGTGGCAAAAACTCTGAGAGTTAATAAATTTTCCAAGTTTTTAAAAAAAACATTGTTTTTCGGAAACGACTTTAAACTGTAGGTTCCGCCACTCATGTATAAAATTTACACACTCAACATAAGTGGTGTGAGAAACTAGGTTCTAATCCTGATCGAAAGGTTGTAATGACAAATTATATATGCATGTATGTAATAGGAACCCTTATGTCCTGTAACATGTAGGAGCTACGTAACGGCCTCGGCCTAGTTCATAAGCATATGGAGTGCAAAAGATGTCTCTATGTTCTGAAATCCGTATTAGAGTTGTCATTAAATGGATCAAAATTTCCCTGTGAAATCCCCGATATTCATGCACAAGAACGAAGCAAATGCGGTAGTAAGGCAGTCTATACGAAACTCTAATATTAGTACCGTCAACATAAAGATTTTTTAAGCGTTTTTTCTCTATAAATTTAAATAAATTAAAGTGTCTGCGTGAGTTAGAATCAAAATTGTTTGTTAGTTTTGAAGACTGTCCACAATTGTTTAAAATTACTCCAAACACTGACACAGCCTCCAGACCTCAACATTATTGAGCTTGTGTGGGAAGAACCCGCCTGTAAGCTCTATAAATCCTCTTTCAACACAGCGGTGCAGTTGAAAGAAGGAATAACATGAGAATGAAAGAATATAATTTTGCGGCAATCTCGTGCACACAATGATTCGACGTCTGGAAGCAGTAATAAAGGCAAAAGCTCTTGCGTTTTTTATTCTTTTTTTTATTTTTTTCTTTTATTTTTTTTTTATTTTAAAGATATTTTTGATTAGGACATGTTAGGAATAATACATTATTTTAAAGCTTTTCTGATTAGAAACAAATCTGTATCAAAATTTTTTAGAAATATTTCCATTGAAGGGGAAAAATCGGCATTTGAATAATCTCTTATGTAGTGTTCAATTATACCTTTGAGCCACTGCATGTGTAGAATACAACATCGGTTAAATGTCCGCCACATCTTCTGTGCGTGGAGAGCATCAATTTGACATCACTGTGGCGAATAAATCAGGCTGAATTAGATCAGTGGCATAGTTTATTTGGGCTTTGGCTAATTCGCTGTGGCTTGTGGCGAATTCCATACACTTGCGAATGAAGAAACCCCCGCAAGAAAAAGTCTGACAAGAGCAAATTGCATGAACTCGGTAGCTAATTCACATCACCTGCAAGTGAATTGATCATGCCCTCGAACCGCTCATGCAGGACATCCAATGTGGCGTAAGCTGTATATCACGTAACGTCATGCTTTGGAAAGCATATGTCAATGGTGTCCAGATCATTTAAGATTTAAAAGAAGTTGGTAATCATCGACATGCTCACTAATGATCGTGAAGGCCTTGTCAACGTCGTTCTCAAAGAAAAATGAACCGATAATGTTACCAGCCCAAAATACGCACAAATAGTTGACTATTTGTGAATGCATTGAATGCTTTTGGATCTCGTATAAATTGAAAAACTTAGTTTGTTCACGTACACATACAAGATCAAGATTTTCTTAATTACTCGACAGGACACACGATTTTTAAAGTCGGCGTAGTCTAGTAGGTAGCTTACGTATTCGTTCCAAATTTTTTCTTATTTAATATCAGTATACGTTAGTATATCACCGTAGTTTAGTAGGTAATGAGTTGGCTTATTAGATGTGAAGTAACGGTTGCAGCCCCAGGTCAGACATCTCCAACAAGACGAATATGATAAAGTATTTCTAAGGCGACTTCCTCTCAGCAGATTTCTGGCAAAAACTCTGAGGGTAAATAAAATTGCCATGAAAAGTTTTTCAAAAAAAAATCTGTCGTTCGGAGTCGATTTTCAAGTGTATGTCCTGACACTCATGTATAAAATTAGCACACTCAATATAAGTGGTGTAAGGAGCTAGGTTGAAATCCTGACTTAAGGGTTGTAATGACCAATGATGTTATTTATACACGATTTGCAGTGTTATTAGTGCAATAGTTATTAGCCCGTTGTACGTAGCTTTCTAATAGACTTTCATTTCTATTATAATGTATCCCTTGAGCCTTTTTCGGTGTTATCTAAACACTTTTCTGATCCTACATACCTTCTAAAAATTAACTTTATTTTTACACAAATTTGTTTTTAATATTTTTCATAAAATTTTTCATTTAAAATGAAAAAAATCCGAATTTTTTTTTTTGGAATTTTTTGATTACTGGGGTCAAACGAATGAACTAATATGCGTTCATAAACAAATTTAAAAATCAAATAATGAAATCAAATAAAATAACTTTTTTTTTGACAATATAGGGAATATTCTGTTTGAATGCCTTAGTTTGTATTCTGATTCATGTGCATAACCATATATTACCTGCGTTTGTTTCTGTAGAAATTGTTTAATTGTGATGTGATATAAAATGTAAAATAATAAATTTTTTTCAGAGGAGCTTTAGTTCAGTAATTGCCATTGGCCTGTTGTACGTAGCTTTTAAATTATATTTTTTTCTGTTAGGATATCCCTTTTGCTTGAGCCTTTTTCCGAATTATTTAAACGCTTTTCTGATCCTATATATTTGGAAAATGTTCACTTAAATTTTACACAAATTTGTTTTTAATTTTTTTTTATAATTTTTTTTATTTAAAATGCTGGAAAAAAATCCGATAATTTTTTCTGTAATTTTTTGATTACTGCGGTCAAACGAATTTATTAAAAAAAATTTACAAATGTAAATAAAGTAATTATTATAACAAAAAATTAAAGAAAAAGAAATTAAGAACCACATATTAGGTGCGGTCAAATGATTGTTTTTGACAATATAGAGAATATTCTATCTGAATGCTTTAGTTTGTATTGTGATTCATGTGCTTAACCACATGCTACCTGCGCCTGTTTCTGTAGAAATTATTTAATTGTGATGTGATATAAAATGTAAAATATTTCAAAAGAAATTTTAATTGTTTTTTCTTTTTTTAATTAATTTTTTGTACAATTAGTTCTTGTCTTATAATTAAATTGTTTTTTTAAATTCTTACCCTTAAAACTAAGTGTCACCTTAATGTATGTGAATAATGTTGCACGAATTCCTCAAAATTTTTTTTTCAACATCCTTTCGTTAAAAATATATTTATGTAAACAATGTTGCAAAAATGTTACAAAAAATAAGAAAAAAATCCAATTGAATACAAAACCAACAACCTGGTGTATTCTGATTTCATTTTAATAGTCAAACAAATAAAATAACGGCAACAACAACAGCAACTACACAACTACAACAGTAACGGGAAATATAAAGCGGAGGTGAAGGATATACATACGATTGCTGTTGTTATATACACACACAAGTGTATGGTATGTGCATTTGTATGGATAACAAATAGAACAATTGATGAATGAACGCGTTAGTTTGTATAGGTATTTGTATCCGTGTGTGTTTGTGTGAGTGATTTTTGGCAACGTAAACATAAAAACCGTCAACAAGAAAACAACAAATTGTGTTGGCCTACACAGGACAGACAACTGGCTTAAAAAAGCAATTGTTTGACAAGCAACAACAATAGCAGTTAGAACAACAGAACAGTGGCTACAATACATCAGGCAACAGAACAGTATCAATACAATTGCTGCAGCTGTTATAATATGTAACAACAGCAGCAATAAATGCTGTTGTTAGTCTAACCACAATAACAATAACAACGTGAGCCACGGCATCATCGGGTGCAGTATCATCATAATGTGCATTTACAATATAAATAGTGAAATAAGCAACAACTACAACAACAACAACGTCTACAATACAAAATCTGAGCAACAACTAAACAAATAAGTGGCACAGACACACATACACATCCACACAGACACACGACAATGAAGGAAAATCATGGAAATAGTTACAGCAGCTTTTCAACAGCCACTAACTCATTAAGGGTACCAACAACAACAACAGCAGTAGCCACAGTAGCAGCACCAGCAGCTGGCATAACCACAATACAACAACAGCAACAAATCAATGTTGCTGCCATACAAAAACCACGTACCAGCTATCCGGAAATTATGAATCCACGCTTATCATTGAATGGCACTTTGCGTCATTTGGTGCCATCACCTCGACCACTATATCGTGATCATAGTTCACGTTCCATACAGCCTCTTACGGCTAACGAGCAACAAATGTCCGAACTGGAAGGTACATTCTATGCCAGTGTAACACGCAGCGGCTACTTAACCGTACCACGACCCACCACAGCTACAGCAACAGGAACTGTAAAGACAAGCAAATCGCATTTTTTCCGCAACAGTGGTGATGGCAGTGTTGGTGGTGGTGGTAGCGGTGATGGTGATGGTGTCTGCCTCTTGGATTTATCCTCTAGTAATACGGGTATAATGACTACCACCACCTCTTTGGATTATGGCAGTGGTATTGGAGGTGGCGTTAGTAATAATGATGCTGTACCAACTACGCTTTATCATACAACGGAACTCTCCATCACACCCTCTATGACTGGTGATGAGCAGTGTATTGATTTGGGTAGTTTACGTCGTTTCTCCATCGATCGTCATAGCTTTTTGGGTAAGAATTTCTCTTCTTTCTGTTTTTGTTTCTATTGTTTTTGTTTTTTGTTCTTTTTTTCATTTCATTGTTTTCGAGTTTTTCTAAAATTGTTTTCATTTTTCATTTGCATTATTGGAATTCTCATTGAAATGAGAAATTGTTTGTTTTGCAAATGTTTCGTTAGAATTTTTTGGCATAAATTTTTGACTCTTTAAAAGCTTTCACACAAAATATCGGGTAAATGATGGTATTTTGCCAAAAGCAAGACAATTTTTGATAGATTTTCAAACATAAATTCACGGAATTTAAAGTGTACAGCGTATGTAGATAGCTTTAGTAAATAGTAGCTCGTATTATATAGGGTGGGTCATTTAAAAATTTAAATTTAAAAATGCAATAAAACAAACGCGGTTTAAAATTTTGCCAAATTTATTTTTTTGCTGTGAAGTACAATTGTTGCGGTTAGAAACGGAATATTACTTCATTCTTTTGGCTGCCGTGGCTGGCCTCACAGTACGTCATTCGATCGGACAAAATTTCGTGTACTTTTTCGAGTGTATGGGGTCATATCTCGGCAATGGCATCACTAATCTTGATTTTCAAAGGCTCAATTGTCTCTGGTTTGTCGGCATAACATCTTTCCTTAACGGCGAGCCACAGAAAATAGTTCAACGCTGCCAAATCGCAGCTTCTTGGTGGCCAATTGCCATCACTATTTCAGCTGATTAAACGGCCATCAAAGGTTTGATAGAATAAAATGATTGTGGCATGAGATGTGTGGCAATTTGCACCATCCTGTAGAATCTAAACCTCGTTCACATCCATGCCAAAAAGAGCGGGTACAAAAAAATTGGTTATCATGGTGCGATAGATATCTCCATTGACTGTTATGACTGCGTCATCTCCATTTTCAAAGAAATATGAGCCAATGATGCCTCCGCTCCACAAGCCGCACCAAACAGTCACTCGTAATGGATGTTTTGGCTTCTGTAAGCCCACGAATAGGTTTTCTGAGACCCAAATATGGCAATTTTGCTTATTAATGTACCCACCAAGATGAAAATGAGATTCATCGGAAAAGATGACCTTTTTGAAATCTCCGACCAATTGTTTTTGTTTTGAAAATAAAGTTCCAATAAATTCCAACGTTGCTCAAACGTAAATCGATTCATTACATTCAGTGGAGATTATATACAAAATTTTGTGACAGAATAGAATGACGTTAGTATTGCCAAATTCGAAATTAGCAATGGTTCAAATTTAAACCGATCGATGGTCCACCCGATATAAGGCTATAAGATATTATGAAGATTGTTCAGAGGAAATAGAGCTTTAGAGGTTCAAAGGTTAGTATACTTCCCAAGAATCTTTTTTCGGCTTCTTTTTTTTGAAGAATATATTTATTTAAACAAATCAATCTTTTCGTATGTTTAAGAGGATATTTGATTATTCATAACAACATTTTTTTATTATCAAAATGGCGGCGTTTTGAATTGTCTTTCCATATGATTGAGTTGAGGTTTTCTCTTTGAATTTGTCCACAGAAAAAAAAAATAATGACTTTTAGCGGACGATGAAAAAATTTTTATATTTCCTGAAGACGTATTTAGATTTTAAGCAATAACATCGTTTTAAATTGTATAGGTGGTGAACCATGAGGGTCGATTTTTTCTTAATTTAATTAATAAAAGGCCATGTGACAACATTAAATAATGTTCTTTGTGAAAATAAAACACAGATTTTTAATAGTAGAGTAAAATCATTTCATTTAAAGTAATGCTGGCTACATATTTTTCTCATTTTTCAGGCAATTTGTTGATTCTCCGCCCATAAAACTGTTCGTCTTTGAAAGCAATTCAATTAGACACCCCATTTTCGATTTACTGGTAGAAATCGAAGTGCTGCTCAGGCAATGCATATTCTATCGATGAAAACAAATAGCAGTTAGAAGAAGTCAAGTCTGGTGAATACGGGAAATAGGATAGCTGCTCCCAACCTTATGCTTTTATTGTATCACGAACCGGTTTTGCTTTGTGGGCAGGTGCATTGTCATTTTGTAAAACTATCTTGTCTTGTATCCCATTCTGGCCATTTTTCGGTGAATGCATGGTTTAAATTGCGCTTTTGTTATCGCTAGGAACCTGTATTAATGCATTCATAAGATTTTAGGAGCTTGCGGCACACCACAGCTTTCTAGTTCCACCAGACACATAGATTTGTCTACAGACGAATCTATTTATTTATTTATTTAAGTCAATGGACAAATTCTCTACTGACTAATAACAAAAATAGGTACGAATAAAAATAAATACAATTACAAACAGTTTCTTCAAGAATAACGTAATTATTACAATAAAAATAGGAATAGTTAAGAATTGAGAAAAACAATAATATTCCGTTTTATAACGCAAGAATTTAAAGAAAAATCAATAAAGTCTGACAAATAATTAAATTGACGGCAAATTCTAGTTAATTGACGGCAAATTCTACTCATAAATCCACGATTTTTTACGTTTAGGATTCTGAAAACAAATCATTTTTTTTCATCGCACGTAATAATTGATGCAAACGCTAATTAAGATGTCTTCGTAAACTTTTTATTCCATCTGAGAATACTTTCTTAATGCGGATTCATTGGAACATAAAACTTTTCTCCACAATTATATCTGGAGTAGTTACATGCAAACCTAAATCATGCAGGTTGATTATGAGTTAACAAGGACAATTCTAAGTGCTTTCTCTTGGGACCTTGGGACCATTCTATTATAGTTGCCCAGTCAAAGTTTTGTTTGCCCTATTTGCTTTGAGTCTGTCTTTCCTTTTGTTTAGTATACGCTTGCAAGCAAATTGTCCACCCTTCAGACAAAAAAAAAAATAGCTTGGCCAAGTTATTCTTTTTATTTGTGTCCTAAGTCTGTAGTCTTTACAATTTCACATTCTTATTGTATTGAGGTGCTAAATCACAGTTATTTTCTTGCAGGAACTTCTATATTTTGCAATCTATTTTGTTGCCTATATACACCGGCCTTACTATATTTTAATTTTGATGGAAAATATTTTAAATTAAATTTCTGCGAAAACAAACGTTTTTTATTTTTAAGCAGTTCGTTTAATTACAAAATATGCCTTAAAATATTAACACAAACAAATAACACAGCCCTGCATGGGTTTTGTAAATAAGATGGCTCCAGGTGTTTCCGAAGGCAATTAATCAGATTTACTTGAAAATTAATTATAAACCTCGACCGCCATATTGGATCCGCCATTTTGAATTTTTTAAATTTGAATGAATCTGTAATCAGCGACCACAAAAACCCCTGAGTGACAATTTTCAAGTAAATCTGATTAATTTTTAAGGTCCTCCGTAATGTGTTTTTTTTTTCTCTGGCACCCCTTGACATAAAGCCATGCAAGCCAGATTCGTGTTCAGCGCTCAAAATGCCTTCGGAAACACCTGGAGCCATCTTATTTGCATAAAGATCACTGGCCACATTGACGTATGAGTGTTATTTAAACAGAATTGAATTCATACGTCTAGTCGACCATAGAAATAGCACAACCAGACAACGAACTGTACATGCTTATGTAAAGTGGCCATTTAATAAATAAATAAACCACAGAATGTTAATGGAATTAAAATTTTAAACATTGAAGCACAAATATATTTTTTTTTTAATTCTGATAACAGATTATTTAAAAATGAAAAACTAATTTGCATTAGCTGAGGAGATTTGTTGATTATATATGTATTGTACATATACTATTGATGCACTATCGACTTTGAAAAAATATGCATACATAATTGGTCATTACAACCCTTCAGTTGGGATTACAGCCTACCTTCTCACACCACTTATGTTGAGTGTGTTAATTTTATACATGAGAGGCCGGACCTACCGTTTGAAGTCGAATCTGAACGACAGATTTTTGAAAAACATTTCATAGCAATTTTATATTGCTCTCAGAGTTTTTGCCAGAAATCAGCTGAGAGGAACGGGTTTGAACCGTGGCCTCACGTCTAATAAGCCAACACACTATCTACTTGACTCCTATAACAGCCTTAAATTTAACAGAGTCTCTTATACGGCTATAGGAGCGATTGTTATTTCTATTTTTATACCTGCTACTCTAGGGCTGTTTTTAGACTTATTCCACTTACAATAACAGTGGGCCTATTGCTCACTTTTGATCTCTGATCATCGTGGTATACGTTCATTGCGTAATCCGTGGGGTTACATCTGCAAGACTTCCTCACAAGTCTGCTAGTGTCTGGCATGATATGAACTCTACATCATGTCCTCCATATCCTTCCAAGTTAATTTACTTTTCCATGATGTTCCCACATATTTTGCCTTGAGTTTCTGTAATATTATCCCAAGCAGTAGTTGAATATTTTTTGATTTATAAACTTTTCTTCTCCTCTTAAATAGTGGTATTTTGGCTTTAGCCAGTCATTAACAATAAACTTTTAATCTGTAAGACTAAACAAATTATCTCTTAAAATGTGTCTTTAGCTTTCAGAACTTTATTATCTTCATACCCTTCGCGGTTAATGCTAGTCTCAGAAAATTTCATCGAGAGTTCATCCCCCACCAAGCTCCACATTAGTGGCTAAAGAACAGCATCGTGTGTGACAACTAATTATCTACCTGCCTACTCATGCATTAGCAGATCGCGTGCAAAGTACCTCTACCATCCATCGGAATATCATAGGATCCTTAGAACTTCTACGCTACTGAATTGACAAAAAAGGCTCCGTAGCTGTGGGGAAATGCAAACTTTTTTTTAATTTAAAAAAAAAAAAAATGATGACTCGAGCTTTAGTTTTATAAGTAAAAATTAATCAAATTTTTCTTTCAGAAAGTGAGCGACAAATTTCATAAAATTTTCTTTCAATTGTTTTGTTTTGTTTTTTTTTACAGATTTAGGCTCAAAATTTGGCATGTCACAGCCAAAATTTGGTCAAAGTGTTTCACAGCAAGGTTTCTTTACATCACACGATAGCCTCGCCACACCATGTGCATCACGAGCTTCCAATTTACATGTGGCCAATACAAGCACTGCCTCCGATATGGATCTTTTACACAACAAACAGCCGAACGATCGACGAAAATCCCGTGGCCGACTGAAAGACAACGAACAACCGTTGCTGGGGACATGGACACGTTCGACGGGTCGTGGATCACAGGATAACACTTTCAATGGGCCTCATCAATTTATGGGGAATTTTTGTAATGGCACCGATCGGTAAGTACTGAGAAATTCTTTTAAAATTATCCCTTAAAATTTTCATTTCATTGATGATGAAACATTTTTAAACGTTTGAATAAAAGTAGAAAACATTGATGTTGCACCCCGCATATATTTACTTATGTATGTCAGTATACACCCTCCTTCCTGTACTCTCTTAAATACTTAGAATGTGAGAGAGTATTACTAGCATTGTGGATGGATTTTGCTTCAATTTATTGCAAGTTTTTCTTTCAACTCAAGTGCATTTAAACAGTAAAATAAAACGTTTCATATGAATTCGGGCAAAGCATAAAAGCGGTATCAAATTCATGTCACGGACCCTACCCATTCAACACCCTTGTCGTTTTATACGAACAAGGTGTGTGTATGTATGTCAATACCACTTGTACATATACAAAGTTGAGAAACTCTTGTGTGTTTGTATGTGTGTATTAGAATTACTTTGCAGGTGGTACAGTCAACACTGTAACCCACTGTCAAGGTGAGTGCAATTTGAGCACAACTGAACTGCTGCTATTGTTTATTTGCGTTATTATAAACGGCATTAAAGTTCTTATGCAATGGAATGAGGGGAGGGAAATTACTTAAATGCAGTTAAAAGGTCAATTTAGAGCTTTTTTACGTTTTCTTTCGACATTTTCTGATATAAAACTAATAGAAGTGTTTTAAATATGATTTAGTATTATGCCCTACCTAGCTAGCTTCACCTCCCTTCTGAAATAGCGAAACGTAATTATCATTACATAACATAAAGTCATTGGCCCAATGTGCCAAGTTGTGCCAACAAACTATCACATATATACGGGCAGTTTGCTGCAAAAATGCTTACGAAAGCTTGATATAAACATCTTCTATGTATGCTCTTCACCCAAATTTCAGTTCATTTGTACACAATTTTCCGAAAATAACGAAAGAGTTTGAAGAACGTTTTTCTGTGTATTTTTACATCGATTATTGACCGCGTCTCTATTACATAAAGGACAAGAAAGCGTATGAAAAAAAGACAACCAGGAGAAACAACGCAAAAGTTTAAACTCCAAGGCGTCAGGGTAATGTTCAGCAGGTGTGGGAAACTGAAGATACCCAGATGATACGCTCATCAAGTCTGCTTGCTGTGCGCTCAACATTAAGGGACACATACCTTCCTATGGCAACTCCGTATATTGTACAAGCTTTCCCAGTTTCTGCCAGTTCACTACTCAAAGATGAGTTATTTCTTTTACAGTGTCTTCCTTAAAATCTTAGCATCTCGAAAGCAATGATATAAAAAGTGTTCCATTTTTTCGATGTTAATTTCACATGTCATGTTTTGATCTTCACTTCACACGTCATGCATTCATTATTACCTATCAAGCATGTAGGACTCCATAAATATGTTTATTATTGTACTTAAGTCGCTGTTATTTGATCTTAGTACTCGTATTCTCATACTGAATTTTATGACAGACTAGAATGACACAAGTATTGCCAGATTCGAAATAACCGATGGTTCAAATTTAAACCGATAGATAGCCCATCCAATATCCTTGATATTTTTCCTCCTGTACCATTATTTCACAATAGTCTACTGGATGTTTTCGCATTATTTCCTTGTGTTTAATGCACTGGAATGCTTTAGGTTATCCAGGTTTATGTTTTTTAATTCCTTCGCCCTTTCTGTTACGTAATTGGCTTTCTTATATCTGATCACTCATTGATCGCTCAAATAATGCTATTTAATCGTATTGATTAATTATTAGGTAGAATCGCCGTAGTCTAGTAGGTAGTGTGTTGGCTTATTAGACGTGAGGCCGAGGTTCTAACCCCAAGTCAGAGATCTCCAACTATAACGAAATATAAAAAATTTTTCTTCGGTGACTGTATCTCAGCAAATATCTGGCGAAACCTCTGGCAGTAAAAAAATTGCCATGAAAAGTTTCTAAAAAATCTGTCGTTCAAAACCGACTTTATACTGTAGATCCCGCCACTCGTGTATAAAATTAACACACACAACATCAGTGATCTGAGAAGCTAGGTCGTAATCCTGACTAAAGGGTTGTAATGACCAATTAAATCGTGTTCTTACATATCAGTACAGCCTTTGATTCGGTCTCCCTAAATGCTGCTGCTCTATTTACCATTTGACTATCAATGAAGATATTTTCATCTCTAGATGTCAAGACTAAGATTATTCATCTCTGATTCTAAGAATCCCGTTTTTGAACTTGGTAGGCAACGGCATAGTTTGGTTTTTGGTTCTTCAGTGTAGTGGTCTAGTCCTTTTCTGCCTCTACGTTTAATGCCATACGTTACCCCACGAACATCTGTGTCACGGTTCCGTTTGGCAAAGAAACCTTAATATTTCAGCATTCGAGATATGAAAGTTTTAACTTACCCAACTTAAAGTCCAGGCCTTTCCCTCCCCGAAAACCATTTATTCCAATCGCTGCAGAATGTTTCACTGCAATAGGCTTCATTAATACCTACAACATCCTTTCTAAAGATTGCATATTGCTGCTCTTGATATCAAATACCTCAAATCTGTTTTTTGACGCATCCATAGAGCCGAACTTAGCTTCCTTGCCTAAGAAAATTTCTTGATATGTCGCGAATTTTTTTTATACCTAAAAATTACACAAAAAACCAGGAAAAACATTAAAATCTTCTCTACTTTCATTGACCTGTGAATAGTCAAACGTGACTTATGTCAAATGAAACGAAAGTGGAAAGGAAAAATATTTTTCTGAATTCAAATCTTTGAAACACTTGATGAAAACGTTGATGAATTTGCATTATTTCCATCAATGAATAGTGGTTTAGATCTTAATCTATCATATGTTCTCTTTTAATTTCATATTTTTCCTTTTTCAGCTATACCCGCAATCGTTCCGGTACATCAACAACGACAACAACGGCCACCCAACAGCATTTTCAACAACAACAATCCTCAAATAATAATTCCTCGCATCATTTACAACATTCTGCCTCCATGTCACATCCCCATCATCATCAGCAGCAGTCACAGCAGCATAACCAACAGCAATCCCATCAATATCAGCATCGATCGTCGACAACACAATTGCAACAGCAACAAACGCCGCATCAACAGAAACAACCGAGACGCACACCGTCACAACGTTTGCGTGCCGCAACCGCTGCAAGAAAATTTCATTTTGTTTTCGACCCGGCGGGGCGGCTGTGCTACTACTGGTCGATGGTCGTCTCGTTGGCGTTCCTTTACAATTTTTGGGTGATAATCTATCGTTTTGCATTTCAAGAAATCAATCGTCGCACAATAGTGATCTGGTTCTGTCTCGATTACTTTTCCGATCTCCTATATCTCATAGATATCTTTTTCCATTTTCGCACCGGCTATCTGGAGGACGGAGTCCTTCAAACCGATGCCACCAAACTGCGACAGCACTACATGAACTCCACAACATTTTACATAGACTGCCTGTGTTTGCTGCCATTGGATTTTTTATATTTATCGATAGGATTTAATTCAATACTGCGATCGTTTCGTTTAGTCAAAATCTATAGATTTTGGGCATTTATGGATCGCACCGAACGTCACACAAACTATCCGAACTTGTTTCGTTCGATTGCTCTCATACATTATCTACTTGTGATATTCCATTGGAACGGGTGTCTCTATCATATTATCCATAAGAATAACGGTTTTGGTAGCCGCAACTGGGTCTATCACGACTCCGAATCAGCGGATGTAGTTAAACAATATTTACAAAGTTATTATTGGTGTACGTTAGCTTTAACAACGATCGGTGATCTGCCGAAGCCCCGATCAAAAGGTGAATATGTATTTGTGATATTACAATTGCTATTTGGATTGATGCTATTCGCTACGGTATTGGGTCACGTAGCCAACATCGTCACATCGGTGAGTGCGGCACGTAAAGAATTTCAAGGTAAGTGGCAACCGACTATCATAGCTATATGATATACGAACGTTTTATCTCAACTCTTATCAAATAATCGATTGAAGGAAAATTCTTTCAAACTCTTTAAAAATTCTTTTCCTTTCCCACACTTTATCTTAATATCTTTAAGGGAAGACGACGATAGAAGAAAAAAAATTCTGAGGAGAAAAGAAAAGAAATGAAATGAAATTCTATTATCATTTCTTATTCTTTCTCTTTTCTTTTCGCATTCTCTCCACCACAACTGCTTAAGAAAATTAATTTTTTTTTTTGGATTTTTCTCACATTTTAAAGAGTTCAGAGTGCGTTGGCCCAGAATAACGAATGAAATGTTTTCAACATAAATACGTATAAACGAGAGAAAAGAAGCAACATGAATGCGTTAAAAAGAAAAGAAAAAAAAGAAGTAGAACTTTTACTCTACTCAAGTGTAAACTCACGACTTTAAATTTTTAGCTGAGCTCATGCTAAAGCGTTTCAAATCATTAAACGGTGCCTACTACATCGGCATTTGGAAGATGTTTTTAGTGATGGAAATTTTATTCGAATAGAATCCTTCACTAGGTCTTAACTTAGGAATATAGTTGTGAAAACAAGAGTTAGAAATCTTATCGTGAAGGTGATTGTTCTGTGCACATACACAGATATTATATTTTTCAATGTCTTGCGTTATCATTCCTGGTGAGCTGGAGAAAACCCCGACCTACTTGGTGTTTTGTTTCCAAAGCTTTAATAATCTTAAATCTTAAACTAAGTATAATGCTGCTTGAATCCCGATTGAAAAAAAAAAAACTATGGAGCTGCTACATTATGCTTTACGCTACAGTAGTATATGAGGTAATCATGTCCAAACGAATTGAACCTGTTCTGAAGACGTTTAGTATTCTCTTTATTATTACTGCCGTAGTGTCATATTACTGCCACTATATTGTATAGGTATTACCCTCAACCTATGTACTTCGAGTACGACTATTATGTCTCCTCCAAATCTATTGCAATGACAATTTTCAGGTTGACAACTTCGCCTTCAATAACAACAGTTCCCTGTCCAGCATTAATGCTGCACAAGGTCCATGTATATATTCTTATGATGATATCCTGCTTTTAATTACAAAATTCACTTATTGGCTGTGAGACGTTCCCCATTGTGAAAAACCGGTAACTAACCTTAGGTTATTTCTGGATATTGCCTCAAATCTATTTTGTTTACTAAGAATGTCTGTCTCTTCTTAATTTCTTTTTCACCAAGAAGAGTCTTGTAAAGGTCTTCTCCCACTCCACAGAAATATTCTGTCCCCATAAGTGGCGGGGCCACCTCGCAGGCTAATCATTGCCGCGATTTAACACATGACCTGCGACCCAGTAGTAAGCCTCCTTCTAAGTAAATCTTCTCCCCCAATCTAATTCGGCTTCCCTAGACGGTCCCGCACTATTTTCGAGTTCAGAAGAGTGATGACTCTCAGACAGTAATACTATGCTCCATCCTTTGAAATTGAGCACACCTTTCGATGGTATTGACTTCCGATTGAAACACACCTTGCATTTCCCATTAAGCTCGCAATATTTTAAAACAACTTCCTCATTCCAGACTACTCCATTCACTTTGGTAGTATATCCCACAATTATAGTCCATTGGTTCTGCTTAAGGAACAGTTAAGGAAAGAACTACCAATAACCCAATTTATTAGATCAGTGAATTTCGTATTGGACTAATCTTCCATTATCCTAACCTTAGTCTGTAAAAGGTCTGATCTTTGCTACCATGTGTAATGGACTTAAGTCCGATAGAGAATCCAACGCCTCAGCAGGGAAAATTTTCATTGTCCAATTAATAACAACATTCGCTACGCTCTGCATGTTTGTTTTTTCTACACAATAAATGATCCCATAGATTACAGTATACATCACCAAGTTTACACCTGCAAGCATTCTTCATATCATTATCATATCTAGACACGAGTCATGGAAATACTATCTGTATGCGCTTTCTACGTCATTTTACTATGTACTGATGTTTCTACGAATATTGCCTCCAGTTTTTTTGATTTTATTTCATCCAGGAGTCGCATACATTCGAATTTTTTTTAAATTTTCTCTTTCTATATTTTTGCTTTCACCGACTTCTCTTCTGCCGGTGCTTCTGCGTCTTAAAATTCAATTGGCAGTCACGTCCTAATGACCAGGTACCTAGCTAAGTCTAATTCAAGAATTCGAAGGGTATTGCCCTTCAATGTCCCCGTATTATCCTCATGAATTATTTGTTTTTAGCTCTTCAGCATATGTGTCGTAAAAACTTCCATGGCCTAAACAACTTATAGCTTTTTCGTCTGAGAGTTACTACGTTAAGTTGTAGTATAAGTGTTATAGATGAAGACACCTGCTTTTGTGTCAGTCGGTTATGACAGTCCAATCATTGAAGAGTTTATGTGAACCAGTTCGGAGTTCAGTATCAGGCTTTATTACATACCGCGTCTTACAGAAATTCGGAGACGATGTTAAAGTGTGAGCCCCTCACTTTTGGATAAAATTAAAAAGCTAAGTCGTAATTCTGACTAAAGGTTTGTAATGATCAATTAAGTAAGTGTTACAGAAGTAAACTTTTGTAGTCATGTAATCCATCAGTCCGAAATGATCACTTGTCTTGGTCAGTTCAGTTTCTTCAGTACTACGGTCAGACCTACCCAACAGGATCTTCTATCCCTAACTTATTCGCTCCAAAGAGGCTCCAAGATGCTAACATCTTTAACATTTTCTTCAATCGGTATTAACAATATTATTCTAAGTTTCCTAGGATATGCTTCTACAGGAGTTTAGGATGTTCCTATTATTCCTTGTCTTCAATGCGTTCCACTATACCGTGCTCCTAAAGCTGAGAACACGTCTAACAGCTAAGGTATAAATCCAGCTTACCATACTTGTATATAGTAGGTAGTGTTTAGACTTATTAGACGTGAGGCCACGACTCATATCCCAGGTCAGACATCTCGAACGAAACGAAATATGAAGAAAATATTTCTTCGACGACTTTCTCTCGGTAGATTTTTGTCAAAAAATTAAAATTGCCATGAAAAGAGTCTCAAAAATCTGTCGTTCGTAGTCGAATTTAAAATCTACGTACCGCCATTCATGTAGGAAATTAACAAACACAACATAAATGGTATGAGAAGCTAAGTCGTAATCCTGACTGAAGGGTTATAATGGCCAATTATATATGAATCTATGTATGTTACCATACTCGTGCAGTGTTTGCCAATTGATTATTTTTAAAATTGTGTATGGTATTTCCGGTATTAGCCAGAGTATTTCCTAAAATTGATACATTTTTTAAATTAAATATAATTAATCCATAATATTTCAATAAGTTTTAACATTTAATACACAGATATTAATAAACATTACATCACATTACGTTATTACTCATATTGACGCGGTTATGAGACCTCATTACAGCAAACTGAACATGGAAATCGTTATTAAATTGAACACCAGATGTTTATTGATTCCTTTTTGTTTTTCTATTTTTTATTTATTTTGCAAAAATCTTTTAGAAATTCCATAAAATATTTCGCATTATAAATGATTGCATATACACATCAATGTGTTTATGGACCTATGTATGTATACTTTCACATGTTTCCGTTACTTCTATCAGAGTACCACATATATGCGTGAATGTATACGTATATCTTTTTTAATGTGCCCTTTTATGCTTGTGTCAGTGATTTAATGTGAGTTTATACATGTGTGCGGTTTAGTTCACAAAACCAATTTAACATTAAAACGCTGTGTGAAATCAAGCAGAAGTATCGATATTCAATGTTAATCATCCATATTTTGTCTCTCGCTCTCTCTCTATTAATGTTTCTTCTTCATGGTTTTTTCTATTTTTCATGCTCTTTTTTTCTTATTTTTTTCTTTTTTAGTTGTTGTTGTTCTTTTTCTAATTTTTTTATGATTTTTTTCTCATGCTTTGTTTGAGTGGCTTATTTTTAATCAAATCATTAGTTTCATGAGATTAAAAAGTTTACGGAGAGGAAAGCTTAGAGACAAACAAACCATAGAACTTTTAATGTTTAATTGCTTATAATCGCATTTAAAACAATAATGTTAATGCACAATGGGACGAAAATTATAATGAAATGCAAAAATTGTTCAAAAATTAAATAAAAGAACATTAAAAAATAAAAATATTCCAAATAAACTCGAAATATTATGAAAAATGAAGTCACCGTAGTCTAATAGGTAGTGTGTTGGCTTATTAGACGTGGGGCCACGGTTCAAAACCCAGGTCAGACCTCTTCATCAAAACGAAATATGAAAAATATTTCTTCGGCGACTGCCACTCAATAAATTTATGACAAAAAATCGTAGAGTTAATAAAATTTCCATCAAAAGTTTCTCAAAAAAATTGTCGTTCGGAGTCGACTATAAAATGTAGGTCCTATCACTCATGTATAAAATTAACACACTCAGCATAAGTGGTGTGAAAAGCTATGTCGTAATCCTGATTGGAGGGTTGTAATGATCAATTATGTAAGGTCTCATTGTAAACCCTATTGTGTTACACAAATACAACTTCAAGCTGGCATTTCTTAGACATGCCGTTAGTTTTATGAAGGTGTGGATTCTATACAAATCTGAATAGGCTACTCACGTTCTGGCATTAAATTCTGGCTGCTGGAGAATTATTCCGCTCAAGTTCCCAAGTGCCAGCCGATGACATAGAGTATCCTTCTCTTCCGCGTTCCTGTAGAAAGTATTGTGAGGTTTTGCTTGCCTCCGACTGTGTGCACCACATTGGCCAATGTTCCTTTATAACTCCTATAAGTTTGCTAAGATGGACTCTGTTCAGGCTTAACGCAAATTTGTTTTCTGCATTTATTCATATAAAGGGCCAGATCTGCATTCTTCTTTTCCATTACATCAGTAGTTTCAAATACATGAAGACTTTCTGAAACTATTTGTTTGCCCCTCTGTTGAGGAATGCTAATCTCATGTATGAATTCCATTAAATTTTCCGTTTCATAAGCCTTTACAAGTGCATGTTATTACTTTGTGCCTCCATGTCCAAGCACCCACATAGGGGAAACTATCTCCTGCAAAGAAACCTATCACTATTGAATAACCTTAGAAGTGATGCACTCTCTCTTTTGATTAAATAGCAAGACCCTGATCAACTATACCCATGACTTTGACATGACGATTGCTGCTATACTTCCATGATTTTGTTGCTACCATTTTTATTGCTGCCGCTTTTTAGTCAACATGTCTGGTGTTAACCAAGAAAGGATAATAACAATGTCTTAAATTTTTTACTCCTAGGGACAGCTGTTATCACAATTGCCACCGCCGTCATTACAAGTTCAACACTGATTTGATAATTCCTTTTCTCCAAAGTCAATCACCAAACCACGACTCCGTTGATTTTATTAGGAAGTCGTTTAGCCAGTGTCTACTTTTTGGTTTGTACCTCGCTTTAAGTCTTTTGTTGTTTTAGAACAACAAAGACCTTTCTTAGTAGTTCTGGGTTGTATATTCATTGCAACATATCTATTTTCGACGGTAATTAGGTATTCTTAGATATATGCATGTAGTTGTTACTGCCACTTTGTCTGTGAAGTGATAACCCTTGCAGCATATGATTTTCATACAAACACGACTTGTAGACATCTTTTGCAATGAAGTGTAAACCAGTATAGGGCCCTACTATTATCTTAAGTGTGTTGAAAGTTCGAAAAACACATCTTAAACGCAGAGCCTTAAAATCATGAAAACTATCGCTTAATGCCTACACGGTTTATTTAACGTGTTGAGAGCTTAAAATTCTGTTGCAAGACAGAAATATAATTGGAATGAATATTGTTTTTTGAATATAATTATAACGTGGCAGATAATTTCGAAGCATTTATCATTTAAAAATAATTTCTGACATATCTCCATCTGTAACTGTATACGTAAGTTGTAAAGAATGTCAGATGATAATCATGATTCCCTGAAATGGAAGAAGCATTCAAGTGTCTTGGTTTCTTTAAAAAGTACAATCAGATCTCCCTGTCATTTACAGAATGTACATATATCGGACCGAAAAGTGTATAGAACTCACACGAGCTGACACATCGTCTCCTAATCAAGCTCTCTTAGATTATGTCAAGACATCGAAGATCGATTCTGGCGGTCGTACCTGAGTTGCTTGTATCATCCACGTTAATTGGTGACAGCTGACTACAGAATCAAACGTTTAAAATAAGCTGGTAATGTGCAATTCTCTTCCATATGCACAAGGTACACACCATAACTTGTATTTTTGGGTTCCATGTCCAGTAATCACTTTAAAAATAATATGATTTCATTGCATTTTAGTAGTGGACAAACAAACTTACTTAATTGGTCATTACAATCATCTAATCGGAACCCATATACTCGCACCACCCTGTTGTGTGAGTTAATTTTATCCCCGACTGACGGGATCTATGGTTCTATTTACTCTCAGAGCTAGAAGCTATATTGGATTAAAGTCCCTTTCACATGTTAATGAAGACTAACGATTTTGAAATTCTCGTTAGGTTGATGGGGGACAAGTCTAACATGAAATTTATTAGGGAGCCTTATGACCTAAGGAATCAATTGACTGAAAACTTCCTACTTCACTGTCCCATGGATAGAACCGGCAGATTTTATATTTTTGGGACACCAGACTTCGTTTGAAAAATATATGAAGTACTCTGGATGCTTCGTACTCCCTTAAAAGGGGTACTACTTTGTGGTATACAGATAGATCATGATCCGTTGGGACATGAACAAGAGTTTTTATTCCAAGAATGAAGTATTCCAAACCCATGAAGAAACTAGGTGATATCTTGCAAGTGGAAGTCTATGCCATCGAAAGATGTGATCAATTTAACTGGGTTTGTAGGTACAAAAGGCAGGACTTAGCAATGCTATCTGATAGTCAAATAAACATTCGATGAAGTTTAAAAGATTAAATCGTAGATAGTGAGGAACTGCCTGGGTAAGCTAAATCAGTTAGGTAGGCAAAACAAAATGGTTTCCTCCCAGGTCATAAGGGAATTCTCGACAATGAGCAAGCAGATGAGCTTGAGAGGAGGAAAGTTTTCATGACGTTGATGAGGCCAGAATCCTTCTGTGGTGTGGTAACGGTATGCTCAAAAAAGAGTAAAGATAAAGAGGGACAACGACTGTGCTTAAACCAAGTCTGTTTGAGGTAATGAAAACTTTTGTTGGAAAATTATAATCGGAGAGATCTAAGTCATGCATCATACCAACAGGAAATAATCTGAGGTTAGTTAGTAAGCAGTTTTTGGACAAGGAACTGTAGGCCCAGAGTGCACTTATTAGAATGGGAATTATGCCGTCTCCAACATGTAAATTTTGTGATGATAAGAATACATCATTCGAACATATTCTGTAGGGCTATTAATGCATTTCGAAAAACCAATGTATATCAGGTGGTAGGCAGGAAATTATTATTGTTGACACCGAGCAATATGTACTGCAGTATGTCAGTGTAATGGACTTGGACGAGACATTTTAGGTATACCCTATACATTTTTGAAGGGAGTACAATAGATGGCATGATGGTAGTACTAAAGCACTCCTACACGGAAATATTAAACTTCTATAGATTTTTAAGAGCTACAAAATGATTCAAGCATGATGGAGCTCTATTGCCAACTGGTTTACAATATCCTACTATTCATTACCTATTTTGCAACATAGGAAAGTCCTAATGATTATCATTTGTTTCTACATAAACCGCTTTATTTTACCTAAAAATCAAAAAACGAAAAGAACATGAGAGAAAATAAATTTTTATTTTTTAATTTTATTACACATCAGTGTTATCAGCCATTGTAAGCTTTGTACACACAACACAACATACGAAATTAGCTTAAAAAGTAAATAAAAAAAATATTTCATTTATTTTTATTTAATTAACAAAATTTTAATTTTCTAAAAGTGCCAGAGTGCAAATAATATTTTGCCTCGTCTATATCAACGTCATCAGCAACGTCATCACATCTACATCGACATCTACATGAACATCATCGACATCAACGTCAGTAGCAGTAGTGGTAGTTGCTTTAATACGACTCGGGCATCATGGGTTGTATGTGTTGCAGTTAAAGTGGCTTATAAGTTCATTCATCCTGGCCAACTAAAAAACAAACATACACACTCACACTCTTACATTCTAATACTTGCACATCCATGGATAATTCATTTTAAACTTTATATTTTCCCTCACTTTTTTTTAGCGTTTTTTGTAACTTTTTTTGTTTTCTAGATTTTTAGATTATTTATGTTGTTTTTTTCTGTTTTTGTTTTCATATTTCTCCATTAAAAAAATATACAGAGAAAATAATAAAATAAACAGAGAAAAAACCAAAAAAAAAACTCTGTGAAAAGTAGCAGAGAGTTTATGTGGCAAATGGAAAAAATACTTGCTTCACTTGACTCATATTGAAATATAGATGAACTAAATTCGACTACTAACCTAACGACCAATATTATGCTGCTCTCTACTCCCTACTCTCTGTATGTGAGCCAAGCTTATCCTCTTGCTTTTTTAATATGATTCCTATGTAGGGATACATTTAGAGAAACACGCTAAGAGTGTGAGAGTGAGTGTATGTTTGTTGCAGTGTAAACATGTTTTTTTTTTTATTATGTGTGTACGTGCAACATAAAATATCTATGATTTGAAGTGAAGAAAACAGCTGCTGGCAATGAATGTCCTTGTACCTCTTTATTTTGTAAATAAGCACACAAATACCACCATACACATACACACAGCTACACAAACACTCTTTGGCATCTAGATATTCATATAAAAATTCATACATTCGCATACACAAACAACACTTTCGTATTCTCTTTGTGAACACGTTCTCTCTTTGTGTACGTTTTGAAAATTTTATGTGTCTCTTTTTCTCTTCTGTTTTTTCTTGTTGTAAATACCCTATAATGCGTTGATTTGACTGAATATTTGAATTACTTCCATTGGAAAATAGCTTTTCGCAGTTACATAGAAAATTTTAAAGTGCTTATACAAGCAGCTTAAAATAGGCCCCAAATTACAATAATAAAGTTAAACAAGTTTAGTCTAGGTTGGATATGTAACTCAACATTGAACTGAAAATAGTTCCACTGTTCCATCTATAGAAGGTACATAGTCCTTCTAAATTGAAGTAATTAATGAGGCTATTCAAGTCAGTTTTACAATATATTTGAGATCCAGAAAGTACGGAGAGAACTCCCAACTATTCTGTAATAAGTACAGTTATTTTGAAAATTCTGTGGCTTTTCCTTATCTACTGTGTTTTCAGATACGTATTGGACCAAGCAGTGATATATATCGGGACTTCCAATAGGGATTTCCAAAGCTGAAGCTACATCTGTTAAGACAGTTGCCACTTATGCAGTCTGTTTTGCCAAATCACTGTGGATTACGATAGAGAACGTCGTGTGTTTCCTGAATGGTTTATGAAGCACAAATTTTCATCGGCGAGACCAATCCACTTAAGATTCAAGAGTGTCCAATGCATTCTAAAAAAGTACATGTTTGGTGTGAATTTTAGCCTAACGCCGTCAATGGTCTATATTTCTTTTAAAACAACATAGGTCAGGCCATCACTGGCTACGGTGAGCACCATATTTCGATGTTTATCTTCTTTTTCGGTTAGAATCTGATTATCTGAACACCAACTATATTTGTTTTCAACAGTACAATACTACAAACCATACAGCTCGGAACACATTGAATATGCTGTACAAGCAATTTAATGGCATTTTTATCTCACGAGGAGGTGTTGTGGACAGGTCACTAAAATTTCGTGTTGTGATTCCCTGTTAGACTTTTTCTTGTGGGGTTTTCTAAAGCCAATATGCCACAAATCCTTAAGCTATTTTATGTCTTTCAAACCTTTGAATTCTCCTCGGTGTTAAGAAGAACAATACCATTCTCTGCTCCTGAGATGCACGCAGGTGTTTTCCTTGTATTTGTTCTGATAATTCTTTCTCACTATCACGGAATCTATATATTGAGCTCGAGAAGATTCACACTCAGAATAACTGATTTCTGACTCTACAGTGCCTTGTCAAAAGGCCAGATAGTAAACTCATGTTATTCCTGGATAGTCTCATGCAAAATTCAAATCTTTTCGTGTTATAATTACTTAAGACAAATTAAGATTTTGTCATACTCTTTGGGTTAGAGAAGAGCCTCTCCATCTCGTTAACTTACCTTTCTCTTTTCATTCCTTAGAAACGTTTTAAAAATTCCTGTTCTAGCAAGCTTGTTCATTGCCGTTAACGGCTAACTAAAACTCAGCAGTTGGTAAGTCCATTGCCCTTATTGAACCGATTCAGCTTTTCAAGACAGTCGCATAGTATTTTCGAGATAACCTCATATAAAGCTAATAAGTGAGAAAAAGAGATAATGAAGGGAACTACCTTTCATGGTAGTATTTTATTCCTCTTTGGACGATTCGCCCTGAAAAACCTACAGATTTATTTTCCCTTTTTTTCTATAATTCACAATGTTTTTACATTACTCCTCTTAAGAACACATGGTTTCTATAGAGCATCCCTATCGTTCCGTATTTGTTGCTGTTATTTTCGAGTCTGTACTGTACTGTACTGTGTTAGGTACGTCTACAGGTGTATTTAGGCACGCCATGCCTTAAGGATGCCAGTCTAGCGTCATCGTTGTTATCAGTATTTTTTCTAATGGATAGTATGGCCGATTCACTTCCATTTTCATCCTTTTTCGTTTGCAGCATTATAATCGGCTTTTCGTTGGTAATGCTCCCTCTCTTCCACCTTCCTATAACCCATTTTCCTAAAACCTGCACAATGCACTGCATGAGTAGGGGCCATCCCCTGAGTGCTGGTTTCACCAAAAAAAAAGACCATTATTGCTGATTTTATGTGATCAAAATATTCAGCATATGATTCTGAGGCAGTTGTTGATGAATACCTGTAGCTTTTATATGACGGTTTTCGAAAGTAACGCCATCGCCAACTGTCCAACACTATGTACTCTAGCAACTGACTTGGGCTTATAGTAATGTTATTCATGATAATCAATGCTAAAGTAGTTCATTCTCATTCTTTTGGTTTGCTTGCTATTTATCGCAATTCCAAAATTACGTGCTTATACTTCTCCCAGTTGTGCCTTCACGTTGGAAATCCTTTTGCAGTACACAAGTATTACTCTCGAGTTGGCGTAAGATACCTCATATAATTCATTTTCTCTCTGAACAGACTTCGCTCATTATACAGTATAATCTAGGTGATGACGGTGATCCTTGTTTTATTGCGTAAAACTGTTCACTGGTATTTCCGTTGTAAAGAACTGAGAATTACGCATCCTCGCTCATAGTTTTGATGACTAGAATTACTTTCTTTTTTCAATGTTTTCCATATGGCAGTAGATCTGATATAATGAAAAACCTTCTTGAAATCTACGAACATTAAGCAAAGGCCATTCTAGATATTGTTTATTTGGTGCTGTAGCTGATCTGCGCAACTTCTCTTTGCCCGGATACCTGCCTGTTTGTCTTGTAGAACTTTCTCTACATTATTTAATTGTGTTAGGAGCTGGAAAAGATGGCGCGATAGAGATCAAAGTGAGAGCTGTATTTACCAGATGTACCCTTATGAAATAAGTTTTTTTTTGTGACATTAAAATACAAATTTTAATGAGAAATTAAAAACCATTTTATTGAAAGTATTAGATATTGCTGGCTATACATTTTTTTCATCTTTCACACCAATAAAACTGTTCGTCTTTTGAAGCAAACTGGTCGCTCAATTTTTGTTATCCCCGTAGAAATCGAAGTGCTGCTTAACGAATGCGTATCCTAGCAATGAAAACAAATTATAGTTGGAAGGTGCTAAGTCTAGCGAATACGATGGTGGGGTAGCAGCTCCCAGCCTAATGCTTTGATTGTTTCCTAATTTGGTTTGGCTTGGTGTGCAGGTGTATTACCCTAACTTGCCGTATCTTGTGGTCAATTTATTTTATTTTTAATGCCTGTTTTAAATTGATCCAGTGTTGTCGGTAGCTATCTGTATTAACAGTTTTTTAAGGTTTTAGGAGCTCGTGATACACCATACCTATCTTGTCACACCAGACACACAGCATTGCCTTCCTGACGAATCGATTTGGTTTTGCAGCCGAAGTTGATGGTTGCTCCAGATTAATCCATGAATTTATATGTCCATGATTCTGAAAATAAATCCATTCTTCATTGCTAGTAACATTTCGATGCAACACTGATTTCCTATCGTGCGTTTGAAGCATGTTTTAACAAGTAGTTTTTCGCTTTTCCATCTGCGTAGCATTCAATTCATGTGGCACTTATTTGCCAGACTTTTCAATCTTTCCCATAGTTTGTAAACGGGCAGAATTTGTTGCGCAGCATTTAACATTTTCACCACATATTTCTGATTCAAAGTGTTATCTTCATCCAATATTGTTTGTAATTTGGTGTCTTTAAACTTTTTTCGTGGTCCTTCACGGTCTTCATTTCTCACAGCAAAATCATTATTTTTGAATTGTCGATACCATCTTCTGCATGTTGCTTCTGATACAGGTTCTATACCGAACTGAATTTTCATACTCATAGTATCAACAGCTACTGAGTTTCGACTTTAAGACATCTTGAGATATTTTTTTAACTGAAAATATTTTGTTTTGTTTTCAGATAAGCATAGAAGAAGTAAATGAGTTGAAAACTGACACTTAAATTCACATAAAATTCCTTTAATTTGTACTGAACAGCAGTTAACCTTTAACTTGTAAACTTTCCAGAGGACTCTGTTGTAGGTTAACATTTGCTCCTGTTTGCTCACCATCCCATGTTTTTTTCTTATATTTATATTTTCGCCACACACACATACATACATATGTAATATAATATGGTACACAGTGCAACATATAGCAACAACCTTTTAAGAATCATCAAAAATTTTCTCTGTTTGTATACATATGCTCATACATTTGCGTTTAAGTACGTATGTATGTGTAATATTCATTACGTCAGTATATCTTTATGCAAATGCACATACATATGTGTGTGAAACAAAGTATCAAGCAACACAGTGTAAAACAGATGAACGAACACTTTTTTTGCTTCTGTATACTAAAAACATCAAGTGCATGCTCTCAGAACTCATCTTTTGATACTTTTACTCGTCTGTCTATATTCTATGAGTGTATGAGAGTATTGGTGAATGTATAAGTGTTTCCTTTATGAGTACGTGTATACTTGAGTGTATTTGTTTTTGTTTAGATTATTTTTTTATGTTTATCGTAATATAATAAACGTATCCATAGCTATGATTTCTGTTGAAAAAAAAAAAAAAAATATTTTCGGAAGATGTTGAACGAGGTATTGGCTCAAGGAAATATAAAATTTCCTTAAATTATGGTATGTATGAAAGTAAAGAGTTAGTGAAACATCAATCATTCTTTCAGAGTTTTGCGCACTAAAAAATTATCAAGAGCATTGACCACATGATCAAACTATGTCTTTTAAAGGAAGCTCAGAGTATCCATAACAGAAAGAAAAGTTTCGAAAACGGTGATTCGTGATGATGATGATGAATGATGCATCGTGATTCAAAACTGGAGGGAACTGTGAGCGGTGGAATTTTTTCAGCTCAATCCGTAAGACCCCCGGATCACTGCAGCGTCTTCCACACAAAAGTGTTGCTAGTATAGACTGCGATAGGTATTATTAAGGAAGGAAATATCTCTCGAACGGATATTAGAAGAACAAAGAACTATAAGACGATTAAAGGCTGTCGCTAACATCTCAACGAGGGGACGGAGAAGTACGGCATTAATATCGTACGAATACTGTGGCAGAGTGCAATTCTGGAATACGGCATAGCCGATGAACTTTCTGGACATAACATAGCAATCGAATTCTCCAGTGATTTTTCTAAATTGAGTATACCTTTGTAGTCGTCGTAGTGTAGTACTTAGTGTGTTGGCTTATTAGGCTAAATATGAAAAAATACTTCTTCGGTGACTTCTTCTCAGCAGATTTCTGCCAAATACTCTGGGAGTGAGTAAAATTGCCATGAAAAGTTTCTCAAAAATCTGCCGTCCGGAGTCGACTTTAAGCAGTGCGTATCGTCATTCATGTATAAAATTAACAAACACAACATAAATGGTGTGAGAAGTTAGGTTGTAACTCTGACTAAAGAGTTGCAATGAGCAATTATGTACATATGTATGTGATTGAAACCGTCATAGTGTGGTAGATGGTATGTCGGCTAAATAAATAAGACCTCGTGAGCTCAAACCCTAGTGAGTTTTTCTCAGAAGTCTTCTGGCAAAAACTCTGAAATTGAATAAAATCGTCATGAAAACCTAACAAAATCTGTCATTCGGTGTCAACATTAATCCATAGCTACCACAACTCATGAATAAAATTAGCACACAGAACGGGGGTGGTGTGAAAATTGAATTTTGGCTAAGGGTAAAGGTTGTAATGATTGACTAAGTAAGTTTAACTGGTTGAAAGCTTTTAAATGACAATTCAGTAATGAATTCTGTCAAAGTCAAGTTTACTGCTTCAAATTCGGGCAAAAAAGCATTGCAAATCTGGCCAAAGCAAGATAAAGAATGCATGCAAAGTCTGCTCAAAGGAGTACGATCAACGGGGTGATTGGTTTCTTTACGGGCATTGCGTTATTAGCATTTGTACAAAGCGCATTGATCTTGGATTATAGTAACAACTTCTGCAAGATCTGTAGAGACAAGCAAGGTGCGGAGAATGTGTCGACATACGTCATGTATCACTCTCTCATATCCTTCGATTGGCAGCCACTTCTCAATTACTTCATACCATGTATTGAAAAATGCAGTTGTAGGAATAGAATCTACGCCAAAGTTCCAATTCTATTACAGACTCATAAGCGTTCTATTAAATTTAAATATTAGGGAAGTTAAAAGCTCTTGATGAAATATGTTGGAGTCGGCATATTTTTAAGTTTCGAGAAAAGATTTCAAGTGCTTCGGTTTCTTAAAACTATGCAAGAAATTCTGACTCCCTTTCATGTCTTTAGTTTTTACGTCACTTATACGTACATACATACATAATAAGTCGTTACAACCTTCAGTTGAGGGACCTACAGTTTAAAGTCAATTCCGAACCACCGATTAACTTTAAAACTTTTTCTTGGCAATTTTCTATTTACTCCCAGAGTTTTTGCCAGAAAACTGCTGAGAGGAAGGCGCCTAAGAAATATTTTTTTTCATATTCCGTTTTAGTGGAGATGTCTGACCTAGGGTTTGAACCGAGGCTTCAAATATAATAAGCCAACAGACTACGTTACTTATAGTCAACCAAAAATAGAGTACAACTCTCATACACAGACCAAACGAAGTCTTAATATGCAGTCTGTATAGGCAGGAGTTGACGAAGATTCTCATCCATCAGATGCAATTTGGGATGCTCTAGTTTTTTTTGGCAAAAGTTCTTCCAGTTTCTTACAACATCAGCAGATTCGAATCTAGTATCCATAAACACTACACCACCGCTTGCATACCTTTCACAAGCTGTTTTCTTAGCTCTAACACTATATGCAGGAGCAGAGACCATTCCTCTGACTGTTACTCTGGTAGGAATCAATATTTTAAGTGTCATGAGTATTACGATTAGAAAAAGATATTTTGTGCATTAAATTATTGGAATTTTTTTGTACATGTCTTTCAACCCTTTTTTTTTTTTTTGAATAAGAAAATTACATTTTCTATCACCTACTACTAGCAGTATCATCTGTAAGTGCTCATTCATACATTTGCAATACACCCTTGACTCTATACGTATGTATATTGTATGTTCTGTATATGAAAGATGGTTTACCGGGTAAATGTCTTTTAAAACACCAACCAACTATATATAGTAAATTGATGTGTATATACAGTTTCCCATGCGCCCTTATACACTTGCATGGGTAAAAGTGTCAATATAGAATGCAAGTGCATATGTTCTGTCTCTCTTAGTTTTTCGCATTTCTTTCTCTCTCTTTCTTTTCTGAAGGTAAAAGCTAAAAATAGCACAAAAAGAAAAGCAATTGTCGTTACTATTTTTAGCATGAATGCTTTAAAGAGAAGAAAGCACGAACATACACATAGAGTCAGTGCCATATATGTATACATACAATAAATGTATAGAATGCGAGAGTTGTATGGTATACGTGTAAGTGTGTGTGTGTGAGTTTTATTAATTTACTTGCATGTATACAAGTACAGAGAGCGAGAGAGAGAGATGTTTATTTATTGCTTTGTATGTGCTTTGGCATGCATCTCTTGCAGACGCATACACACTCACACTTACACACACAAATGTAAACCCATAAACAAATGGAATTTAACTTCTTGGTGTTTTATTTTTAGATGTTTCCCTTTCGTACTCTTCTTCTTGCTCTCTGTTATGATGTTTTCTAAATAAAAAAAAAATAAATAAAAAAACAGAGAAAAAAAAGCCAAAAGAAAGAAGATAAAAATATCAACAAAAAGATAAAAAGAAGGATTTTTCTTTATGGTTTCTTTAGATTTACGTGCTTTCAAGTAAAGAGTATCATCAAGGTTAAACTCTTATACTTTTAAACAATTTATAATTGTATAACAGTTATCTTCTATCCAAAGCGTATAAGAGATTGAATAAAATAGTGTGCCTGTGTCAGTGCTGCTTGTGTAAGAGCAATAGCAGACGTAATACCTTTAAATGTAACGAAATTTTTAAAGTGTTTTTCTTCTCCCTTCTTCTTCTTCTTCTTTATTCAAGCCATTTATCTTTATTTAGTTGATAATATTGTGAATAATAAAGTTAATAACAAGAATAATACAAGAGTTCAAAAGACTAAAAGACTTTTGCCACTTAGATGATTTTAGTTGAAGACGTTTAGTTGATTCAAAAAGAGATCCAAAAAATAAAAATAAAAAAAATAAAAATAAAAAACGATTTCGATAATCAGAATCAGGGCTTTGCCTTAAAGCATGGCCATTTTGGAATCAAGATGAAAACTAGTCGCGTAGAATAGAATTTACATCCAGGACATCAGGAGCTTCTAGGAGTCCGTAATATATATTGTTATTAATTGAGCGCTTATGAGTTTGTAGACAGCATTGGATATTATTCGCATCGATCCTATTCCTCCCAACTTCAATTACATGGTTTGAAGTAATTTACAAGTGGCTGCCAATCCAAGAAGCTGGAACAGGTTGAAGACGAAACTAGACACATTCTTCGCCTCTTTCTTGTTTGCTATGATCCAAGATCAATGCGTTTTCCACAAGTGCTAATAATTCAATGTCAAGTAATTAAACCAATCAATTTTCAGCAGATTTTCCATGCGTTCTTTTACTTGCTTTGGCCAGATTTAAGTTTCCAGAGAGGTATGCTTAGTTAATCACTTAGTCGATCATTAATCAAGATTGCAATCCCGTTCCATACCACCCATGTTTTGTGTGCTAATTTTTATTCAGTGACAGAATTGGATAGGTTTTCATGACGATTTAATTCAATCTCAGAGTTTTTGCAAGAAGACTGCAGAGAGTAAGTCGCTGTGGTTTGAACTCACGAAGGCTCTTCTTATTAGCTAACACACTACCTACTGCACTACGACGACTTCACAGGTGTATTAAATGCAGGAAAATCAGTGGAGAATTCTATAGCTGTGCTACATCTAGTCAGTTCATCCGCTCTGTCGATTCCTAGAAGAGCACTATGCCACAGTATCCATACGATATTAATGTCGTACCTCTCTGCCAACTTTTTGAGATGTTCGCGACAGCCATTAACCGTCTTAGAGTTCTTTATAGTTCTAATAACATTTCGAGAGATATTTCCTTCCTTAAGAACACCTACCCCAGTCTGTACTACCGAAATTTTGTATGGAAAGCGCTGCAGTGATCAAGTAGTCTTACAGATTGATCTGTGACCATCGACTTTGAAGAAAGGTGAATAAACATCGGCATGATGTGACGCCCTGGAAAGCATAGAATTCTTTATAGTGGAATGTTTCTGTTTAAAACCGTTTTAGAAGCTCAGATCAGATCCTGTTACAGCCACTGAAGTTTTCTGTAGTCATAGTATTGCCGCGTCTATTAAACGTTTACAAATTTGTACCGCACTTAAGTCTCATGTCCGCTCTGTAGGAAAAGATGTGATTCTACAGTTTCGCATTATCCCCTAGTCTCCGAACCACTCGGAGCGATGAAGACTGCCAACGTCAATACGTGACAGTTCCTCCAGACCATCCATAAACTGCCTTTATGTACTCTTTATGTAGTGCTGGGTATGTCCTCAATAGGTCAAGAACAGCCTACTCGTCTTCCAGCTTTCAGCAGAAATTATTAGCATGATAGCCAGGAACAATATGCCTAGCATGAGAGTCTTCCAGCTTTCAGCAGAAATTATTAGCATGATAGCCAGGAACAATATGCCTAGCATGAGAGTCCTTGGGTGCACTGCCTCGTAATGACCCAGACAACCACACTAAGCGTGCTTCCTTAGAGTTTAAGCATACTTGTCGTGCGCGCTTTATCCAGTATTTGCCAAATTTTCTGCGCCATTCGACTTGTGTCCGAAGCCACCCATCTACTGTTGGTGGAATCGACGACCGCATTGTCAATAATATAAACTTGTAGGTTCTCAGAGGGATTTCAAAAGTGGAGAATTCAACACACAGTTCGATAGTTGTTGTGCCACGGCTGTTCAGTTAATCTGCCATTTGCCTGGAATGTCTCTGTGTCATGGTAACCATACGACATGGACATCTTATCATTCTGCTACCTCATTGAGATATCTATGGCAACTAAACACCGTATTGGAGTTCAACACATTAGAATTCAGTGTTTTGACAATCGTCTGTCTAGAAAGCATGGTAATGTACCGCTTGGGATTATTTAGATCCCCAATAATTTTCGCAGCAGCCTGTATTGCTGACACCTCCTTTGAAAGATGCTAAAGTGATTTGAAAGCCTTATGGACTACATTCAGATTGATCCACCCTATCGTTGACTTTCTGTTTTCTTGAAAAATTACGGTCTGATAGTGTGAATAGTGGCTTTTGAACAGCGGCTGAATATTTTTTATACATTCGATACAAATGTACTCGTGGACACTAGTGAGCTTCATCGCAGAAGAAAATGTTTCGGTAGAAATAATGGTCTTCATTCAATTCTCCTTAAACAAACGACATTGTGGAACTCCACGTATCAAAGCTCCAACTCCGACCTAACCTAACCAAATCTTACATAGTCTTACATAACCTTACATAACCCAATTTAATCTAACGTAACCTTACATTACCCAATTTAACTTAACTTAACCTTACATAACCTAACTTAACATGACCAGTATTTCATATCAAAGCTACCACACCAACCTAACCTAACCATACATAACCTTACATTACCCAATTTAACCTAACCTAACCATACCTTACATAACCTAACCTAGCCTAACCTGACCAGTATTTCGTATAGTTTCAGGTAAGTGTCACGTAAAATATTCCACGTTGCCAAATAATCGCAGTCTAATTGTTTGATAACAGTGTCGAATTGGCACTTCGTAATATTTGTTCATACTGGCCGATACAGCAGCAATACTCTTCACATGTGAAATTAGCTCATAAACGATTGAACGGTCGATAATTACGACATTGAAATGAATATCATTTTTGAGATACGCCTCTCACATATTTCTCAGACAATTTAATGATATACAAGCGTTCTTCGCTCACATGTCGCGAATATTTGTTTTATACTGAAATACCAAACTAATAAAATAATCACCCGTTAGCATGCTAACTGTACTGCAACATAATTTCATATTTAATAAATGCATAACTTATGCAAGCATACACCATCCATTATTTTTCTTAAGATTTTTCACTTTTTCAAGAATAACATGCGCTTCGCGAAATAGTTTCGTACGTAAATAGCGAAAATGAATTTCTTTCCTTCTGTTGAATACCTAACTGCTGTGGTTATGCATAAAAATATGCCTTTGGCTGGCTTGATGGCAACTTAAAGAAGAGAAAAGTTTTAATAGTTTTCCGCTTAAAAGTGCCTCGAATACTTTTATGTTACTGCCTCGTAAATTTCAGTCGTTGCACCACTACCATTACCATCACCGAGCAGCAGCAGCAGCAACACTATTAAACAATGATAACAATTCCATGTAATTAAACTTTATATGAGAGGAGTAAAACAATTTTCTTTTCTTTTATGTTTCCCTTATCCTTATCGTAGTTTTTCCCATTACAGTGCTTTTCTTTCTTTTATTATTATTATTTTCAACTTGAGCGTATTTCTTCTTTAGAATTCCTTACAATTTTTCGATTTTCTTCAATTTTTTTCTTCTCTTCTTTGATGAAGACGAAGGCATACATCATGTACGTGCTTGTAGCTGAAAAGGTAAAATGGATGAAGTGCATGATGTATATGAAGTACATCACGAGTTTTTTTCTCTCAGGACGTTTATTTCTTCAAGTTAATATATGAGAAAAACTTTATGGTTTTCCAATGGCGCTTTATGTTTTCCTTCGCTTCATCGTATTTCTTTCTTTCGTTTTTTTGCTCATTTTATACTACCTGCACGTTAATATTCGAACATAAAATCCAATGTTCTTAGATTAACGATACAAGCAACGTGAGTGCAGCAATGATATGCGAGGTGTGCACTCTAACACAAGATGAAGTTAAACCCACTTGGCTGCCGTAATGTTCCATTGGTTTATCGATTATATCTGATTCCCCATTTTCCTATAACTTCCAGCTGACATTTCCTATCATTATAGGCTGAAGTCGCCATAGTCTAGTAGGGTTTCAAACCTCTGGTCAGACATCTAAAAAACAAATATTTCTCCGGTGACTTCCTCTCAGCAGCTTTCTGGCAAAAAAGAAGTTTCTCAAAAATTTGTCGTTCGAAGTCGACTTTAAACCAGGTCCAGCCAATTATGTGTAAAATGAACACACACAACATTGGTGGTGTGAGAAGCTGGATTGTAATCCTGATTGAAGGGTTGTAATGAATAATTATGTACGTATAGACAGACACTTTCAGCCAGTAAATGTTGGGTTGCCAATTACCAGTCAATAACAGAAACATAATCTTCGTTCTGCTCTCTTCCTTTTGCACCTTCTGCATATGTACCCAGGGAACAGTGTACCATTAAGACTGTTATGAGGTTCTTAAAATAGATTCTGTGTAGGTTTAATACAAATTTTTAGACAATCTTTGGTGTGGTATACACACTAGATAGAGATAGAAATAGAGGTGTCTGATACATTCTTTGAAACTCTGTTGGGCATTTATGAAGATCAGAAGGGAAAACTTGAGTGCAAATTAGGTGCGACCAGCACTTTAAAATTTGTCAGGACAATAGGCTTAGAGCAGACATTATGGGGACACCCTATAAAGTTGAAGGGTTACAGTATTAAAGTACCTTCTCAACGTAATAATACAAATAATGCCTAATAGACTGGATCCGCACGCCAACACTCTTTATAGCCCATAATTCCTCATAAGTATCACTTCCATAATCAAAGATTTTTACAGTCAATCTTCTTGTAATTGTGTACGTTTGCCTGTCTATCAACATTCAGTTCGTGGTATTGCAAATTGGAATTTAAGTTGTGAAAAAAGGGAAATAAATTCAACGAATCAATTTTAATCGGCTTACATTGGCAAACGCAAAAAGATTTCCATAGGAAACGAATTCACCTACTAATAGTTCTACTGATATACGAAAATCCTCTGTAATACTTCGAGGAATTCGTTGGACAATTGAACGTGTATGTTTCTAGGAGGAAGGCAAGTACTACCGAAAACATTAAAAAAATTTTTCTGGAATATGTTCACTCATTTTATTAAGGCGTACACTTTTCATCGTCTTGGTTGGGCTCAAAAAGTCCCAAAGTATCGGATGTAAGTTAAGTACTTAAAATACTAATACAAGACAGATATTTTGTGGTATTGGTTTTTTAAATACGATTTTAAGCATATGTCTGCTGCTGTTAAGGTCCTTTAAATTAGTCCGACTTATATCTACATTTTCCATTAAAAGTGTTCATACGGCGTCAGTGGTAGCTTGAGTGGTGGAGTTCAATGTTTAATTTGATGTTTGGCTGGTATGCAACTAATTAACTTCTGCAAACAAAAATTCAGTCATGGCTCGAAAACTGTCGGCATGCATCATAACAGCATCTGTGTGCTCATTATGCAAAAAAAAAGGCCAATCAATGGCGATTCATTAACGACTTGAGAATTGTTTTCGGTTCAAATACAGCAACTTTGCATATTTACATAACCATTAAACACAATCCTTAAATAAAAATACTCATCTTCGTCCAGTTTAATATCATAGTCATGTCAACAAAAATGCTACACAAACGACAGTTGTCTTGCTTCAATTCTCTTAAGAACTTTATTTTATAGACACGTAGGCCAAAATCGTAAATATTTCCACGTAGCAGAAATACAAAGAAGAACAAATTTAGAATAACGCCAAATCCACAGTTCGACATCTCCTTCAAAACTTTTTTATGGCAATTTAATTTACTCTTAGAGATTTTGGTCAAAGTCTGCTGAGAGGAAGTCCCCAAAATAAATATTTTTTCAATTTTCGTTTGGTTCCAGATGTCTAAGATAAGGTTTGAACCACAGGCTCTCGTCCATTAGGCCAACACACTACCTACTAGACTACAGCGGCTTCTATATCGATTATTTTTAACATAGACTGCTCCACGGACTTTTTTGTTTTGTAGGCAAACTTATTGATATCGGTAGATCTCATTTAAGTATAAAAAAGGAACACCGGATAGTTGTGAAGCACCGGCACATACATTAGAGTTTTGAATCAATCAATCAATCGATCATCGCCTTAATCTTTAAAAGTTCATATTAGAAAAGTTTCTTACATACATACACAATTGATCATTAAAACACTTCAGTTAGGATTACGACCTAGTTTCTCACACCACTTATTCTGTGTGTCTTAATTATATCCATCAGTGATTGCACCTACAGTTTAAAGAAAATTTTTGAGATTCTGGTGAGAGGAAGCCGCCGAAGAAATATTTTTCATTTTTCGTTTTGTTGGAGTTTGACTCATGGCCTCACGTCTAATATGCCAGCAAACTCATATGACGCGACACTTAATTTTTGGTCTCACAAGGGAGTTCTTACAAGTATTGAATACCATATAAAAAATATTATAAATAAAGCCTTAACGTCAGTTGCTATGATGAAGTCTGTTGAGATCAAATTTATGCCAGCTTTTATAGAGGAATTGTTGAGTAGGAATAAGAGTTCATTGGGGACAGACAAAAAATAAAGTCTTGATGATCTCTAAATTCAATCTGATGACATGCCATTTATTATCAGTTGCGCAGAAAAATCCCTTAATGACTAGATATGAATCAAGTGAAGTTACTAGGGTTATTGATACAACATCCTGGGACTACATTTCTACTGTCACCAAATCATTGCTTCGACTATTAACACTCTTCCGTCTGTAAATACCGCAGAATGTTTAACTGAATTGTAAATATATACGGTTTGTCATTAAACGTTTCCTATCTTTAAATTTAAGTAAAACAAAATATGTGGGAGACTTTACAGAAATTTTCTATTGGTGCCATTGTGTGTGGAATATAACATCGCTCATCACATTCGAAATTTCCAAGTTGTAGTGATTCTGGCGCATAATTCTGGTTAAATTTAACAGATGGCATGGGTTATATTGCCTGTAAGAACCTTTGTGATTTGGTCTAACGTAGTGAAATCGTACGATCTCTTTAGCCAGTTCACATCATCTTCATGCGAGATGATCATGTCCTGAAATCACTTGCGCAAAATATTCAATGTCTCATCATCCAATTGAAAACACATTTCATTGGTGTCCAAATCATCTAATTCAGGACAAAAGAGGTTGGCACGATGTTGGCCGTTAACAGTAATAGTCCAAAATTCATACCAAGCATTGACCTTTTCGGAATGTATTGAACGCTTTTGGATCTCATGTGCATTATTATCTTCTCAAATGTAATAAATTTGTTTGTCCACGTACCGACCCTTTCAGAAACGGGCCTTAATCGCTGTTCAGGGAAAACACCTCGTTATCTATGGTCATTCATGGCAAAACAGACTGAATTAATGACAAAATGCATCCCGTAGTAAGCAGTAAGTAGTGTGTTGGATTAATAGACTCGAGCCGGTGGTTCAAACCCCAGCTCAGATGTTTCAAACATTGACGAATTATGAAACAAAATTTTTTCGTCTTCTGGCAAAACTCTGAGAGTAAACAAAAATTGCCATGAGAAGTTTCTGAAAAATCTGTCGTTCAGAGACGACTTTAAATTGTATGTCCCGCTACTATTCGCATGTCGAAACGTTTTCACTTGGAAATCTTGCCAGATTCGCTTTCTCATTTCCTTGTTACACCAAAAGGCGGAGCACAATAAAAAAAATAAAACAAAAATTCATAAATTTTTTGAATGCAGTTTTACCAACAACATGAGTTTTTGTTTATTAAACTTTTTTCCCAAGTTTGATCAACACTCATATCAAAAAAAAAAAAAAAAATGACAATAAACCAGCCAAGCACTTGACATAAAGTAAAAATAACAATTGATTCTCTGATAAATTCAAAGTAATGGTGTCAAGTAGAAAAATGAACAGGAAATCATGGCACCAACAAACGGGAAAACTTAAAATAAATAAATAATGCCGCATAACGAAAGACAAATTTTTTCACACTATCATCCATCAAACCACTAAGAAAATGTGTTCTGGCTGTGTCGATGGCTTTTAGACTGAAAAAAAGCAAAGAAAAGTGTTGTGTTTCTATAATAAATTACTTGAAAATATTGTGGCAAGATATCCAATAAGCTGCATATACACACAAACATCAGTCTTTTAACACTTTCAACGAACGAAAGTTTGACAATTACTCTTCGCTTTTAGCGGGTGATAGGTTTTAATAGTAGAGAAATAAACAAAAAAAATACTTTTATTTTTATTCCTTCTTTTATGTTTCAAAATATTTAAGTTTTACGATGAAAAATCTTAAAGGTTTTATGATTTGAATAAAAATTTTATGGTCCTCGGAAATAGCGAATTTATATAGTGGAAGTATATCATTTACAGTATAATTACGGTGACCATCCGTCCACTATTATAGCGGACAGTCCGCTATTTTAAACTTCTGTCCGCTATTATTTTTGCGTCCGCTATTTGTCCACTATTTTACCACACGTAACTCCTAGAAAGTATTTATTTTCCAAAATGTCCGCTTTTGTCCACTTTTTTCACCAATTCGTTAAAAACGATAGAGTACTTTCTTAAACAAGAAAAATGCCCAACAATGTCGTCGTCGTCGACGTCGTCTTGCGTCGACAGTTTAAAATTGGTATTCTGTTTGTCGTTATTGACAGTTATAGATGACTGTCGACACACATTTGGTATTCTGTGAGTCAATACGCCGTCGATATTGTGTTGTATCGACTCTGATTTTGTCGACTCTGATTTTATCGACATCATTTTTGGTAACGACGACGACGGCGACGACGACGACGACAACCAGAATAAGGGTGATTGTTTAATTCTTTTAAAAATCCTTTTGCTATGTCTTGGTTATTACTTAAGTCAATCTAGTGTCTTCCATAAATATATACTGCATTTAGAAAGTCAACATATTCTAACGCCTGAAGCGGCTATAATATTAAAAGAATTTAAATCAAAGTTAATAGAACGTCACAATGAAGTATTTTTACCATTTAACGTACAACATTGTTTAAGGAAAAAGGTTAAAACTTTTACAGAAACTGTATTAGTTACCTGAACAAATGAGGGATTTGCTTGGATATTGTTAGATGCAATTCCATCTTGGTCTTCAGTTCAAAATTCGTTAATAAAGGTAACAGAAATTAGAAATGTTTTAAATATAAATAATAACGAAATTTTTTGATAAATTCACTTATATAAAAAATTATGCAAATGATGAACAAATAGAAATATGGAAACAATCATCATTAAATCCCAATAAAAAGTGGGTTGAAATTATCAAATTTTTCGAAACGAAAAATATTCCTTATAAAAACATCCTGAAATTAGTAGTTTTTTCATAATTCACAAGCGTGCATTGCTTTCAATTTGAAGATGAATTTTGCTGCCTAATTTTTTGATCTATTTTAGATCATTTCCACCCATCTAAGTTGTGGGTGAGTAGCGAAACATCACGGTCAACTTATTCTACACGACTATTCTCACCCTTCTAAAGCATTTCATATGACAACTTCACAATGCTAGTGAAGCTACTGTTTTGCTAAGAGTAGTCGTCGTAGTCTAGTAGGTAGTGTGTTGGCTTATTAGCCGTAGGACCACGGTTCAAAACCCATCAAAACGAAAAATGAAGAAAATATTTCTTTCGGCGTCTTCCTCTCAGCAGATTTACTCTGTGAATGAAATAATGATCCCGCTACTCATGTATAAAATTAACGCATACAAAATAAGTTGTGTGAGAAGCTAGGTTGTAATCCTGACTGAAGGATTTTAATGACCAATTATATGTGTATGTGTGTGTAATAAGAGAAGGCGGGACCTGCAGTTTACAGTCGAATCTATTCATGGCAGTTTTATTAACTTGCAGAGTTTTTGCTGAGAGGAAGTCGCCGAAGAAATATTTGTTCATAATAAGCAACAAACAATACCTGAACTCGAATTCAATATACAACGCGTTGTGCATATTATGCAGCCACATCTCTGTGACGACGACTTTATGTCCTTAAAGGATTTGTCTTACCTTCATTTTCATATTCAATTTTGATTCTTGTTTGTATTCGGCCTTTTAAAACATCAAAATTTTGTGCGATTGACTTAAATTCCAAACAATTGCTTTTGCGATATAAGTGTGCGTTTGAGATTCTTTTTAACTGTTCACGCGTTAAAAATGCAATTTTTTTATTTCTTTCTTTCTTTTTTGGAAACTTTATCATTTCGTACTTGCAATAACGCTTTTACACTTGTTTGCTGTGATGAACTAAAAAAACGAACAAAAAAAGAAACACAAAGAGTTTAAAAATGTCCAACTGATATATGATGGCCATGACGGGCACCTGCCAAGTAGACCACAGGATGAATATTTATTTTTGCACAATATTTTCTGTAAACGTTGAACGTGTACGTACCTATTTTTTTTCCTACAAGTATTCTATGTTCCACGGTAATGTTTTATTCGAAAAAACAATGAAAAATAAAAACTATTTTCAATATTTTCTCTTTTTCCCCCGTCGCTACCACCTCATGCCCTGGCAATATGAATCAGCCATTAAGTTAGCAGTTACCGACTGCGGTGCCTGTGCATGAATGTTTGTTGTGGAACGTTGGAACACCTTTAAGCCTTAAAAATATTTCTTTTTTTTAACTTTTTCTCTCAAATTGTCCAGCAGCAATGCAAAACCTGTAATAAGAGATCATATCGCTCATATCATATGACGTTCGTTTATTTTCCGTTTGCCACTCGCTCACTATATGCTGTATTGCTGTAGAGAATGAAAATTTCGATTTCCATCAAATTCTAGTTTTGGCTTTGAGGGTTCGACAACACAATCCAAAAACAGAAACTGAAAATAAATATTTTTTTCTAAGCCTCTGGTAATGCCTCTAACGCGGTTATTGAATTGCATTTTATTTTATTTGAACAAAAAATTCATTTTCATTTTGCTTTCTTCCATGGCAGAATTAGATTTAGAGGAGTTGTGTGCGTGCGGCTAAAATATGAATATTTTATGAACGAAAATGCATTTGCGGTGTTAAGTATTAAATTTGTTGGTTAAATACCGCCACACCAAAGAGTGATATGTTAGGATTTAAAATATAAACGAAAGAACTATATTAAAGTGTTGAATGTTTGCATGAAAATTTGCCATTTGCTCCGTAGAGATTATTTCATGAACATTTCATTCGCGGCTAAACCGCGAGTGATGCATCTGCTTTCTTCAATTAGAGAATACTTCTTCAATATGTCAGCTAGCGTAGGCACCAATTGTAGTACTGCAGTCGTTTCAGGTTAGATTTTACGCTCCTGACTACGTATGATCTTACGTCTTCAGAAAAAAAAAATACTTTAATGAAGTCAAATCGCATAATTTTGGCGGCCAAAATTAATTCATCTCTTATTTAATTTAACAACATCGCTCGGTAACGGCCTCATTAGATGAAAAGTTACACACATTTTAAAAAAACCCTGTATGACCAAAATGTCCAACTTTGACCCCCTCTAACTCCGACAGTTCTTGAATGATAGAGCTGAAAATTTGTGTCTGGCCAACTATCCAATAGTACTAACCTTGGTCCAAATCGGAAGATATAGATTTTAAAAATTGGGTCACTTGACACGAAATTGCCCATATGTATATTGCCCATATGTATTTCGAGTGCATGACGAAACTCACGGTTATCTTCTAAGCGGTAGTCTATGTCATCGATATTAAGTACATCAGCTTAACTTGCAGAAAGTACAAAGAACAAAACATTGCATTAAAGTCTCCATAGTCATGAACTGCAGTGCATGAATAACAGAAGGAGAAAGGAAATATTGATTTTTTTCTAATGATCAACGTAAAACCTTCGTCAGGTTTTCTCGAAAATTGCTTTAAAATAATCCGCACTTTCTTTTTCTATTTCGTTTAAGCGCCGTAGTCTAGTAGGTAGTGTGTTGACTTATTAGACGTAGAGCTAGGGTACAAACCCCAGGTCAGACATCAATACGAAAATATAAAAAAAATATTACTTCGGGAAAAAACTCTGAGCGTAAATAAAATTGCCATAAAAACCTTCTCAAAAATATGTCGTTCGGAGTCATCTTTAAACTGTAGATCCCACCACTCATTTATAAAATCCGTAATCCTGACTAAAGGGTTGTAATGACCAATTATGTATGTACACTAGAGCCCCGACTTGCGTCGATCCGATTTGCGTCGTTTCGATTTGCGTCGCTTTTTAAAAATTGACAAAACTCAGCTTGCGTTGTTGCAATTTCAACTCGCGTCGATTAAATTTGCGTCGTTTTGTCTCCGATTGGCGTCGATTCGATTTGCGTCGTTTGAATCCCAACTTGCGTCATTGAAATTTCGATTTGTGACGCTACATACGTTTAATTTTTTTCTTGCAGCATTGAGTACTACCATTTTAGTATTTGTATTGTGGAACATATTTAGAATTTTTTTTGTATTTTAAAATTCTTGCAACTTCTGTTTATTGTTTTGTTATTTCTTTATAATAATAAAAAACATTTGTTGAACTAAATAAAATAATGAAAAATGTTTTCATTATTCATTCATTTTGCTTTCCTTTGAATTCTTGGTCCCAATAAATTAAATTTCGATGCATTTGTATAGAAAAAGTTGATTCGATTTGCGTCGTTTTGATTTGCGTCGCAATTCTCCGGTCCCCATTAACGACGTATGTCGGGGCTCTAGTGTATGTATTTTTTCAGCGACTTCCTATCAGCAGATTTCTGGCAAAAACTCTGAGGGTAAATACAAAATTGCCAAGAAAAGTTTCTCTATAAATCGTTCGGTGTCGTTCGGTGTCGACTTTAAACTGTAGATCACGCAACTCATGTATAAAATTAACACGCACAACATAAGTGGTGTGAAAAATTGGGTCGAAATCCTGACTAAAGGGTTGTAATGACCAATTATGTACATCGTATGTCATTCACATATAAGGTCAACAACAACCAGGGTCTCTGGTGGGAACCGATCATATGGCCTCGGCACTTGAAGTTTAGCAAACTACCATATGGACCATAAGGGCAGCTAAACCTTAAAGTTTGCCAGAGTAATGGGCTTGAAGTAGACAGTCTAGGGATATGTTACATATGTTGCAGGCAGTACAATAGATCATACTATTGCACCTCTACACTTCTATAAGAATATTGAGTAAATAATGAATAAATAATTTAGACCTTCCGTCCATAGTTTAGATGAGTTAACTTTCCATGAATAGCTTTCTCTTCTTTTCTGTTTTTTGGTTTTCCTTTTTCCTGGGATGGTGAGATAAATTTGTTAAAAATATAACAACAGGGTTAGCCATGTCCGCCGTTCGACCTTCTCGTATTGGCTATTGTGTGAAGACCACTTTAAAACCTTTTCTATCAAATTTTTCTTGAAATATTATTTTGATTGCGAAATTGCACTTGGTTGACACACTTCTTTTCATATTTTTGAAGATGTCGCTGTTATGCTCACTTGTGAAATGTGTTTAAAAGAATGCATACTTTTCAGGCCCTGTTTTAAAACATCGTATAAACATTAAAAAGGCATTTAAATGCATTTATACTGAATTGCACAGTTAAATCAACATAATTTGCATAAATGGGGCTACAAACATTATATGGGTATTCACATAATAGTGAAATACTGGTTCTACATTAATTTTATATACGCAATATAATCGTACATTGTATACATACATATACATATACATTTTGTATTTATGTATAGTGAATTGAAAATAACAACAATTTACAGAATGATGTCACATTTAATGTGCCAACATGCCAAAGGATAATGGTATTGATTTAAGAATGCTTTTCTTTACTACTTTCTCAACAGAATGTTTGTTGATTATTTCCTCTCTTTTCTCACTCCCTCTATCTCTCTCTCTCGTTGTTTTCTTTTTGTATCTTTGAGTACACATATGTATGTATGAGGGAATTTGTAATAAATGTCGGCAATTCTATTAAATTTCTATGTTCGAGTGTATGTGTTTGTGTGCGTGTGTATGTGTAAAATAGTAAAATATAAATGCAAACTTGCATTAGTGGTTGATTGTTATCTCGGCATTTCGATATCTTGGTGACTGTGTGACAGAATGGTATGGTAACCTAACTGACTGATTGACTGACTTAGAGATTGATTGATTGATTGATTGATGAATTGATAGAATAATTGATTTATTGTATGTTTTGCATTTAAATGACAACTTTACTCTACAATTGACAACAGAATCTATTTATTTTCTATGTATACAAAGTGCCAATAAATTTAGACGTTTGTACGACGTTGTGCAACGCTTCAGTAACACTTTCAGAAAATATTTTCCTTAAAAGATTTTTTTTCAATTTTTGTTTTTCTTATTTAAACTTTCCTGTATAGTTTTCGTAATAATAACAAGTGACGGCAACAAATTCTGGGTTAACAAGATAAATGACAAGTTAAGTGTCAGTTTTCTTGTGGTAACAATTTTACCGCACATGGATGTCAGATTATATTTTCAAATTTTTGAAATTACAAAAGCTAGTTAATGCAAAAGCATTTTTTAGTGCGATTGATAGTTTTTTTTTAAATGATAGGAAATATTTTTGTTGACCTTTTTCTTGAATCCACTAGGTAGTTGGAGATGAATGCCAATGCAAGACGCACTTAGACTGTAAAAGTCTGGTGCCAGAATTATTTTTAGCTTTTGATAGAGAGACTTAGGCTTCAAATGTTCATTACAGACATGCAGTTAGCATCAAAAGAAAGTGTACACTATGGATAAAATTCTAACAATCACCAAACTTTTATCACTAATGGTGTTTTCTTTTCTACCAAAAAATGTGCATTTTATTAACGCAAAATGCAATTTTGCGTTTGTTTCTTAAAAATGTTTCGCCCTCTAAAAGGGTGCTATGTTTTATTCTAAATAATTTGCACTTGCCAATGGTGGAGGGCATTGCATTTTATGCCCTGTATAAATCGAGAGTGCTGCTAATGCCCTGTAAAGCAGATGACTTTTGTTTATTTATAGGGCTACCAGATGAAATTTAAAAAAAGTCGCCTGGTATTGTTATCCAATTTGAAGTTAATTTTTTCATTGTTTTGTGGAGTAATCTTAAGGAAATATTACATTATTAAAGCTACATGGTCAGCAGTATAAAAAATTGCATTCAATGTTAGAACAGTGTTAAAATATTTTTTTTTTTTGTTATAAAAAAAGCGTGCAAAAAATGAAGTCGAAAAATTAGCGATCTGGCAACACCTTTGAACAAATTGGCATTTCCTCATTCATTTTCTTAATAAGTGGTAAACACAGGGCATACCCTTTTTTAATATTTATGTTATGTTCTTCTCAAATAAAAAATGACATTACAACAGGGTTGGTCAAAAATTTTTTTAATGTACCTTGTAAGAGGGTGACATTTTCTTTGTAGAAAAGAAAACACCATTAAAGAGAGTGCCCGAAAAAATTTGACAATATTTCGACATTTTTCGTAATTTTTTTTTTCAATTTTAAAAACTGGCAATGAAACAAATTTAAAATAAAAATAACGGTAATTTATTAATGTCTATTTTTTTTAATGTACGGTTTCTTTTGACGCTCACTGTGCATATTATTTAAATCGTCTACATAGTACTTTCCGCCTTCCTAAGTATTTATAATTGAAACACATGTGTTACTTTCAATGTTTAGTTCTAGAATGATTTATTCAAATTCATCTTTACAATCTAGTTGTTATTAAGAGTAGCAACTTAATTTAATTATTTACAGAGTTGTACCTAAAGAGTATTGATGAGAATGTCGACAAGAGTGTTGTCAATACTCTTTGATATTATTGTAAAAGAGATGCGTTACAGTCCAGTAGTGTAATACATGTACTGAACGTGCTTCTTCGCAGTTTGAACAGACTTTCACTGCGCACTATATAGTATAACAGTTTTTGTCGAATTTTTTGCTATCGACACGAATTACATGATTTGAACTTCTTTGACATATTATTGTAGGATATTATGATAGTTCCAAATTCCCTTAATAACAATGACTGTGCAACATTTGATTTGTGCCGCTGTCCTGTCGCCCAAAGCCACCGATTTATTTTAGCTGCCCAGTCGTTGCCCTAGAAGTCTGTCTGAGAGAGGCCCAAAATCTCCAGATTCGAAGTAGGTGTAGGGCGCAAGGTTAGTAAATGGGGATCTGCAGTTATCGTCGACTCCATTCAACAGATTTGAGAAACTTTACATGGCAATTTTATTTACCCTCAGAGTAAAGTCACCGAATAAAGCATTTTTTCATATTTCGTTTCATTCAAGATGTCTTAACAGCGGTTTGAACCGCGTACTCTAGCCTAATAAGCCAACACACTACCTAAATGCCAAACGGTGGTCGTTGTGCTCGAAATGAACTACATTTTTTTTTTTAACCACAGACTTTGACTTGATTGACATGTGCATACATATGTAATTGGTGATTAAAACCTTTTAGTCAGGATTACGTCCTAGGTTCCCACACCACTTATGCTGTGTGATTTAATTTTATACATGAGTGGCGGGACCCCTGAACGACAGATTGTTGAGAAACTTTTCATGACAATTTTATTTACTCTCAGAGTGGCTGCCATATTTCATTCCGTTGGAGATGTCTGACATGGGGTTTGAACCGTGGCCAACACACTACATACTCGACTACGGCGACTACCTAAAAGCACGGCGACCTCTGTTTGTTACGTAGGTAATTCAGAATAAACTACAATTCAGTTTTTAAACGTAGACTCTTTCCTTGCAAAAACGAAGGAATATGGCTTGCTTGACTTACGGACACAACAAATGTCGCACAGTATGCTATGCCATGAACCATTACCAAGTTCATGGAATTCGTTCTGATGATAAGGCAGCATTACAGGTATTATTGGTTAAATAAACCGAACAAAATTTTTAACAGTTTGCCAAAATTGGAGCTTACGGTTGGACTACCTAAGGTGACGTTAGGTAAAGCATATAATGCTCGGCTGGATTTTAGCTCATGCGGCAATGAGCTGGATAATGAGGTTGCGAGATGCCGTTGAGGGTGAATGAATCTTTTTATGGAGTGATAAGAGGTAGAAGCCAGCCTTTTAATAGCAGACAAAAATAAAAAAAAATTGTTCAGATGCTGATCATCTGATATCCAGTATGTAGTTTCCGTTTTGATGACAATGAATCACATGTTTGGAATCTGTTGCAGCGTTAATACAATGCAGATATAGTTAACAGTTGCTGTGCACGGTATTGTCCTTGTTGACCACTAGCACACATAGGAAGTCTCTAAAAAATTTATATATCCGCAATTTCCGTTACTGTCCAGTTACATATGGCCACACCCTGTTTCGTACACCCTTTCTAATGGCAGTGGCTTAAGTAAATATTTCCTTTTTGTTTTTTGGTGTGCTTGGCTTTGGTTTTGTTTTGTTTTCTTTGCATTGTTGTTTGCATTGCGTTATGTCCTGTATAATGTTTCATTAAAAATCTTGTTCTCTACTTTGCTTACAATTATTTTTATTTCGTTGTGGTTGTTGTGGTTGTTGCTGTTATTATTTTGTTGTAATTGTATCACTTTAGCCAGAAATTATATTTAACAACAGCATTTAAACACACATACAGTGGACGGATGTATACACATACATATCAGTGTGTGTGTAAACTGATACATCTATAGTATGCATGTGAATTTGGTATATCTATGTGTGTATATCAGTGTATTGTCAATGTTGCTTTAGTTATTGTTACTGCTGCTGCTGCTGCTTAACTTTGTTTGTTTAGGCCACAGGTCACGTTTATGCAATTTAACCATTCCAAACAATTAACACAACACAATTCAAACAAAAACAAACTCACTCACATTCTCTCTCCCGCTCTCTCTTTCTCTCTTTTGTCTGACGGTCAGAGGAACTATACATTTACAGTTATGTTTACATAAACAGACAAATTGTAACGTAAACTTCCCAAAACAGCAACACAGTAGTATTTGGACTCAGGCATACTTCATATTTTCACATACCATAGGACTTAAACTTGGATCACAATAGGCCTTCATAAACAAATGAGCAAAAAGAAACATGCCAACGGAAATGTTCTGCTGGCTGTTGCCAGCATAACATCATTGTTTTGTTGCAATTTTATTTCAATAATTATAAATTTTAATAAACGTTTTTGGGTAGCCAATTACTATTAATATCTCCATAAAATAATTGGAGTATGTCTCTCAGGAAATGTTGGATACTAGATATTAAAAAAATTGCAGAAACCCTGTATGCTTCGCTGTGCTATATTTAAATGAAACTGTATTTTCCAATGCTTAAGTCACAAGCATGTTTCTTTCATATATGTTGGCTGCTTTTTTTGGGCCCTGAGCATTTTGAGTGATAATACAAGTTATAGTCGCCGTAGTCTATTAGGTTTTGTGTTGGCTTATTAGGCGTGAGGCCTCGGTTCAAACCCCAGGTCAGACATCTCCAACAAAAATATAAAGAAATATTTCTTCGGCGACTTCCTCTCAGTAGATTTCTGACAAAAACTCCAAGAGTAAATAAAATTGCCATGAAAAGTTTCACAAAAAATCTGCCGTTCGGTGTCGACTTTAAACTGTACATCCCGCCGCTCATGTATAAAATTAACACAAACAACATAAGTGGTGTGAGCAGCTAGTTCGTCAACCTGACTGGAGGGTTGCAATGACCAACTATGTATGTATGTAATACAAGACAGAAATACTGTTCGAAGTATACAGCTTTTATTAAAAACTGGCATTTATTTTTAAATATGAATTTCGACATATAGAAGCCATTAATACAAGTTCTATGGTCCATTCGATCAGTTCAAACCTTGAATAATTTTTCCCTAAAATCTAGCCGTATGGCATCAATTGTTGATAGTCGCCGTAGTTATGTAGATAGGGCCTCGGTTCAAACCCCAGATCAGACATATCCAACTAAACGAAATATAAAAAATATTTCTTTGGCGACTTCTTCTGAGCAGATATCTGGCAAAAACTGTGAGGGTAAATAAAATTGCCAAAATGCTTCTGAAAAATCTGTTGTTCGGATAGCCCACTTTAAACTGTAGCTGCCGCCACTCATGTATAAAATTATTGCAAACAACATAAGTGTTGCTAGAAACTATGTCGCAATTCTGACTAAAGGGTTGTAATGACCAATTATGTATGTATGTATGTCTTCAATCGTGGCTTGAATATTTGCTTCCAATACTTGAAAAGTTGTTGTTTCGTGGGTATAAATCAAGGAATTTAATGCGTTAAAATGCACAAACGAGGGTACCAATGCATATGACCACTTCTGAGAAGAAAATTCTCACCAAATTGGTTTTCAATAAATCGGGTATTACTGTTGCTAATTTAGAAGTTACACCCTGGTTTTGTTGGAAGCAAATATTGTTAACGTGTACCAGGTGTATTGTAATGTACCATCTGAAGTGAAAGTCAAGATACCAATGTAATGCCATTTATTGTGAACGATGACATTTGTCAAACATATTCAGTGTACATCAAATCAGCGAACAAACAACATAATTTTTTTATCGTTTTAAAGAAAGCGTAATTTTTTTGATTTCATTTGAAGAAAAGGGCTGGAAAGTCGCCTCGAATGCTTGTATGTGGTGTTCATGCTCTGTCAGAAACAACATTCAGAAGATACTTACGACAATACAGAGATAGCAATTTTGATGGGAGAAATAAATAACGTATAAGACGACCAAAAAAGTTTGAAGACGCCGAATTTGCAAATTTTTTAATGGAAAGAAGGAAACATTTTTTTTAAAGTATTGTCCATTGCTGGCTCCATATTTTTTCCATATTGCAGAAAATTGGTGTCTTTCAAACCAATAAAAAATAAAAATATTGACGCAAACCAATTAATCACGGACTTCCTCGTAGATATGGAACTGATGCTGTGTAAAACGGTTTTGCATTGTCTTCCTACTGAATCGATTTTGTTTTGTAGCCGAAGCTGTTGGTTGTCCCAGATGAAACCAAGATTTTTTCCGTTTGGGCTTCTGAAAATAGATGCATTTTTCATTCTCTGTAACAATTCCATGCAACATTGATTTTCTATTCTGTCTTTGAAGCTAAATTTCAAAAGGGGTTTTCCGGTTTTAATATCTTTATCATTCAATTCATTGGGCACCCTTCTTCCAGACTCTTAGATCTTTCCCATAGTTTTTAAACGGTCAGAAATATTTGTTGTACAACATTTAACATTTTTGTCATTTGTTTCTGACTCAAAGTGTCGTCTACAGCCATTATAGTTTGCAATTCGGCGCCTTCAAACTTTTATGGTGGTCTTCCACGTTCTACACTTTTCACATTAAAACGTTATCTCTGAACCGTCGAAAATGTCTTCTGCATATTGCTTCTGATAGAGCATCATCACCATATGCCTCGATAAGCATTCAATGCGACTCTCCAGCACTTTTTTGAAATAAAAACAAAATATTAATGATTTCCACAAATCATAATTTTCTGATACAAAATTCGTCACCTTTAACACGGTGAAAAATTATGGTATCATGTTGATTGCTCACTGATTTGGCGTATACTGAATATGTTTGAGAGATGTCACCGCCAATACAAAAATATCAAATTAAAACTCGTTCACAATAAATGTTTCCTATGGAGACATATTTATCTCGATGCTCACCTCATACCGGTACACCTGGTAATTAAATTCGCAATAATAAAAATTGGTGGATTTAATATAGAGTGTAATCATATAATTACATAAATAGCTTAAGTACTGTTGCATGGATTTATGTGTTGATCTCTATTTGCCTTAATGCTTCAAAAGATTTTGTCTTGCATAAACCAAAAAAACAACATGATTGTGAATATTAATTTGACTTTATTTCTTTTATTTTTGTTTAACTTTTTCGGTTTTGATTTTGTTCTATAAAACTACAGAGTTTGCTATTTCTTAATGGCATACACATGGCCCTGTTATCTTTTGAGTCAAACATGTTTTTCATCTTTAATTTCAATTTACAAAAGAAGAAAAGAAAAAAATTAAATCCAACTTAATTGAATTACATTTACTTGTGGTACAATGTTATAATCGATAACATTTGGTTGGGTTTTGTTCAACAATATGATGACACTACAGATAATAAAACCACTCAATTGCAGCAGCAGGAGCAACACCAGCATCAAGAACAACAATGATAACTTAGTTGCAGCATTTGAAAACAGCGAAAGTCAATAAGCTTTTAACAACAACAATAATAATAATAATGGCCAAGAAATTCTGATAAATGATTACTGGTGTGGTTGTGTGTATGTAAACAAAAATATTTATAAAGAATGATTCTTATGGCAGATAATTATTTTTTTTTTTTTTTTCCTGAAAACAATACTCAGTGTATAGCATTTACCCGGTGCATTGTATTGACGAGAGGATGCAACAAATGTGTATTAAATCATATTCGTATTTTTCTTCTATTTTTTGGTTATAAAGGTTACCAGTTAACCCATTTCGTCAAACTCTTATCTAAAATCCCTTTAAACTAATTTATATCGGCGGGTCAAAAATCAAGTAGCAATACAAGTCTATTCCAAGTTGCTACCACATACAGAGACTCTATGTCGAGATTTGTACAGATTTCAAAAAGTAAAATATTGGAAGGCGCCGTATCCTTGTAGGTAGTGTGTTGACTCATTAGACGTGAGGCCACGGTTCAAACTCCAGCTCAGACATCTCCAACAGCACAAAATATGAAAAATTATTTCTTCGGCGACATTCTCTCTGCAGATTTCTGTCAGAAACTTTGAGAGTAAATAAAATTGTCACGGAAAAATGTCTCAAAAATCTGTCGTTTGAAATCGATCTTAGACTGTACATCCTGCTACTTATGTTTAACATTAACACACACAACATAAGCAGTATGAGAAGTTAAGTCGTAATCCTGACTGGGGAGTTATAATAACCAACTATGTATGCATGTATGTATGCATATGAGGTGGGGCAGTATACACATATCCAATCAATGCATCATAATAAGCAGTCAGTACTCAAGAGTTCCAACTGTATTTAGCCATCATACCAAAGCTTTCAGTTGTAAGCAATTGAGCTCATTGAATGTCTGCCTTACCATATCGATTATTAAACATTCTTTTGAAGTTCATTTTGCAGCAGACAATTTATCCTTGAAAGGGACATAACATGAAATAAGGGATGGGCCATTTAAAAGTTTAAATTTAAAAATGAAATAAAACAAAAACTGTTTGAAATTTTGCTAAATTTATTCTTCTGTTGTGAAGTACAATTGTTCCAGTTAGAAATGGCGGCTGGCTTTACAATACCTGATTCGACCGCAATAATTCGACCAACGAGAAACTGCACGATTATGTCGATTTCGTCAAAACAAAAAAGTCATCTTTTCGGATGAAACTCATTTTCATATTGGTGGGCACGTTAACAAGAAAAATTGGCGTATTTGGGACTCAGGAAACTACACGTGGTCTTACAGAAGCCAATGCAAACATCACGAGTGACTGTTTGGTGAGGCTTGTGGAGCGAAGGCATCATTGGCCTATATTTTTTTGAAAGTGAGGACGTCGCAACCATTGCGGTCAATTGAGAACCTATCACACCATGATAACCGATTGCTTTGTAACTGCCCTTCACGGTATTGATGTGAACGATGTTGGTTTGAACAGAATGCCACATACTCGTGTGTCATAACACAAGCGATTTATTGCGTTGAACTTTTGATGGCAGTTTAATTAGCCGAAATGGTGATGTCAATTGGCCGCCAAGACGCTGCGATTTTACACCGTTGGACTATTTTCTGTAGGGCGCCGTTAAAAAAAAATATTATGCCGATAAACCAGAGACAATTAAGCATTTGAAATGCAGCATACATGCCATTGCTGAGATACGACCCCATACACTCGAAAGAGTGCACGAAAATTGGTCCGAACGAATAAGGTACTGTGCGGCCAGCCGCGGTAGCTATATGAATGAAATAATATTCAATTTCTAGTCGGAACAATTGCACTTCACAACAAAAATGTAATTCAATTTGTTTTACTGCATTTTTAAATTTGAAGTTTTAAATGGCCCACCCTATATAAAGTTATTGCATCAGTTGCCTGTAGAAACCCACGAAAGGATTTAATGTCAGGCGGTCTACTCCAGGGTTACATCCAACATTATCAGACAATCTCAAATTGCCTGTCAAATTTACTACCTTAAAAAATTAATTATATTTAGGAGTTTAAGAGAGGAGAATATACTCATTTTAAGAGTGCACCATTCCACGCCCTATCACATACCTTGCTAACCTTTAGAAGTGCCACAAACTTACTCCGTATTTCAGAGCAAAATGCCAAAATTTCTGAGACAAGATATTTTCACACGTATCCCTTAAAATCTCTTTCATACTGATAGTCAAACAGACAGTGTATAAATATTTCACCATTTGCTTCTCATGTTTCTTGATTCACATGCATTTTGCAGTCATTGACTAGCCATATACAGCAGTAGTGTTGGTGGTAGTGGGCGCGACATTAATTTCCGCACATTGCACAGGAAATGATTTCATGCTTGCATTTGTTTGCCAGTCTGCAAACGGTAGCCAACATTACGTTTATAGACAAAATATTTTAAAAAATTCTTTTTTTATTCTTCTATTTCGCTGCTGATCACTGCCGCAACGACACAATTCACACCCACACAATGACATATTTTTGCGGCTACCTTTACAAAATTATAAATAATTTTTCGTTCTTTCTCTTTTATTTCTGTTTTTTTGTTGTTATATACTCGTACATATGTTCACACATACTTATGTAACAGATATATTGTGTGTGTATATTTTTTAATGCATGTTTTCATGTCTTCATTTTGTTTTTTTTTTATGAATTATCCAAATGTTTATTGGCTCTTTGATTGCTAATGCGGAAAATTCGAGAGGGAAAACTATGAATTTTCAAAAATTCCAAGTAAAGATATCATAAATACTTTAAACGGCGTTTTAAATTTAAAGAATTTTTAGAAAAAATTTGGAAAAAGTTATTAGTAATTTTAATCGAATTTGCATACTAAAAGGAAAATATATTTAAACATAGCCTAAGAGCCGTAATATTAGAGCTATGTAGGGCACCATCATATCTACAATACCGAGTAAATAGTACTGTTGTTTCCCTTGTGGCTTTGACCACCTCATGCCATATTTCGCACTGCATCGAGATACTTCCCACTCTGGCTGCATAAAACTGCCTCGTTTTCCGCTTGCAGATAAACTAGCTTTTTTTATTGTTTTTATTAGTCTTTTAGTAGAAAAGCAAATAACTAAACTACCTAAATAGAGACTAGCAAGGAAGTTGATGCCCAGAAATAATTATATTGATATAAAAGTGCCTTTCAGACATCTGTTTCTTGTACCTAATGGCATTTATCCTGTAGTCTCTGTGGGATTTGGAATTGCAGCTTATGAAATAGATAATTTGGTTCTTTTACGGGGATAATCTTGTGTAGTTTTCCAGTGACACATTATAGATCTTGTAGGAAAAACGCCAAATACTTTTATACCTACTGCGTCCATAAATGTCTCGGGTGGGGCATTTATTCTATTCTGTTCACTGAACGTAATGAATCGATTTACGGTTGAGCAAGTTTGGGATTTATTGGAAATTTATGTATTTCCAAAACAAAGAAAAAATTTGATCGCAGAGAAGGACCAACAATGCCCGGTATACGCAAGCTTATTGCTAAAATTTGTGAAACTAGTTTCATTGTTGATGCACCAACCCGAAAATATCGAAGCTGTTGCTAAGAGTGTGCGTGACCATCCATCAACATCAACTCGTCAAAGTTTTCAAGAATTTAACATTTCACACAATAGTTTACGTCTTTTGCGAAAGGATTTCGGTAAGATGCTTTACAAAGTTCAATTGTTTCAAGATTGGAACCCGCATGACCATCCGCTTCGCTAGATGGGCCAACTAGAAACTACACAATGATGTCGATTTTGCCACAAAAAATCATATTTTCGAATGAAGCTCATTTTCATCTTGGTGGGTACGTTTATACGCAAAGCTGCCGTATTTTGGGTTCAGAAATCCCACGCGTGATCTCACAGAACAGTACAGCCAGTACAGCCATTACGAGTGACTGTTTGGTGCGGCTTGTGGAGCGGTATTTTATTGCATTTTCAAAGTTAAACTTTTAAATGGCCCACTCTTTATCTCGCAAATGTTATTGTAGACAACGTTTAATTTATTTTTGCTGAAAGAGTTCCAGACACCCAAAGTCCTTCCATCCATACAAGAGGATGTAGTTTCGGCAACACCAACAGGAAGTTGTCGAAGAAATTTTTCATATTTCGTTTTGTTCGAATTGTCTAAGCTAGAGTTTGAACCACGGACTCGCGTCTAAAAAGCCAACACACCTATTAGACTACGACGACATATGTTCCATAAAACATAAACCGGAGTTGTCAACATGGTGTTTTTTTGTTTAGTCTTATCTATCTCCTATCTAGATATATGTGTACAATAATACAAGATATCGTATGACGGTTATCCCAACATCCATGCGAACGTCAAAACCTTGTTTGACAATACCGTAGGAGGCATTGTATTTCACATTATGAACGCTTGATACCCTAGCAAGCGGACAGAAGACAAATATTTTCAGATGGCTATAGATTGTCAACGAATTCTCCTATTATTTAATGTAACACGCGTCCAATACAATTTGAAATAAATAGTGATAACAACCATATCATAACTGCACTTAATGTTGCGCCATAGTATTCCAAGCATTTCATCGTTTTTCATTTCGAAGAGATTTTTCAAAATAATTGTTCGTAGACATCTATTTTTTTTTAACCATACATACATATTTTTGCTGCTTTTGAAAACTTAATTTAAATTTTTTTTAAATACATTTTTCCAGGTAGTTTCTCTCTTTATTGCAAGTCTCTGCTATTGTCTAATCACTTAACTTGCCTTGGGCTTAGTGATGCTTTCCATTGAAATTGCCTGTTGAAATCGGAAATTAAAACCAACGACAATCTTCTCTATTGTTGTTGTTAAATATCATCAACTTTTCAATTAAATTTTGATGTCTGTCAACACCTTGACATGTGTTTAAGTAAATGGATGAGTGCGTGTCAATCATATGTTGTATCCGTAGATATGGGTGATTTAACATTAACAGAAAATCGAGAATCAAAATAAATTTACTTTCATTATATAAAAATTAAATTTAAAAACCTTTTCTTTTGTCATATAAAACCACTCTTATTAACTGTGAAAAAAAAATCACGGCTCGTAATTTTTAAAGCAATGCCATACGCTCACTCACAAACAATGTCTGACAATTAGTATCTGGTTACACAGTGTTTCAATATTTCCATTTTCTATGACTAACATTCGACATTTTCCAAACGGACAAGGAACAGATTTTTTTCTGTTTGTTGCCTCTTCTGTAATTTTCCCAACAGATTGTTCGTAGCAAAAGCACAAAAAAACAAAAATAATGAATCGAGGGAGGCAATGAAAAGAAACTAATGTTGTGTCGTAAGTATGAAATTTTCCATGTTGAATGGAAAATGACAGCGACAATGACACAATTTTCGTTTTGTTCAAAACAGAGAGAAAAAAAAAGAACTGAAAAAAAACTTAAAAAAGAGGAATGGATGAGTGAATCAATGAATGAATGAGTGGAAAAGGAATAAAACTACGGCATTACATGTCTTTACCATTAAGGAAATTGAATGAAATTGTTTTTAGTTTGAAAAAGAAAACACAGCTAACACAACGAAAAGAAGAAGAAAGAAAAAAATGCGGACAATGGCACATGGACAATGGCAAAGTTGGGCCAGCTAAAGTGGGCGATGTATTCGGTTCGCATTGTACCATTCAAGAGCAGACTAAACAATCATTTCTGACAAAAGGGCTTGTCATTCATTATTTGCTTTGGTTGTGCACAGAGAAAATTATGGTCTATTTTGTTACAAAAGCACAGATTTCATTTGGGTGGACAACATATTAGTAGAGTACACAAACATTAAAAATACATTAAATGTTGGCACAATCTTTAACACCTTTTTCATTTCATTTGAGGCATGCTGCATTTAGCCATATGTGTTCCGAAAGTAAAATGATCCACAGGTACAAAGAAAGTTGCCATCAAATTGATCGATAATCACGCTGTACGTATATTGTGAATCTAATATGTCAACCATTCGAAGATTGGGCAAAAATTGAAAAAACTAGGTGGGCTATGAACAGTATGACTTCTGTGCGTCAACGTACTTGTCGGTCTCTTGAAAGCGTTCACTCGGCTTCGCTCTCAACGACTCCAAATTTGACAAACTTCAAACCTGCAGATCATGAAAAACGCCAGCAATTTATTCAATGGGGAATGGATCAATGTCAATAAAATTTTTTCGAAAATGTCATCATTTCCGATGAAGTGGATCCATGAAAACCAATCCACCTTCAACGAGCAACTGTCTGGTGCGATTTGATCAAATGGCATGATTGGGACTTACTTTTTTGAAAAGGAGGCCGAAATGACAGTGACTGTGAATGACATTCGTGACATGAACCTGCTAACGCAGTTCTTTTGATCTTAGCTCAACTGGATAGCGTGGATCTCCATGAACAATTAATCCTAAGAAATTTCGATGACTAGAGCCACCATTGAGATTGTTTCTTTGGGGTTCTATAAAATTTCTGTTAAATTACGATAAATAAAGGTGTTGGGGTCCTGGACATAGAATGAGGCGTATGAATTGGCGTATAATCGTGGAGAAGCTAAATGGAGAAGCTCATGGAGAAGCTAAAAGCTAAGGATTGACAACGTGCAAGCAAATGCCTTTAAGATCACAAGGTCTACTTTAGATAAGAACAAGACAATGCGGCTATATGTGCTATATATGCGGCAAGGCGAGATAGACAACATATGTATGTACATATATAAAGCCTGTTTAAACTCCAAATGTGCTCGCTCAGTGTAACTGTTAGGGATATTACTGGACATCGTATGCTAGGAACTCATGCGGAATGCATTGGTCTTTATTCTAGGGCCTCTGATAAGACAAAAGGAAGAGGAGAAAACTGTTCTTAACATATTCAATATTTGCCCAGCATTGTTTTGTAGAAGAGGAAAGCAACTTTGATTCTAAGAAGACTAAGGGGATGGTTACGGTACTAGAGGCAATGAGTGAGTGTGGTATAGCAATGGGTCACTCTTAGATTAAATAATTACGTAGTATTGAATGAAATTACCTTTACAAATACATATATACATACAATACATACATACATACAATATAGTGGGAAGTCTCCATAGTCTAGTAGGTAGCGTGTTGGCTTATTAGACGTGAGGCCAGACCGCAGGTCAGATATCACGAAGAAAACTGAAACAAAAAAAAAAATACCTTCGACAACCTTCTGTCAGTAGTTTTCTAGCAAAAACACAAAGAGTAAATAAAATTTGTTTGCAAAGTTTCTGAAAAATCTGTCGTTTGAAGTCGACTTTAAACTGTAGGTCCTGCCCCTTATGAATAAAATTTACAAACCCAACAGAGGTGGTGTGATAAGCTAGGTGGTCATATTGACTAAAGTGTTGTAATGACCAATTAAGTCAGTCATAGAGGGAATACATTACGGGTGAATCCCAAATAATATTAATAATCGAATTTTCATAGAGTTTATCGAACCTACCACAGCGATTTCTAGCATAAAAACTCACCAAGATGTCATTAATAAACCTAAGTGAACAAATTTGCAAAAGACATTGTGTTGAAGTGCATTAGATTTGGAGAATATGGATTCAACTTGGAAATGTAACTCAACCGCATACAGTAGAAGCGATGATACAGGTTCATTTTTAAAAATGAAAATTTGTGAATACGAAAGAAACCCTTTCACTGTGTGACAGGGTAATATTTTAATAAAATAAAATCAACGTTTTCAACAAAATAAATATTTCAACGAAATTAACCACAAATTTATAAAATCAACCTTCTTCTATTTAACGCCTTGATTTTTTGGTATCACAATCTGTGGTAAATAAAATAAAAATCTTTCATTTCCAGTAAAACAACAAAAAAAAAAAGAAGGTTTTATTGTGTTAAAACATTTAAATATAATTTTGAAACATACATGACTGGGTGTGTGTGTGCATGTATGTGTGTGCTGATGAGAGTTTGCCTTTAAAAAGGACTGCGAAAGTGTAAATGACATTTGCTACATTGTATGTATTTAAATGACAGTCATATAAAAACAATTTCTCTCTCTTTCGCTCTTCATCTACATACATCTAACTCTGTTGCACTGTGTTGCAAACACATGCATGCATACTTTTTATTCTGTAAAACAGCATTATAAATACATTCAAGCAAATTCCATTCAACCATACTCTCTCCCCACAGAGGACAAAATTACAATTTCTATTTGAAATGCTCTCTCATGCAATGTACATGCACATACAACTGTGTATGTATGGTAAAACTCACATACAGGGGAACAAATGAATTTAAAAAATGTTGCTGCTGTTTTTTCTAAATTGATTTTGATTGATCGCTAAACGAAAAAATTATTAATTTTTTTTGATTTTGTATTTAAAATTTTAATTTTGTTCGCATTAAAATTCATATTGTTTGGAATTAAAAAAAAAAAAAAAGTTAACAATGTTTCCTTCTGAAGTAAAGCAATCATACCCTTTAGCTGTAAGCGCAGTGGTTGCATTATTATTGTACTTCAAAAGGGTATATACTGCCCTGGACTTGTGCAAACATTTTTTAATTGAATTCCGTTTGAAATAAAATCCCGAATCCCGGGATTTCTTAAAACTTGTCCCGGTATTTTCGAGATTGTAAATTCACACAGGATGACGACCTAGTTTAATTAGGATGACGACCTAGTTTCTCACCCCACTTATGTTGAGTGCGTTAATTTTTATACATGAGTGGTGGGACCTACAGTTTAAAGTCGACTTTTGAGAAACTTTTAATGGAAATTTTATTTGCTTTCAGAGTTTTTGCTAGAAATCTGCTGAGAGGAAGTCGCCGGAGAAATAACCTGTCATATTTTGTTTAGTTGGAGATGCCTGACCTGGCGTTCGAACCGAGGCCTCACGTCTAATAAGCCAACAAACACACTACCTACTAGACCACGGCGACTTCATATACTTTATAAAGTAAGAAAATATAATTAAGTTAATATTCTATATCACTCGACATCGTATTGAACGTGAACTCAACTTCCATTGTTAAAAATGTAAACGGTGTCCTCAAAGTAGTCCAATAAAATCTGTTAATACAGCTGATGATTTAGATGTTCAACTTTCTTAAGAAATAGATTTGATTGTATCACGAGGTGTTAGATGTGGCCAAAAGAATATGATCATCATCGACCAATAGTGTTTTGCCGTTGAGAGTAATGGTCAAAGCGGTTTTCGAAAATAAAAAGAAAATAATATGGGCCGATAACGCCTCCCGTCTAAAATCCGCACAAAAAACAGCAGCATTAGTAGGATGCATTGGACGCTCTTGAATCTCAACTTTGTTTGTTCACGTACGTATTCAACCAGAAATGAGTCCCATCGCTGAAGATAATTTATAGATGAAAAGCGCCTGTTGATGAATGTTATATTCGTGCACGATCATTTGAAAAAAACATAATGATTAAAAAAAATTGCACCTAATTTGGCCAATGTAGTCTCAACAAAATGTTGTTCTAAACAAGTGTCAACTGGCTCGTCCAATGAAAACGCTGCAACAGCCAATTCGAGCATTGTTCGTGGGTATCCTCGATTGCTAGAATATTGCTTTTGAAATTTCGTAATTTCATGTTAACGTTAGGCTTGATGGATACTAGGGAAACTCTTCATTCGTAATTTCAATGGTCGGAAGAGAATTTATTTAAATTAGTTTAGGCTATGCAGATATGGTTAACAATTGTAGTCTTAGATGGCCAGAGGATATGTTGTTAACGATTGCAGACTGAACGTGCAGAAGATTCTGGGAGGTATACAGGTCTCAGTAATTTCAAATTTAAATGAAAAGACTTTCTGTAGAATAGATTTTGTGTTTGCTTACCTTCGTTTACAAACACAATCAAGTGATTTTGTAACCATGCATGGAGAAAACTTGAATACAGGCTTTATGGAACGAATCAATGTTAAAACACTATGGTGTCACGCATTAAACTTATGGCAACCATTTTTTGGCTTTTCCCGAATGCCTATGTATATCGACTACGTTCGAAACCGTAAACCAATTAATGGTTCAACCTAAAGAGGATTCGAAAGCAAACAGTTACTCACGGCCATGAAAAAAATTCCTTTCCACAACTAGTGCAATTTTCATCACAATTATTTATGAATTATAATCGGCATTGTTTTCTCCTCTCCAGACTTAGCCCAGAGTGATTTTTCCTTGTTGCTCCACATGAAGAAATGTTGCCGTAATGTAGTATGTTGGATTATTAGACATGAGGCCAGGGTACAAATTCCAGGACAGCTTCATGTATATACAATTAAAACACACAACATAAGTGGTGTGCGTATGTATGTGTAACATGCAGAAATGGCTTGGCGGAAAGAGATTTGATTCTAACGATTTCACGATCAAGTCTACTTTTAAGATCTGTAGAAAGCTTTGATTTTGAAGAAAGGGTGCATTGTGTGTATAAGGCTCAAAGGATACTTTGTTGAAGGAAGCAAAACATTTTTTAAACAAAAATTTTTTATATAAAATGTCACATATCTTTCTACCCGCTCTCGTATTTTCTTGTTGCATTTTATACGTTGATACCATCCTTTATGTGCCTTACATTTTTAATTTTTTTTTATATTTTGTTGTTGTTGTTGTTGCTGTAACATTTTTGTACCAATTGTTGCTTTATCTCAAAGTTTTTGCTCAATTTAGCACAGCCACAAGCAGATGATAGAAAAATAAGAATGAAAATTACAGTGGCAGACTTACATGTGAACACTATACCCTCTGTTTCTTTTTGTTTTGAAATTCAATTAGAAACACTTGGTTTACGAAAATATGATATTAAAAACTTATGTTCAGTGCTGAAATAGTTTTTAATAAAAAAAACTTTTTTTGAAAACTGTATTTTCCGTTAATAGAGGCTCAAGTGTTTTTCACTTAATACACTTGCTTATCATGTTTATTTTGGAAAATTTTATTTTTGTTTTTTTATATTTCCTTTAGACGTCATTTATTTATATAACGGTATTGTTTTACCGGAAACGGATATGCTTCTTTTATACACAATCAGACTTTATTTATTTATAACACACAACCCACACACACAAATTTTTCTTTTTATTTTAGCGTCACATAAGACTGAGTGTTGAAATGTTAAAAATTAAAACAAAAAACAAAAATAAACAATTTAATTTGAACGTAATTGATTAATTTGTATTAAAAACATACACAAAATTAAAAACAAAATTTAATTTCCTTTCATGATCCTCTACCACCTTTAGACAGCTGTTGTAAGAACCCAATTTCCATTACTAAGTACGTAATTGGTCATAACAACATTTCAGTCAGGATTACGACCTAGCTTATGTTGTGTGTATTAAATTTATACACGAGTGGCCGGACCTACAGATTAAAGCCGACTCCGAAGGACAGATTTTGTGAGAAACTTTTCATAGCAATTTTATTGTCCCTCAATGTTTTTGCCAGAAATCTGCTGAGAGGAAGTCGCCGAAGAAATATTTCTTTTCATATTTCATTTGGTTTGAGATGTCGGACATTGGGGTTTGAAACATGGCCTCACGTCTAATAAGCCAACGCAGTAACTACTAGACTACGGCGATTTCAATTCCTCTCTTAAAAATTAAATTAACCCAACTCCTACAAATTTCTTGTCAACAAGTCCGCTTCCAACAGATATCGAATGTTGGTCGTTAACTATTAACTTTCCCTACCGAGCTTAGCTAAACTACATTAAATCTGAAAGCTATATTGATCACCTGCAGACTGGTATAGAATTCATCATTTATGTTTAAGGAAAATTTTTTTAAGCTATGCGTGTAAAGCTCCTTATATTTTATGAACTTTCACAGCATAAAACAAATTCGAAAAATCGAAATCATTGTATTTCTACACTAAAGTCCAGCATCTTAGAAAGCAACATACAGTATTAAGGCATGAGTTCTCCAGATTTAACAGCAGCCTCTCTATCTGTCATATTTGTTATTATTTATTTAGTTTGTTTTACCAAATCTTGAGTAATGCTGCTAGAACTTGTAGTTACAACTTTTCACCTCCTTTGGCTGCTGATTGTAAGTTAACTCCTTCGAACTTAATCATATATGTGTACAGTCAAGCAGCAATCAAGGCACTGGGATCCCATCACGTCAATTCAAAGGGCGTCAGTAGCTGCATGGACTCTCTACATCTTATACGTCGACACAACTCCCGCCCCTAATCGGTCCAGGACACCATGGTATAGAGAGAAACGAAAATACGGACGAACTGGCATGAAAGAGATCGGAGATGTCTGAGAAGGAGGACGATGGAGGGAATATATGCGACCCTACAAGCATAGTTTTCCAAATTGTAAAACGCAGCATGGAATTCAACAAACTGTGGGTGGTCGAACATACCTGATTGTTGAATTTCAAAACTGTTGTTCCCAGTAGAGGATAGAGGGAGTATGATTCTAACAGGAATTGGCAGTTTCGACAAGTTTGCTCTGCCCCACTAGGTTTACTGCAGAAGCTGCCATGATGAGGGGGAAACGGAATCGGTACAAAGCCTTTTCTGCAAGTGCCCTGCACTTCAGAACAGACGTCATCGGTTTTTGTGTGACTGAACGTTAGAAGATCTAATCATGGTAGCGAACGTGCCGCTAAGGGAACTGGCCGGTTTTATTCGAAGCTCGGGTTGGTTCAAATCCACCACTAACGGATTATGATGAAGGGCTGACCTCACACTGGGTAACACAGTGGGCCACTGAGTGAACTTGCCTGTGAACGGCAAGCTTTTCGTTGACCTAACCTAACCTATGCCGCATTTTACATACTTCTGTGTTGTTTGCCGAAATGCTTTGTAATGCAGTCGTGCATTTCAATATTTTTATTGTGTTAGCTTCCTTACGTAAGGAGAGAGAGAGAACTGCCAGATAGAATCACTGATTATAAAATTTTGAGTTGGTTTGGGTGTTATTAATATTCTCCTGAAAGACCCAGGAGGAATATTGGAGAACTTATTACACTGGGTTGAATACAAATTTAAATGGATGGGTTGAAGCTGTATGGCAGGTACTTAAGTTAGTAGTTGACCTTGCTTCTTTTATTGATCCTTAATTGACTGTCGTACATCTGAGGCCAATATAAGCATCAGTGTTGTAAGTGGAGAGTATTTTACGAATGTTATGACCATAACGGTCTTTGGATTTGATCAAAATAGCTTTTATTTGGTTCCGAGGCACTGTAAAGTTTCGACAAATAAAAAGGTTGATGCCCTTGCTAGATTATGTTCCCATTTGAATAGTGAGTACATATATATGCGGTGTTAGAAATGGCTGAGTTCGGAGGCACTGTAAAATTCTTTGAAATGAAAAGTTTAAAACGCCTGCAAAATTAGGTTCCTATATGATATGAGTGATTGCATAAGTAGATGGTGGTAGAAGAGACTATGTTCCGAGGCACTGTAAAATTCTTGGAAAAGGAAAGGTTGACGCTCTTGCTAGATTATATTCTCATTTTACTAGTGAGTCCATAGGTAGGTGGTGATATAAGTGGCTCAACCTGCGACTTAGCTTTCGTCTTTCGATCTTCCTACGTTTTTATTTTAATTCCTAGTCGTCGTAGTCTATTAGGTAGTGTGTTGGCTTATTAGGAGTGAGCCTAGGTTCAAACCCTAAGTCAGACATCTCGAACAAATTGAAATACGGAAAAAATTATTTGTTTTTACTTCTTTTTGGAAGTCTTCTGGCAAACGGTCTGAAAGTAAGCAATATTGCCTTGAAGAAATTTCTCAAAAACCTATTGTTCGGAGTCGACTTTAAACTGTTGGTTTGGCCACTCATGGATAAAATTAACACACACAACATGGGTGATGTATAGTCGTAATCCTGGCTGAAGGGTTGTAATGACCAATTAAGTAAAGTAAAGACGAATATATTAGAACGTCATAGGATCTCGAATGGTTTATATTAGCACACTTAGGCCATGTGTATCCGCGTAAAGAGAACATTCAGAAAGTTAATTTTTCCGCAAAATAAAACCGCATGTGTATGTTGCAACATACCCAACTTTTTTTACAACTTTTTAAATCAGGAACTAAAAATTGAAGTACGTTTCTCAATGCCACTTAAACAATTATAAAGAAAAAAATTTTTTCGTATGCACTTTAATTAAAAAGTCATCCGAAAGAGTTTAAAAACTTTCATCTTAAGTACATACATAATTGGTCATTACAACCCTTCAGTCAGGATTACGACCTAGCTTCTCACACCACTCATGGCAATTTTATTTACTCTTAGAGTTTTTGCTGAGAGGAAGTCGCCGAAGAAATATTTTTTTCATATTTCGTTTTGATGTCTGACCTGAGGTTTGAACTCGGGCCTTCAGTCTAATAAGCCAGCTCTCTACCTACTAGACTACGGCGACTACTACCTACTACCAAAGAATATGGATATATATATATACTTTATTTTCTTTGCTACTACCTATTTTCATTTTAAGTGCTGTGCTTTATAATTTTCCTTAAAAACTTCAACTTAAATTGGCATTGGAAACGATTCTTCCCCTTTATAAAATTTGTTGTTGTAATAAATACTACTCATACGCACCCGACGTATACTGCAGCAACCATGCAAGCAACTGCTTTAGAAAATTACAAATTTGCATATCCTTTCCTTTCCCTTTTCCGTTATATCCGCTTTTTTCTTATCCGGCTTATTTTGTTCAAAATAAGAGAAAAAGATACTGAAAATGTGTAGAATACACGTTGTCTACACAACAACTACCTGTGTGTGTATGTACCTGCATGTAAATTTATGTCGTTTTGGTTTAATTCGTAGCTTTTCTAGTTTTTTAACACCCCCGGTATACAATATTTAAAACGTTATTTTGTTGCTGTCGTTACTGTTGTTGTAGTTACTATAGAATAACCAACATGTCTAATAAATACACAAGAATCTTTTTATGCATACAAATTGGATATGTTTTGTACATATCCAGCAGATAGCACTTCTGTACTTAAATCTCTACTTGGATAACAGGAAGCCAGGTGTGAGAGAGGAAAGTAAGAAATAAGAGAGTAAGGCCTTTAACTCGCCAGCAAATAACTGATGAGGTGTTGGCCTCTACACCTGAGTTACAAAGCGTAAGATCCTCTCACTTTGTAATGGCAAACAAATGTTGTTTGTTACCACTTAACCGTTGTCAGATAAATGATGCAATGATGCATGAATGCATGCAGATCTAAGGTTGTGTTAATCTATTTGAGAACCTCTGCCAAAGTAATTGTATGTGGGGGCATTTTAAAGCTATAATTTATATTAAGAATTACAAGGGCTGGGAAGTTCTGAGGATACTTTCTAAAGAATTGAATTAAGGATTTTGGTCTTAAAAAAGCAAGTGTTTCTGTCGTCACAAATCCAATTTCCAAGAACTTTAATTGATAGCGCATTACTCACTAGCAGCCTTCATTTAAGTAGGGACCACGTTTTCAACAATTGTTATTCGGTAGCTGTTATTAAGGATCTGTTAGTGACTCCGTTGTGAAATTTGTTGTAGCAATTTTGATCCAATGATTTTTGAGTGGTAGGATTTTCCCCGTATACCTCTTAATTTATTCGTATAGTCAGGTTGCGACCGAATTATTCAAACGTAACTCTTACCATATATAGTTTCCAGAACAAAGGAAACAAATGGATATCGTTGAAAATTGCACTGTCTAGAGTGGGTATAGAGCTCAAAATATCCATGATATTACAAGCCATAGGTGATCCGAAGTCGCTGTAGTCTAGTAGGTAGTATGTATGTTGGTTAATTAGACGTAGGGCCACTGTTCAAACCCCAGGTCAGACATCTCCAACAAGATATGAAAAAAATTTTTCTTCGGTGACTTCCTCTCAACAGTCTTCTGGCAAAAACTCTGAGAGTAAAATAAAATTACCATTAAAAATTTCTCTCAAATATGGCGGTCGGAATCGACTCGAGTGTAGGTTCCGCCACTCATGTATAAAATTAATACACCCAACATAAGTGGTGTGAAAAGGTAGGTTGTAATCCTGACTAAAGGGTTTTAATGACCAAATATATATGTATGTAGGTGATTCCAATTGTCTTAGTAAAACTAGGTATTCTTCTCTCGCATGGAGGCTCATTTTCGTTGTTAGCAGTATAACAGGTTAGGATAGGTTGAAGAGGTAACCTTGATACCAAAGCTCACTTGATCATACATAGCGGCCCACATTCCATCGAGCTCATCGAAGAAGTTAGCCAGCGCAAGGACTGCATACTAAAAGCACGAGTTCTTTAAGCTGAAAACCAGCCAGAAAGTTTTATAAACGAAGCTCTATCCTTGATATCAATGGATGATAACTCCGTTAAGCTAACAAGGAATGGAGAGCCAAATAAACTAAATCTGCACCTTGCGAGAGATGGCCATTGGTACCCACAACCTCGGCAAAAGTCATTTGACGGGAGTTGCAGTCTTTCTGCGTGTCTTCTCATAACATAATGACCTGTAAGCCTGACCACTGCGACCGAGATGACATTGCAATCAAGTAAGAATAGCTCGTAGGTAAGTCCTCTATCCATCATGGGCCAAGTGAGTCTGGCTATAAAGCAAGATTCCTTATTGGGATCTTATTAACAGATTGGCTCTCAAAAAAGATTGAGATACATATGGAGGATTCAATGAGCTGCTTGGTGAGTGGCTCACGCCTCAGATTGAAGTACGCTACAGTGATTTGGTAGTCGGAGGAAAATGCACAGGCCGTGTACAGACAGACTCGAAGGATTCCGTGGAGAGATCCAGTCGTCCCTGAGCATTATAATACGAGCCATACATGTATAAATGAGAAGAAGTTGTTTTCGTTCGTTAATATTGATTGGCTATCCACCGCATAATTACGATTCGGACAGCACACTGACCTAATTAATACAACGACTTGGAATTCCCTTGAATGAAGGGGAGGTTCATAACCTCACATTTTCTATCATACTTGACCGAACTCTCCCATATAAATATCAACGGAATATACATACATACCCAATTGGTCATTACAACTCTTCAGTCAGGATTACGACCTAGCTTCTCACACCACTTATGTTGTGTGTGTCGGTGGCGGGATCTACAGTTTAAAGCCGATTCCGAATGATAGATTTGTGAGAAACTTTTCATGGCAATTTTATTTACTCTTTCAGAGTTTTTGACAGAAATCTGCTGAGAAGAAGTCACCAAAGAAGTATATTTTCATGTTTCGTTTTTGTTGGAGATATCTGACCTCGGATTTCACGACTGGTTAGCCAATACGCTATCTACTAGACTACGGCGACTTCGAGTCATACATGTATGAATAAGAAGCGACTGTTTTCTATCATCAGTTTGAGTGGCTACCCACTGCAGAATTACAATTCTGACAGCCCACTTTTCTACTTAATGCGATGACTTCGCATTCCCTTGAATGAAGGTGAGGTTCAGAACCTTTCATTTTGTATCATCCTTGACTGAACACTCCAATGTAAAGATAATTGCAAGAACAAGATTTATTTTGGAATCCGATTGGCCTCATATAATTAATGTTTGTTCCCCCAATCCTGAGAAATTCAATGAGAATTCCCAATAAACCTAGGTTAAGATGGTTCTGGCCACTGCTGTATAGATACAGTGAGTCATCTTTGGCCCCAAACGCCTTCTTACAAGTATAGAGGACAATGGAGGCCTTTTTGTTGACCCTGTTAAGGATAACATTTCGGAAACACTTTTTTTGTCCACATTTTTTATACGTCCTTTAGCCTTTACAAGTTTACATGCTTAAATCTGTTGATATGTTTTATATGCAAATATGCATGCGTCTCGGAAAGATGTATGTGAGTGTGGTGTATGCACAGGTGTACGTACGTGTGTGTACATGTGCTAAAAGGTAATACAAAACCAATGTTAATGTTAAAGCTAAGACCACTTAACAACTAACCCAGCAATTTTTTTCTTACTTTCTTCTTTTTTTTTTCTTTGCACTCGTTTTACTTCAACAGCAATTGTGTGTTTAAATCTTGCAGAAAGAAACAGAAAAAAACAAACACATGCAGAATCCTTAACAACAGCTTCGGTGAGCGACCGTCCTCCTGTCTAGTTGCTGTTGAACAATTTTCCTTAAAATATCATGTGTTGGGGTTATTCGGTTGGTTGTTCTGCTGACACAAAGCCGGCACTATAATTTAAATATTTTATTTAATTTTATTTCGCAAAACAGAGAGAGAGAGAGAGAGAGAAAAAATACAGGAGGAAAAGAAAAAATATTCTTCAATGTTAATTTTGGCTAAACTGTACGTTATACTGATGTTGGATGATATGGCTTGGCTTGGTTTTACTTGGCAAATTGCTGTTGCAGTTGTTTCGAGTTGAGGTTATTGCCTCCTCTCTACCAACTCCCAACTCCCAGCTCCAGCTGCCTCTGATAACAGTGTTTGTTTTACAAGAATTTAATTACTATTAATGGTTTAAGACAATTTAATTTAAACAAAAATTTTTTGTGTTGCCTCAACAGCTATTTTCATAAGTAATAGAGTTTATAAATGAAGTTGTTGGCAAACTCATTGCAACAAAGTTTCTTGGATTTCGTAATAATATTTGTGAATATTTTTGGCATCAAATTTGTTGCTTTTAAATTTTCTAAACTAAATAAACTTCTCAAGAAACTTACATGTTAATTAATTTGAAAAGAAAACGAGAACTATTTTGAGCATTATATGGAGAATGAAAATGATATTAAAACTTACAGAATGTCTTAGTTTAGATTTGATTCATAGCAGAGACATAAAGCCTATGTTAGTAATGAAACAGGAAACTCTGCTTTTTAATGGAAAATATTTATTTCAGCTGCCATTCATTGGAAACACCAGATGTTTTGGTAATGAAATCTGTTTTTATTATATATTAGTCTGGTAGATAAAGCCACTGCACGTGTATTTTAAATATAATGCCGACATATTATTCCAACAACTGGGCGATCATTCTTTCTATGCAATAAAACAAAAATGGTTTGAAAATTTTGCCAAATTTATTTTTTTGTTGTGAATACAATTATTCCGGTTGGGAATGGAATATTCTTTCTTTCATATGGCTGCAGTGGCTGACCTCACAGTAACTCATTTGATCAGAAAAATTTTCGTGCACCTTTTTTGTAAGGGGTCGTATCTCGGTAATGGCATCACGAATCTTGACCTTCAAATGCTCAATTGGTCTCTGGTTTGTTGGCATAACAATCTTCGTTAATCGGTTCAGTGAAGATAATATACTGAATTTTGTGACAGAATAGAATGACATAAGTATTGCCACATTCGAAATAACCGATGGTTCAAATTTAAACTGATAGATGGCCGTTTTGTTTGAGATATCTGAAATACAGGTTCGTGTCTAATAATAAAACACGCTATCTACTAAACTACAGCGATAGACTCTCGACCTTATTTAGAATATAATATCGATTTCATTACTATAAATCACGTTTCTATTGTTTCTATATTGCAAGGAGTATTTAAAATAATTCTTAATCAAAAAAAAAAATTCGTCTTAAAAATATAAAAAAAAAATTCAATTCAATTTGCAATCTCCCCGAAAACCTGTTGAAATGTTGTTATCTGTAAAATATTGAAGAAAAAAGAGTAGAAATACCATCAAAAAAAAGAAGAAAAATTCTAAATGTTTTTCATTTTACAATCTATTAAATATTTATTATTATACCAGCATAAATTTTCCTACAATTCAGTTCAGAGCTTTTTTTTAAATACTCAACCAGTTTCACTTGGTGCTGTGTCAGTAAACTACAAACATAACAGCAGCGGCAACAGCAGAAGCAGCGGCATTAAAACAATGAAATTGAAATAAAATATTATATGCGGACGATTTATTGTATTTGCCAGCTATCACTGCCACCAACACCAACAACAACACCATCCGCAACACAGTTACCAGATATTTTTGGCCAAAGAGTGTTAAGAGATATATGTATGCCGTGGCCCCCAAAGTGTTGACAGGGTATTAAAATATTAACGATATTGATTGAAATACAGTAAAACGCAATAAAAATGGGGGAAAAAAAAACAAAGCCACTGCCACCGTTATACACTGTGGCAACTATATGTTGCATAAATAATAAAATAAATACTGTCTGGGTGGCAAGTATTTTTCCTTTTGTTGCAACTATATATTGAATTAAAGTTTTTTGCTCTGTTTTGCTGCCAGCATCAGCTGATTTATGAGACTAAAGTTTAACAAAACTTTATTTTGTTTTAAAATATCCGTTACCAGCTAAACTTTAATTGACCTCAATTGCCACGAAATTCAGCATTTAGATCTTTGTGAATTGATGTGCTTTGCACGACATCTCCACAAATTGTCTTCGAATGCAAAGTTGTTTCTACTCGGTAATAAACTGAATAGGTCTTAGGCTAACGCAGATATAGCACCACGAGTATTAACTACATACGATTCCTAACATTCAACAGGCAAGTGCACAAATTTTACAGCTGTCGGACTATGAGTTTGTGAGAATGAGCATTCCGTGTTAGAATAAAGCAGGTCAAGCATCTCCAACAAAACGAAAAAAAAAAATATTTCTTCTACGACTTCCTCTCAGCAGATTTCTTTCAAAAACTCTGAGAGGAAATAAAATTGCCATGAAAAGTTTTTAAAAAATTTTTAAAAACTGTAGTTCCCACTATTCATGTATAAAATTAACACACACAACATAAGGGGCTAGGTCGTAATCATGACTGAAGGGTTGGAGTGTCCAATTATGTATGTATGTCTGTATTATTCGGAGTTTTGACCAGAAAAATTAACATCTGAGGAGTGGTTTGTCAGGTTTAAATGAAATGAAATGAGCAAAGAGGACGTTGCACTCACTGTATGCCCAAAGATACTGTTGCCTGCAAAAACATCAAAAAAGTTGAAAAAGTAATTCTGCCGAAGAGAGAGGTTTTGAAAAGTAGTGCAATGCACTACTCGATAACGACTCCGTTGTGCTGTCTACGAAAAACATATGTATGTGTTCGGCAACTTCCTCTCAGCAGATTTCTGACAATAACTCTAAGGGCCATTATTACGACTTGCCGTTAAACTTGGGTTTAGTTAAAGGTGCCTCTAGCTAAAGGGAACTGTAAAGTTACCTTTAACTTATTTTCGTTATAACAACTTACAGATAAAATAAAGTTAACTTTTTCCAAAAATATGGCAATGCCGGAGCAATGTCGATAACACTGCTCAATTAAACAAATTTTTTTTAAACGCAGTGGCAGCGACGAACTTCGTTTTTCTGTTAGACTCTTTAAATAATAACTACGGTAATATTTGTCCGATTTGATCAAACGAAGTGCCAATCTCTTAACAAGATAATGCACTTTCAGAATGACATCATTTATTTCATATTTTTTAAGTAAAGTCTGCTACTATGAACGGACAAACTTGAAAAAATATGAAAATAATTCGCATTTTCCAAGTTTACCTCATCAAAACTCAAAGCATATTAAGTCAAATAATAGATATATGTATACCGTTTGAAATCGGAATCAGAAATATGTGAGTAATCCAGAAATTTGTGCGTAAAGTAAAAATAAACAGTTTTTGTTTAATATAAAAAGAGTTTGGAGGGTTCAAGAAATATAAAAATATATTTTTGAGTCCTACGCAACAAAACTCACAACTTACACTATGTCATTAGCTGGGTGTATTTCATTTTTTTTATTTTGTCGCATAGTGTTATGTAAGTAATTATACGATAAAGACGAAGAACCATTTTCGTACTGTTGATTCTCGGAGAAGGAGGAGTTTTGGAATTCCTTGAGTTTTTTGTTTGTATAAAAAAATTTATTTTATTAGAAACTAAAGAATATGTTCCACAACAATCCACCATTCATGTTTCGAACAGAATAATTAAATAAAATATTGAAAAAAAAATAATTTTTTATTTCATTGATTTGAAGCAGCATATTGTCCGCTTTCATCAAACGTTTTATTATTTATTTTGTTAATTAAAAACGATAAAACGATAGTGAACATTATGTATGACAAGAAGTGAAATTTTTATTGCCAAACTACATATAAAAATAGAAACCAATTCCCATAAATCATAAACAATTTTATGGTACACCCTACACTGCAATGCCTTGGGAGGTATGGGATTTAAGTGTAAGCATGCAAAACTCTTCAAATATGAAAATTTTTATTTGAGGATGTGATATAAACTAATTTAACCGTTTGACATTTATTTATTTTTGCCAGGCTTTTAATTTATTTGTCTAGCAATTCCGATGGTGTGAATAGTGTTTTATTAATAAAATATTTATTATTCTCGGCCATAAACATATCAACTATAAAAATATGTTTTTCAATGATTTTTATGATATTTTCGCACTAAAATCGATCATAAATTGTTTTAGTTTTATCACTCACTGGCCATAGGCAGAAATATTGGCAATAAAAATTAAATATTGCCACACTATCACCACCTGTGGTCACACAATGACAAAGCAAAGTGATATAATTTTTTACGTTTTTTTTTCTTTTATATTTAATTTATAAAAATTAAAACTTTCTCCAAAAGAAAAAATTAAAAATTTAATTCTCGCCTGAATTCCTCATTTTTTCTTTACAGCCAAACTGGATGGTGTTAAAACGTATATGCGTATGCGACGTGTACCAAATCATCTGCAGGTGAAAGTCATTAAATGGTTTGATTACCTGTGGCTGACGCAAAAATGTTCCGATGAGGAACGTGCCGTATCATGTCTTCCTGATAAACTAAAGGTAAATACCAAAGTCCAGTCATAGTATATGATTGCAATATATGTTGTTCTCATAGCTGAGGATAAGCAACAGATTTAGTTGTTAATTAAAAACTAACGTTTCGCTTCAAATTGAAAGGCTTGTTAGGGCATAATGTTTAAATTTGTGTAGTTTTTTCAAAGGTTTCATGTTAAAGTATTTTAAAAAGGGGTACACATTTGGTTGGTGACATAAACCTTAGTACCTCATATCCTTTAAATTTGTTTTTATTCTTAAAATTTGTTTAAAAATTTAAATATCCAAGCAAATAAACGGATACAGAAAGTATCTAAAATATAATTGTCTTAAATAAGTACAGGGTGTTTATGGAAAAGCTTGACAACTTATTTACGGGGCATACGTTTAATCAGTTACATTTTTTCTACTGGTTATAGTAAATCTAGACGTATGGCGCTTATGCAGATTAGAAAACCAATTGCTTAACATAGCCTCTTGAAAAGTAATTTAGAGGAATAAAGTTGCCTATAAATAAATTTTCCAATTTATGGATTGTTAAGCGCTCCTAGTGCGACAAGTTATGCAGATTTAGTTTTACGTAGGTAGGTAGATAGGTTGAGGTGGTTGTCCATCGGAGGGAGTTGGATGAGCACACTTAAGCCACATTGTGATACCACCTTGTGTTCTGCCCTAGTCCCCGAACCACTTGAGGCTTCCTTTGAATACACAAATTTTGCTTATCGACGTAGCCATTTAACCAGAAATAACCATCATCAGTAAACACAATTTCTTGATGAAAACGCCCACCTTTGGCGAGTTTCAAATGAAGCATTAAGGTTAATACGTTCAAAAGACAAAGCAACTTGACATAAGTGGTATAAGAAGCTAGATCGTAATCCTGACTGAGAGGATGTAATAATAAATTATGTATGTAAAGTATTGCCATTAAGTTCTTCAGAATTGATTATTTCGTGGATTTTGTAAGGTGGCATCATCAGTTCTTATTTCTTTCAAAATAAACAAAGTGCTGCCGTTACTGTGAATGGCTATCACTATCGATGATGACTGAATTTTTGTTTCCAAAAATTAAGCAGCTAAACATTTTATTTATGATAAGACAGATAAACTTGACGTACTGTAGTCGCCGTAGTCTAGTTTGTAGAGTGTTGGCTAATTAGGCGTGAGGCCTATAAGGCGTGAGGGTTCAAACCCCAGGCTAGACATTTACAACACGAAATATAGAAAAAGATTTCTTCGGCGACTTCCCCTCAACATATTTCTGGCAAAAACTCTAGGAGTAAATAGAATTGTCATGAAAAGTTCCTCAAAACTCTGACGTTCGGAGTCGACATTAAATTGTATGTCCCCACAACATAAGTGGTGTGAGATGCTAGGTCGTAATTCTGACTTGGCTTACAAACAAGTTTATTGCAAAAATAATGGCCTGCTTGTTACTGGGCTTTTTGGCTATGGGAGCATTACAAGCCAGAAATCATATATAAAAATTAATTGCCATACGATTTTTTAATGACAGATCGCGACAACAAACAAAGATTCTGCTGCTTTGCTTTTTTCGCTAATTTCTATTTTTATTCGTAGCAATGAAAGAATTAATATTTGAATTTTTGTATCTTAATTTGCTTCTACGTTTTCATGTTCAAACTCTTTTTTGTATTTTTAGGCTGAAATAGCAATTAACGTCCATTTAGATACACTTAAGAGAGTTGAAATATTTCAAAATACCGAAGCTGGTTTCCTGTGTGAATTGGTGTTACGTTTGCGTCCTGTGCTATTCTCACCAGGCGATTATATCTGTCGTAAAGGTGAGTGAATTTAAAATTTTTTCTCCTTCTCTTTTTTTTTTTTTTTTTTTTTTTTGGAATTTTAAACCTCCTCGTATAAAGAGTTACGTTATTTATTTATTTTTTCTTCTTTCATTGCCTACTGCAATAATTGTTCAATTGAATTAATGTGTTTCTTTCGTTTTACGTTTTATTTCTTTGTTTTTTTTTCTCTTCCTTATTTTATTTTTACAACAATTTTTCATGTTTGGAATCACTGATATGGTACCTGCTATATGTGTGGGTCTGGGACAAAATGTAAATCGAAAAAAAATTAAAATCATTTTCACAATATTGCTGCTGTATTGCTAACGCTTTATACACGTTTACCTAATGCAATTTTTCTGCCGGGGTGGTGTACGGCGCTATTTATTTATAAAAAAAAAATATGAAATAAACTTTCCTTCAAAACTGTTTGTTTCTTTTCGAATCTTGTCGCTGACTGTATACGAATGATGTTATTCGTTTTCGTGGAACTGCTGTTGCTTTTGCTGCTAATGTCCTTTTGGTGTTGCATGTTGCTGCTCTTGCTACTTGTTTTTACTGTCTACATGGGACATTTAACATTCGAACAACTTAACACTCGACGGGTGTTGAATCTTTTGTAATCATGTTGGATATTTTGCATCGCTGGACATGGACATTATTTTTTTTTCATTTTTTTTTATGGCACGAATGGCCAATTTTTACATTCATGCTGCCAAAAACTTTGCCCAACTGAAATGAACATACAACTTAATTTTATTTTTGTACGTCTGTTGGGTAATGCAACCACCAAACTACCATTCATTTACCAATACAACAACGTCAAACAACACCAAAACGTTCACGTTAATAACTTACTGGGAACAAATTGCTCAATAAATCACCTGTACTTTCAACCGCAAACTGTAAACCACTTAATAATTCATCTTACCAAATATATCTTCAAAAACACCAACCCAAAAAACCCAACAACAACTACAACCGGTCAACCGTACTTTTCGCAACAACAACAACAACAACGAATATAATGAACATCGGCATACAAACCCTTTCAATTCAAAAAAAAAATTCGAAAACGAAATGAAAAACATTGCAACGGCCCTGGATAACAACTGCCAATCGTACGAAAATACACCCTCTTTCGCTATCTTTATACAAAACGATTCAATATCTGTAACTGATGGTAATATTGCCACGACTGCCTATTTAATGTATTTATGGTCGTGGTAAATTTTTTTTCTGTGGCTTTGGCATTTGCATTCGTGTAACATAACTACCACCAACAACACCATCATCATCATTATCTTCTCACCTTACCATGCCGTTGCTATTCGTGTGCTATGGCAGGTGAAGTCGGCAAAGAGATGTACATCGTTAATCGTGGACGTTTACAGGTAGTGGCTGATAATGGCAAAACCGTAATGGCTTCATTAAAGGCAGGTTCCTATTTCGGCGAGATAAGCATATTAAATATGGGCACAGCAGGTAAAGAACTTGGTAAATATCAGTTTTAGGATGCCAGGCGGAACAATACAATTTAAACAAGAACAAAAACAAAAGAACAGAAATAAAAACCAAATTTTATCTATAATTTAAACTATAATTAATTTCGATAATTACCTTTACAATTACAATTTACAATAGCAATTACAATTAATTTTTCAAATTTCAATTCCAATTATAATTACAATTAAAATTACGATTTAAATTTAATTTTTTTTTTTAATTAATTTTTATTGTGTATGTATGTATTCGATTAATTCTTTATATTTTATGTCTCTTAAATGTTTACCACACTTTCTCTCTCCCTCTCTGTCTCTCTCTGTCTCTGTCTCTCTGTATCATTCTCTTACCATCAACACTGTAACCGTACTTAACGTTTTAATAAGTGTGTGTGCGTGCGTGTATGTTTGTGTGTGTTTATTGTGTTAATATTGCATAAGTATTCATGCCTGTGTATTGTGTATCACTCTTTTAATTATTCTCTCTCTGTCTCTCTCTTCTCTCTGCAAGTAAATGTTTTAATATGCATTGGTATTGGTAATGCTTAAGTAATTGAAATAAACTCCATTAAAACAAATAATACTTAATAATTAAAACAACCATTTTAAGGTTGTAATTAATAATTAAAAAAAAAACAAAACAAAAATTTAAAAAAAATTTTTTTTACCTCTGTATGTGTATAATTAGTTGACCTTTTAAATCCTATGCCACTTACCATACAACAACAGTATGTAGTTGTACAACACTTATACAAAATAAGCACTTAATTATTAAAATTAAATCATAATTAATTATCTCAATTAATAAATACTACCGTATATTATGTAGAATATAATTAATAGAAGGTCCTTATGGAATGCAATAATTTTCATTATAATTTTAAAGGATTAATGATTTGATTAATACATTGAAATGGCTTCTTATGTCTAATATAGGGTGTTTTCAAGGAGTTTGAGAACGTAAACCCAGGTCAGCAGATTTCTGGCAAATACTCTGACAGAAAATAAAACTGCCATGAAAAGTTTCTTAAAAATCTGTCGTTCGGAGTTGACTTTATGTACTCATGTATAAAACTAACGCACACAATATAAACTGGTGTAAGAAGCTAAGTCGTAATTCTAACCGAAGAAAGAAAAAGAAATGTGTACACATAACGTCCTTAATACAAACTCAACACCAGACAGTGACTCCTTCTGAATGCATTAGACGATATTTTTCTCATGTGGATAGGTATCGTCTTAAATTTAGTACATACCCATTTATTTAATTATAATAGTTGGTTTCATCGCTCAAAATGTTTTCCGATTGAAATTAAGGTCAGTTGCCAACTGCTCCAGAGTCCATTAAGCAAACAGACGTGGTTTTATATGGTGATTTGCATAACATACTCTATAAATGGCAGTCAGTTTGAAAGATACGCCTTTAAAAAAATGGCCCTTATCAACATACAAATTTCAAACTTTGGTTCCTTTTGGAACACCTTAACATCCTAACTCAATATCATTTCCGCCATGTAATTAGCTGAAAAATATCTTAAGATAGATTACTTTTCTTTTTTCCTAATGTTCTTTTTTAATAATAGTTCTTTCGATACATTCTTTTCGAACAAGTCATTCGAAGTTCATGGTACTATTAATGACTCGTGTGGAGAAATGAAATTTTGATTGCTCTGGTCGAAGGCGGAAGAAATGAACACGGTATGATTCACTATTTTAAACCAAAATATTGTTTTCGTTTTACGCGTTTTACGGATACTAACAGTAGACGCCGTAGTCTAGTAGGTAGTGCGTTGGCTTATTAGACGTGAGGTCACGCTTCAAACCCCAGGTCAGACATCTTCAGCAAAATGAAATACGAAAAAATATTCCCTCAGCGACTGCCTGTCAGCAGTCTTCTCACTAAAACTCTGCGAGCAAAAAAAAAATTGGCATGAAAATTTTTTCAAAAATCTGTTATTCGGAGTCGACTTTAAATTTGTATGTTTCGCCACTCATGTATAATATTAACACACACAACATAAGTGGTTTGAGAAGCTCGACGGTCGTAATCCTAACTGAAGGACTTGTAAGGGAAGGGAATTTTCCCATTGGGTTTAATCGGACATCTTGGCTGCAATGAAATGATTAACGAACACATTCTCAATGTCCGTGCTTGTCCATGAATGCTGACGAATTTTCAAGAAAATTTTAATTTTGTAAGAAGTTCGCAATCTTCTCACAGAGCATAGTTATTCCTATTACCTCAGTTGAATTGGATGTTACCCACTTGTTTTTCAGGGAAGCTTAATATCGTTGGCAGCAAGGGGATACGTGCAGTATTGCTAGACTCCGCTAGACGTGTGTGGATATTCCTTAAATCGCATCGCATCAATGACTCAATCAATAGCAATTCTCACGGGCAGAAAGACTTGACAAGACTTCCCATTAAGAATGACTTGCCATGTAGAATCACTAAAGATTCTTGAAAATTACTTCTGCAGAAGCTGTCAGTCTGAGATGCAGAAGGAGAATGTTTTCCAACTCAGTGCGCTGCTAGCTAATGCATAGATCATACGCAGTCTTAAGCTAATAATGAATTAGAAACATCATTAAATCTTTTCTTCTTGCGTCCTATTTTTATACCGTTGAAGCCTTTATCATAAGGCTATTGTTTGGCTATATTCCATAGAATTCCCAGAGATGTCATCAACATGTTAGGGGAAGTCCCATACAGACGCAGAAAGTTACCTACATCCATTGACACGATTTCTATTTGAGTCTGGCAATGAAGCAGAATACTTCCTTTGTCAGCAATTGTTCTGATAAACAGCCAAACTCAAAAATGTATACAAGTTTTCTTATATGGATTGGTATTCGTTTGGAGTAAACTCGCTCTAGCAAGTTCATCGATAATAAAATTTCATATCAGAGTGACACAAAATAACCGTGAAAGTCGACCAAATAAGTCACGATGAATGCCAACTACTTCTTAGCTGAAGCATGCTGCATATAGAGAGTCGATTAATGCTTGGCTGTCAAAAAAAAGATAGAAATGCAGGTATTAGGGAATTCCTTGCTCAACATCATTTCCACAACGTGATTATTAGAAAAGAAAGATCTAAGCATCGAGCTGGAAAATATTCTGTGGCCTACATTAATCTTAAGTTCAAAATCTTTTGACTTTCGCCGAACTTCCTAATATGATAGTGTACAGACACAGATAGACTGAAGATGATTTTTCAATGAAAATTAGAGCAGTTTTCAACTGCTTCAAAGTCCATTGGACAAACACACATCTTTTTACGTTGTCAGACTGAATAAAAGGCCACCAATTCGAAAGATGCGCCTTTAACAAGATGGCCGTTAAGTCAAATTTCAAACTTTGGGAGTTCTTGGTGAAAGACCTTTAATTAGGAAATTCATTCCTGAATATCATTTATGCAACGTAATTATTAGGGGAGAAATATCTAAAGATTGATTACTTTGGAGGAAATTCAATGGCCTACCTTACTTCCAAGTTCAAAATCATTTGTAATCATTGTCTTCCAGTGAATATCTTAAGATGTCGTGCGTGCTTGGATTTCTAATGTAAAATAACGTATTAAGATTTGATTCAGAAGAGATAATACTACGACCTCAGAAAAAATTTGCCATTGTGCTGGAGCATCAAGTAGCATGTCTCAGATGGCTTGTTCACATACAAAGATTCGTAAAGAAGGTGTGTAAAGCAAAAGGCTACAAAAAGGTGCATAAACACACTTATTATGGTCGTTAAAGGGTTAAGATGCTGAGTAATATTGATCTCCATACACCTGTTATTTTAACGATAGCTTTTTGGTTGCAAAAACGCTAAAAATTAATACACACTGAGTACGATTTAAATGCAAATATCCTTGGCTTCTTTAATTTTAAAATCTCATGCGATGAGCACGTACAAGACGAGCCGGTAAAAAAGTTGTTAAACTTAAACTCTTAATTAAGGAAGAGTATTTTCCTTAATGATCTTGGACAATTAATACATTTTAATACAGAAATGGAACACAACATACTTTAAATAATTTTAACATCGTTACTGGCCGATAAAAACTAATCTTGGCAAATGTTTGCCAATAGCATTGGAAAAAAATTTGTTTTAAATTGCAGCTTGCCCGGGTAAAACATATCAACGACAACCCACAATGCGATAAAATGCCAATGAATTGGTCATTTGTTGTATAATTTTGTGTGTGAGTGTGTGCGATTTAATGAAGCATTAATATGTACGAAATTAAAAAAATGCCAATGAGAAATTGAAATAAATATGAGTGCGTGTGTGTGTATATTCATAAATTATATGAGTATCATTAAATATGCAGCAAGTCTTGGAATGCTGCTGCTCATGCTGTTGCTGTTGCTGCGAAAATGCATAATAATCTCGGCTTACAAGTGCATTTATCTCATAATAATGTAGGCCTATGCGTATACCAATATTGATATAAAAATTAAAATTAATACAATACCAATTACAAAAATTCCCCAACCGCATTAACAACAACAGCAACATCGTCATCATAATGATGTAGTGGTGGCATGCTGTGCATGCCGGCCAGCAATTATTATATCATCTCGTGCTGAATATTAAAAACAAAAAAAAAAAAATCAGCTGGCAAGCACATCATGCCCAGTCCAGTGGCAATTGTACTAAAAAAAACAAATTTTAATTGCCATTAACGTTCCATCGTAATTAAAAGATGTGTGACATTAAAAATGCCAAACAATTGTAAGCAATAATCGAATAAAAACAATTCAACGTTAAAAAAAGACAATCATATATTTCAATTTCCATTTAATTATGCGAGCGTCAGTGCACCACTGTCATCATTGTCATCATTATCATCAGCATTGGCATTAACATGACCATTACCAGCTGCCTCCCTACACCAAGACATGGAATGCACTGTAATTTGCAAATTTAAATTTGTTCATGTACATACCTCCCATGGACATTTCTAACGCGCTCATGGCAGTATTAAATTGCAAAAACAATGAATTTTTTTTCGCATTCCATCATAAAATATCAATTTCATCATTATTTCGTATTTAATTAGTCAAGTTATTGCGAAACGATTTCAATAATAATTCCCCTATAAAAAAACTACAACAACAACAATAAAATTCCAATAATTTAATCATACAAATTTATTTTATTTTCCTTATTAATGTTGATATAAATTTACTACGTCACAAAAAGGAAAAAAAAAACCAAAAGTAACGATGCCTTCAAACGTATTAGTGACTATCAACTGCTGTATTTCATTACTCATACGCATGGTTGAACGTCTTTTAGATTCATTGGATGTAATTTTTAAAGTATTTTTTTTTTTTAATTTGTGTTTGACATATGCACTGTAAATAACGAGAGAGTTTTTAGTGTTTCTAATATGTGGCAATGCTAAATGTTACTTACTGAGCCAAAAATACTTAGTAAGGTTTGGCATTTAATTTGAATAGACCTGTAAAGCGTTAAGTTTTTATGGCCAAAATTTGTGCAGCCTAAGAAATGTGTTTCTATCGAAAAAATATATTCAGCTGCAGAGCTCGTATGTGCATCAGTGAGTAGGTGAAAAGAATTCAAAAGAATTGCCGAAATTGATGTGAAGAACAGCCAGAGCTAGTTGCAAGAGCTGCAAATGGTTTCTTAAGACTTTTGTTTTATTTTTTCATTTCATGGAATTTATTAAACGAATCTTCAATTTCAATATGAATTAACAGTTAGTAGCCAAAGTCGCAGTGTGTTGGCTTATTAGACAAGAGCTTGTGGTTTAAAACCTGGCTCAGATATCTCGGCCAAAATGAAATGTGAAGAAAAAAATATTTCTTTCACCGACTTCCTTTCAGAAGAACTCTGGCAAATACTCTGAGAGTAAACTAAAATTGCCATGCAAAAATTTCACAAATATTTGTAATCGGAAGTCGACTGATGGTTGTGAGAGAAGCTAGGTTGTAATTTTGACTAATTCTGTTAAGTAAGTCAGTCAAAAGAAATCATAGGGGCTTTTTATAAGATTTTGATATCTTCGCATTTAAATAAAACAAAGTGTGTGTGAGATATGACTTAAATTTATTATTCGTTTGAAATACCTACTGATGCCATTTTAAATGTCAAATTTGCCATGACTATTGTTAATAAATACAGCTGACTTTAACCGATGAATTGTATTATGATGGATTTGATGACTGTTCTGGTTTATGGATTATTCGCATACACCTGTGGCTTTTGAAACACCACAATCAGGAGACTAACAGGGTCAAATTTTACAATCACGATGTCTAGTTCACATTACATCCACGTGAGATAACCATGCTATCAAATTGCTTGTGCTACCTGAAATGTGTGGTACGTAGCGTTGTTCTATCGAAACCCCATCTCATTGGTGTACAGATTACACAATTCAGATTAAAATATGCTGGTAATCTTCAACTTTACTGCTTAACGTTGACAGTATTGGTTTGGCCAACGTCGTTCTGATAGAAATATGAACCGAATCCACACAAAACAGAGTTTTCTTTAGGATGCGCTGAAACTGAATATGATTTTCGATGAAAATTGAGATCTGTTGTGATCTGCTCCAGACTCAATTGGACAAATACATTTATTTTTATATTGTCAGACTGAATGATTATCGACCAATTTGAAAGATGCGTCTTCAAAAAGATGACTGCTATCAAATTTCAAACTCTGGTAGTTACTTTTGGAAGATCCTATATAAAAAATTTCTTAAACAGTATCATTTCCACAATGTAATTATTAACGGAGAAATGTCTAAAGGTTAATTATTTTGGAGCAATTCCTTACACCTAAGTTGAGAATCGTCTGTCTTCATTGGCTTCCAGTGAATATCGTAAGATGATTATGTCTACTGACCAGCTTTGCGTGTTTGGATTTCTAATGTGAAATAACGTATTAAGATTAGGTTCAGAAGAGATATTACTCAAAGCCCAGAGATTTTTAAATAGAATTAACGAGCGTTCAGAAAAACTAATTTGCCACTATAATTGAGCAACAAGTTGCGTTGCGCAAAGTACGACAAGTTGTTGAAAAGGTAGACGGAAGTACATATACCCCAAATAATTTCATGGCATTTTCTTTTTAACAATGAAATACAGGAAATGCCAGCCGAGGGAAGTGATTATTCGTTCATTCGATTTTTTCTCCAATAAATCTGGCGATGTAGTGCCAATGGTGGCTTACTTACCAATATTTGCGTTATTCAGACTTCCAACATTGGCTGGCTGGCATAATTTAGGCATCAATCCTTATATTAGAAAGTTCGGTCAATGATGTCAGAAAGTGTGAACATAAAAATCTCAGTCTTTCTATGACAAGAGCAGAGCAATGACACGTCAGGTGAAAAACAGTCTCTTCCTCATCCTCATAACGACAGTCCAGTGGCCCGTGGCCCGTAAGAATCGTTATTGTGCCATATATGGTCCTACGATTTCGGAACAGAAGTGCGGCGGTTCTATTCGTGTCTACACATTACGTACAGTAGAGTCTAACAATATTTCACGCACCCTCTTGCTGCGTGATTGAGCTTCTCTGTAAGACGAGTTGATTATATCCAATTCAACTGAGGCAATTGAAATAACTATGCATTGTAACATGTCGGAAATTGCGAACTCCATACCTGTTCTGGCCAACTCAGCAGCATATCTCGAAACCCATATAAGAGTTACTTTTGAATAAACCGAAATTTCCATGAGAAAACCTCGGCATTCATGAATAACGCCGGACATTGAAAGTATTTTCGTTGAACATCGGCATATACATAAGGTATTAAGGGCCATTATTACACCATGCCGTTAAACTTGGGTTTAGTTAAAGGTACCTTTAGCTAAAGGAACTGTAAAGTTACCTTTAACTTATTTTCGTTATTACAACTTACAGATAAAATAAAGTTAACTTTTTCAAAAATATGGCAGTACCGGAGTAACGTCGATAAAACTGCTGAATTAAACAAGTTTTTTTTAAACGCAATGGCAACGGGACTTCGTTTTTTTGTTATATATGCTCATTTTGTTTATATTTGAAGTTGCCATTTTGAAAAAAATATATAATATGGCAAGTTCAAACATAAACTTAACTTTAAAAGTTACCAGTAGGATGATTCTCCCTTTAGCTTTACGCTCACTTCTACCGTGTTGTCCACTTATAATAACGAAAAACAATTTTTCTGCCAGTTAAAATCCTCCCTTTAGTTAACGGCAAATTGTAATAATGGCCCTAAGAGTATTAACAATAGGATGTAGATTCCTGAGACCTGAAGAATAATCACAATGTGAAGAGTACCAGATTGTAAAATTGCTACACTCAATGGAATTTAGCTGTAAATAATCTGCCCTAAGCAAGAGTTTGACATGAATTTGATGATGTCATTTTCTTACATGATAAGAAGCTGGACGTTATATGGAACAGGATGGAGAAAATTATATGCCTGGCTTTCCGAATAAGTCAAAAGATGTACCCGCCACCCAAACAGCTGTGACGTGATCTCTACCTGGAAAATACTGTAGTGGTCAGGCAGCCCATAAGAAAATTTAATGTGAGAATCCTATGTTGAGCCAGCAACATAGCACTCCCTGCCACTCATTTTTGAGATATCAGTATAAAGTGTCCCATTGGGAAACTCTGGAACATCAGACCAGAAGTATCTGGTTGGATTTCTAAAATCGAATGTTTTATTCAGTAGATCATCTCGTTACTGAAAATAATAAATATCTGCATTGGAACAGATTTTTGTTTCTCCAGCAAATATATTTGGAAACGTGGCGATTTTGCTGCCAACAATGGATCCGTAAATTAAGTTTTATTTTCCTTAATTATTTATGATGATTACAATGATATATAGTAAAAGACATTGAAAAATATAATTGTTTATACGAATTAAATCTTTATAATGAACCTGTTTTTTTTTTGTGTTTGATTGTGTGATACTAAGCGGTAAAGATGGTTACTTGAAAAGCCTTTTTTTGTTTATATTTACACTGTACGAGAATATCCCAAATGTCACTGCTGAAAAAACAGTGGTTAATTTACATAAATAAAAAATGAAATGTTATTCTAATAAAAATATTTATGTCTGTATGTAATTTTTATTTATAACAATTATATTTTTTTAAATACCTATACTTAAATACAATATACAGTGAGCGGCAAAAGAAACTGTACACCATGGATAAAATTCTAGCAATTACCAAACGCAGCTTTTACCACTTAAGGAGAGTGTCCGAAAAAATTTGGCAATATTTCCAAATTTTTTTGTAATTTTTTTTTTTGTTTCAATTTTAAAAACAGACAATGAAACAATTTTAAAATAAAAACAACGGTAACTTATTAATGTATATTTTTTTAATGTACAGTTTCTTTTGTCGCTCACTATATGTATGTATAAATATAAATATAAAATAAAAAATTATTTAATATTCCATTTATAATAGCTCTTAACCTTTTTAAAATTTAAACAAACAAAAAAATGATAATTTTTTTCCATTCATTGTATTGCTTTGCCTGGCCGTACGAAAAACCCAAAACAGTTGTTTGTATTTGTTTAGTAATTCATTTCTCTTATAAAAATATTAAAAAAAAAAAAAAAAAAAAACAAAATAAAATCATTTAAAAAAATATTCTCTATATATTGTATTCCATTTAATATTTTCTCTACCATTAAATGTAGTTTAATTCCTTTCTTTTTTTGTTTTATTTAATTTAATTTCTTTTTATTTATTTTAATTACAGGTATTAAATTTGTCAATTTTATTATTTTTTTTTTTTAATTTTAAAATGAATACATTTAGCCAGTCATGACCAACTTAAAGATCATGCTATACGACAATCTGAGAAGATGTAGTAGCCGATATGATAGATTCACTGAACTGCTAAACGGCCCATTGGGAAACTGCAGACAGTCTGTTCTTCTCGTCCAGAAATCACTCGAAGCTTTTAATAAAACAGCTTAGACTTCTAATGTTCGCAACCACCAGATCAGTGAATTCAACTACAAGATTGAAGACAAAGGTCTCTATGTCTGAAGAACAATTTCCTTTTTTTCTGCTAAAGTTATTGTCCTAACGATCAAGACCAATATGATTCCAATAAGTGGCCAGAATATAATTTACAATAGTGTCTCCAACAACTACGTTAAGTGATCTCCTTTCCAGTTTGATTAGACTTTTGCTGCACTCCCAATCTAAATGGCATTCTATATTGTTAGGCTTTTCGGAGCCACCATTGATCGTCTTAGAAGTCAGGGGTTAGAAGTCAGTACCCTGACAGCTGCCTTTTTATCAGAAAGTATGGCAAAAAGTAGTCAAAGTAGTCTAGTAGGTAGTGTATTGGGGTAATAGACGAGAGCCCTGGGTGAGACATCTCTAACAAAACGAAATACGAAAAAATATTTGTTTCGCTCACTTCCTCTCAGCAGTTTTCTGGCAAGAATTCTGGTCATGAAAAGTTTCAAAAATCCATCTTTCGGAGTTGAAATCATACAGTAGGTCCCAACATTCATGGATAAAACAACAATGGTGGTGTGAGAAGCTAGGTTGTGATTCTAAAAAAATGGTTTAAATGACCAATTAAGTAAGTACGAAAAATTTTTTCCAAATATGTTATCATCCTTAATAATCATCACGATTAGTCTTTATTACCGGCACTTTCGGTTGAAATAATCCTACACCTGCCAACTCCTGCCAAATACTGCACAGTTATAAACAGTTTTGAACCATCCAAGAAGATTTATATGGAATCGTTTACGAGGTGCCTTATCATATTCTTCCATTCCCTGCTATTCGGAAAGAACGTTCTAAACTTCCAAGAGAAGTCTTAGTATGGTATCAAGTAATCTGTATTCCTGAAGGTACTCAATGTAGTCAGGTTTCCTAAGTGATCGATATTCCGTCCATTGTCTAATTGGCCATACACGCAGACTAGTTATTGCTGTTGAGCCTTTATTTGACGATGCATGATTTTTCCTTCGAATAATTTCCAGATCCAGTTTACTACAGTGTCTGCGCTATAGCTTCAATCTTTTTAGTGAGCTGGCTATAGTGAAAGCATACACGTTAGGGTATGTAAGGCTGTAGCAACATACTTCCCTTTACAGTGTACATGATTTCCCTTGAATAAGAAATTACCATCCAAGTTCTGCCATGGAACAATACTAATTTATTCCTCCATGGTCTTGAACAGGAAAAACGTTTGTGGTATCATTCGAAATGAAGACAATTCCAAATAGAGATCATTCTGGTGTTGATTCAATAATATGAAGATGAGGATGTTTTCAGAACTGAAATATTGCAGAAAAGAGGAGTACATTCCTTTTGGCTGAGATTGTCCCTTTTCCTGGCTGAGTACCAGCGTCTCAGAAGCCTGTTCCAATGGGAAGTCTGTCGATTGGCAGTTGTGTGGTATTCTCAATTAATGATTTTGAAATTCTCAGACACGTATTACATTAATACACACATAATTGGTCATTACAACCCTTCAGTCAAGTTTACAACCTACCTTCGCACACCACTTGTGTTAATTTTTATACATGAGTGGCGGGACCTACAGGTTAAAATCGACTCCGAACGACAAATTTTAGACCGTGGCCTTACGTCTAGACTACGACGACTTCAGTCACGCATTATGGGGACATAACTATACTGGCAGTTGTGTATCAAGGATAGACAATGAGAAATGGGTAGAATAGCTCTGAAGTGCAGATAGTCAGTCTGCAGAGAAAACGTTCTGTAGCACTGCTGTGATACTCATTTAGAAATTTTCTTAGTCATTTTTTTTTCTTGTTATCGATTTAGTATGGAAATATAAATGGATTTATGGCCCCCTCCCCTTTGTTAGTTAAACTCAAATAAATTGTGCAACTCTGCATGATTTGGTCTCTTCTTTTTGTATCACAATTAAACTAAAGTGCTTTTGATAATTTTCTTAAGTGTAGGGTTTCAATTGATTTTGATTTCTTTATGATGTTTTTTTTCCTTTTTTGGAATTTAAATTTTTGTCTTTTTCTTTAATTGTTGTTGATTGATGTCACTTCATTTAACATTCGAAAAACCTCATATTTTTACACACACTGGAATAAAAATAATTTCCAAATATTGAAATGAGAAAAAAACAGAAAAACACTTTAAATAAACAGAAACAAAAATATAAATTAAAAGTTTGTGAATGCAATTAGAATTTAAGAAAAGAAATTTTTTAAAATTTTCAATTAAAAATTTTCTGCACGTATTAAACTATTTCAATGAATTGATTGACTGAAAAAGAAAAAAAAAAACAATTATTGGTTGGACTCTGATGGTTTAAATTAACAATTTAAAATGATTTTAATTTAAAATTCATATAATTAAGGGACTTATAAATCTAACCAACAACATATATCTTTACTAATTACAATTTTAAACAGCACCGGTCAACAAAATATTAACATTCATTGGACGCTCAGGCGTAGAATAAAAAGCGACTGATTTCTGAAGTCTATTGCAAAACTCAAACTTGTTTCCACTACAAATACCTACTAAAAGTTTATACTGTCCCAACTTCGTGTGGTTTGAGTAATATGCCTTCCTCTTTCTATTTACTAGACAACATACATACATCCCTTTTCATTGCGCAATAATTTTATGACCCTAATAGCGGTAGGACAACTCCTTTCTTCCCAAGCTCATCTGCATGTTAATTTCTCTGTATTTCTACATGGCTTGTCTAGATGATTCATCTTACCTAGACAATCGTACAGTAATATTAAGTCAAACTTACAGATAGTGGCACTACTGATAGATGTGTTCGTATGCCTCATTCCCTGTTCCTTCTTTTACAATTTTAGTTGAGCACATTTTTTGGTAGTCGAGCTTAAATTGTAGGTCCTGCCACTTATGGATAAAATTAACTCACACAATATAAGTGGCGAGAGAAGCTAAGTCGTAGTCCAGACTGAAAGGTTGTAATGACCAATTATGTATGTATGTATGAATATGTGGATGGACTAACTGTTATCCGATAAACATATTTAATGCGCCAAGTGCTGCGCAGCAATATTTCAAAAACAGAAAAAATGTGTGTGTATATGGAATTGATTACTTTAAAGAAAGCGCTGAAATAACCCTCGATATTGCTGCTCTTGAGAGGGTTAGTGCTGTTAATACAATACAATACACGAAATAGCCGAAGTCGCCAGGTAGTGTATTGTATAGTAGGTAGTTTATTGGCTTATTAGATATGACGCCATTGTTGAAAACGAAATATGAAAAAATATTTCTTAGGCGATATTCTCTCAGCAGATTTCTACAAAAAACTCTGTGAGTGAAATAAAATTGCCATGAAAAGTTTCTCATAAATCCGTCGTTCGGAGTCGACTTTAAACTGTAGGTTCTGCAAATTATGAATAAAATTAACACACAGAACATAATTGGTGCGAGAAACTAGGTCGTGATCATGACTGAAGCATTGTAATGACTGTATGTATGCATGAAATAGACGGTTTTAAATGATGCTTTCAATATAACTCTTAATATGCCAAAAAAATTTTTTTTTTGTGGCACCTTTTGTAAAGAAATACTTTGACGCAGCCACCTTTAAAACAATTAAAGCCTAGGGTGCTTGTCTAAGGCAACAATTGGAAAAATGGCACATAAAAAAAAATATTTCTTCGGCGACTGCCTCTCAGCAGATTTCTGGCAAAAACTCTGAGAGTAAATAAAATTGCCGTGAAAAGTTTCTCAAAAATCTGTCGTTCGGAGTCGACTTTAAACTGTAGGTCCCGCCACTCATGTGTAAAAGTAACGCACACAACATAAGTGGTGTGAGAAGCTAGGTCGAAATCTTGACTGAAGGGTTGTAATGACCAATTATGTATGTATGAAAGTGTTTTTAGCCAAATTACCGAAACTCGAGCATAAGATAGTTAGACACTGCAAGGCAAATGATGAGAGAAGCTATACCGTATAGCTGACTAGAGAATTTAGTGACCTGTAATACTAGTATATGCTATACGTCGAAAGCAGCATGAATAAAATCCCCTGGATATTTAAATTGTTTTTAACAGCTCACATAGGATACAGAATAGGATTCTTAATTGTAAACAAACTGATTGCTGAGATAAATTCAAACAAAGTAATCCAAAACTAACTAATAAACATTGTTAACCAATCAAAATTTTAAAATGTTATCTAACATGACCAGTGTTGTACAGTGCAATTAAAAATGTATCGTAATTAAAATTTTATTTATTTTTTGTTTTCATATTTTCACTTAAATTTGAAGTATTTTCCCCCAAAAATTTTGTAAACAAATTATGATGCGTCATTATAGAGTAGAAATCTGTTTAATTTGCAACAAAAAAAAATTAGAAAAATATTTCAACAATTCCCCAATGCATGTTTATTTATTTATTTACTAACAATGAATCGATTGAAAATAACAACAAAATTCAATTAAATACGAATAAATCTGTAATAAAACACAATCTAGTGGAAAAATAGCATATTAGTTGGCTATGTAGAGCCACCCTTTGGTTCACCCACCTGCTAGTGATGATATATGGTAGATGATTAGTAAGAGAAATATCACAACAACAACAACAATAACAACAACAGCATTATTAGCATAATCATTTACAATTTCCAACCAAAAAGAAAAAAAAATTAAAAAGCATGTTTACAATTTAAATTATTTATAATTTAATTATGATTTTATGTACTTATTTAATTAAATTTTAAACTCCATTAAAAACATCGCAGAATAAATAGAAAAAAAAAACCAAAATTAAACTCAAAAATTAAAAGAAAATATTTTCAAAAAATTATTTTTCTAATGACTTTCAATCTTTTTTTTTTGATTTTGTTTGTACAATAACAAACATTTTACCCCCTTCCCTCTCCCAAAAAAATTTTTTAACAATAACATGCTGCAGGTAATCGTCGTACAGCATCTGTACGTTCCGTAGGCTACAGTGATTTATTTGTGTTGAGCAAAAAGGACATGTGGGATGTTTTAAAGGAGTATCCAGCAGCAAGAGTAAGACTCGAAGCTATAGCGGTTAAACGCCTGGAGAAATACAAGAAAGCACCTCTAGAAAAAGGTAAGATAAACCGAAACGAAATAGAAAACCATTCAACCATTCGCCACATTAATATTTCACCTAATCACACTTTCACCCCTCGCTACACTTTATCTGCCCACATAATCATTGACTCAGATTTTAAAATCACTTCTTTACTTCACTTAAACATCTTAATTTGATTTCATACCTTCCCACCTTTCGCCCTACCTTTCCATCCCCCCTCAAAAAAAGACAAACAACAAAAACAACAGCAAAAAAAAGCGAAATTTAAATTGTAATTTTTATTTGTAATTTTGTGTATGTAAAATACAATACAGTACAATACTTTAATACAGTTGCCATGGGCCGTTGTCAATCCACACCGGGTTTAGTGGAGAGTTGTGGCCGTACCACATTAGAGGATATGTATTTGCCTCAACCACCATTAGTGCCACACTCAGTGCTGTCTACGCAACAACAGCGTCAAACGCCACATGACCAACAGCTACAGCAAACGCAGCAGCTACTGCTGCAGCAGCAACAGTCCCAGCAACAACAACAACAGCAACAACAACAATTGACATTTAGGTAACTATCAAATCAATTTCTATCACATATTTCGTGTTGATTTGTTATTGTATTTCTTCTTTAATATTCTATTTTCAGTCGTGCTCCTAGTCCCCGCTCCAGTCAAACGTACATTGAACGCATACAACGCGCCACTGAATCACCGGGTTCTTTGAGTCCCAGTGTGCATAGTTCAGATGATCGGCCACGTAGTCGAACTACCTCCCATCATTCAACGCGGCCTCAATCCCAACCAAGTAGGACAGGTAAGAGTGAACAACTATTGAAAATTAGCAACGGGTGATTTTTTTTAAGATTTAGATTTTGAAAAAAACGGAAAACATAATTACCTGCCTCAGCGGCTACATTATAGATAGCCCATCCATGAACTCCAAGTATTATCGTAACATTAGTATTGTCGTTGCAACATCGTTGAATTTTGGTTCCAGAACGTCAAGCCGTTTGCCTTCAACCACTAACCTAATTTCGATCTTAGAGACCATTATTGTTGAGGCATCTAAGCCTCAATACACCAAAGTGCATTGCATTCCACAAAGTTGACCCAAGTAAAGAACCCTGTGACCCCGTAATTCTCTGACTTAAACATCTATTCTACACTTTTTTGTCTTGAGGCGGAAGTGAAAAACTTTGTTGGAACAAAAATGTGCACGATTCACCGTCACTCTCCCCCCACGGGACTGCCGTAAGGTATTACTTCGCGGGGGGCTGGTTAGCTTAGCTCCATAGAATTTTAGAATTCAACATTTCCCCTATAAGCCAGTTTCCCCGGCCCATCTAAATCTGGGGAAGCATATTAGAATATGCTACGTAGATGCCTTTTTCGCCGATGAATTTTACGTGCTCCTGGAAATTCAGTTTGTCGGCGATAATTACTCCCAAGTATTTTATGGCCCTCTGCGATTCGATCTTAGTGCCTCCAACGGTCACTTCCATCTTTTCCACTATTTTCCGGCCACTTATCAAGACGGCCTCCGTTTTGTGTGCAGCAAGTTTCAGTCCTGCCTCACTAAGCCATGCTCCAACTTTTTGAACTGCTATGTTCGTCGTCTCCTCTATTTCCTTTACCGTCTTAGCGACTGCGACTATGACAATGTCATCTGCAATGCCCACAATTATAGTCTCGTTTGGTAATTGTAGTCGAAATACTAATGCTAATTTTCCACAATAGTAGCCCAAGTACAGAGGCCTGCGGGACGCCAGCCGTCTCTACGTATTCCTTTTCTGCATCATCCGTTATATGTTATATCGTTAAGGATCTCCATCAAATATGACGGAGTAGTTACTTTGAAAAGGGCTTTTATAATCCGCTCCCAATTCGTCGAATGTGACAACCGCGTAGTATTCCTTGGTGTTAAACCTCCATCTTTCGCCTTTTATTGCGTCTCTTGCAATGTAGACCACCCCACTTATCGCGTCAACCTATTCTGTATTGTAATATTCAGAGACTGAAATAACTACTTATTATAACCGTAATAAGTACTTCTGTAGCCAAAACCTTTTAGAGTTAACAGCTTGTTGTTTCAGTTTGCCGAATTAGAACCCGTTCTCATAACCACTCGGAATTTTATTCTCTTATGACCACCGCTGCACACTTCCTAGACTATCGCTATTACCATTATAATGTCATTAATTGTGCATTTTACTCAGAGAACCCGAAATTTTTCGAGTTGTCCAGAGAGATCATTAGAATCTTCTATCTATTCCAGTAGCCGATTACATATTATTCTTTCAAACATTTTACAAACTGTGCCCCACCTCTGTATATGGTCTGATTACCAGGCTTAAGAAGTAGCATTAAGCCTTGCAACTACATGTTCCATCAGGTAAGTATGGTACATTCACCGAAAAATCTCTAGCTTTGCACGTACCAGGACTTTAAAAGCCAGTACCCTGTATGGCCCAAGGGCATTATTAGAGAGTATTAGGGTGTAAGAATGCAACTTCTCGTCTTTGTTACGTCTAGCCTATTTATCAAATCCCCTCGCATGTGTTTGATGCCTTTCAATTATTCCTGCGGCGGAAAGTGTGCGGAAAAATCTGGTTACAATACTTTAGGGCATGTCGATAGTGAAACTCTTGGTGTCTGAAAAACATCTTCCGTCAGATAGCTATTACATATTCGCAAAAATCTCTTCAGCTTCGCTCATGATCGAGGCTTTAAAATTCATGTTCGGCACACTGCCTGACCCAGTAACCTAAAACAATCTGTTCCAATACTGTAGGGCAGATTGGTAGGCCACCTCTTGATTTTACCATAGTCAGCTGTACTTTAGTAAACTAAAATAACTTGATTGATACGTTGTAATTAATTTAAAACATAATATTTCTCTCTCTCCCTCTCTCTCAATCTTTCTATTCTCTCTCATTTTATTTGCTCTTTATAGGTCACATTTGCGACTCTAGCTCCCATTTAGACTGTTATGTTACTGGCACTTCGGTAGCCAGTGTTGTGGGAGGCGGTACAACACCCCTACTTGGCTCACATGAAGCCTTAGAAGATGAAATCAAACGTTTACGTGAACGTTTGCATACGGTGGAATCGGAAAATCAAGCTTTAAATACGAAATTATCACAGCAACAGTGGGACTTGGAAAATCGTTTGGCTGAAATCGAAATGCAAATCTGTGGTGTCTCATCGACATCGAGTCTGGATCCAGAGCATGAGACGGAAGAAATGGAAAGAAATCGTGAGAGTATCATATAACACGGGAGCGAGCTGCCCCATCAGCCGATCGGTATGACGATGATGTACATATCATGCTTTTCATGACCACGCCACAAACGACACTCTTTAACTCGCTCACAACTTTCTCTCTCTCAATCTCTGTCTCTGTCTATCACTCTCAATCTCTGTTAACATCTCCATATCAGTCAGTCAGTCATCATTATCATCATCAACAACAACATCTATTGTTTTGCTGTATCGATGTTTTGTAACAGTGCATAACAAAAATATTCAAACATACTAAAAATTGTTTTATTTTTTATTTAATTTTAAGAGAAATCTAATATTGTTGACAATTCATAACTATTTGTTAAATGTTTAAGTGTTACAACTACAACAAGTTTGTTTTTGTTTTTTTATATATCAAAACCAAAAAAAAAAATTGGAGTTATTAACCAAAAATTATTTTTTTTTATTTTAAATGTAATATTAAATAATAATAATAGTGATTAAAATTTTAATTTAAGCTTCTTATCTAAATGTGAGGCACAAGCAAAAGTTATTAAGAGTGTGGGAATATTTTTCGAAAGTTTCAAACTTTTGTTAAAAATAAAGCAAGGAATTTTAAGATTGAAAAAAAAGAAATAAAGTTAAGAATATTTTCAAAAAAGTTAAAATGATTGGTAATTAAATGTTACCTTTAACGTTGAAGATACAGAGGTACACAGCTGAGTGTAATATCACAATCTTGTTACTGAAACGAAATTCAGAATCCTTTTCGGTGTCAGTAAGGCTAATACCTGCCTATTGCATGATAAGTAAATGTCTCCATAATGTGCCTAAACACCAAGCATAAGCTCACATTACAGAATGTATAGAACATAGATCATCAACTTAAAAGATTGCCTTCCAGTTCTTTGTTCTTTGAGTCTACAATACTTGTTCAAAAGCAAATTATACTTTCTGCTCAGCAGAAACGTTCGGCCGGTACATAAACTAATCTCATGGGAGCGGAGGTCCTCCATTTTATCTATCCATTCGTTGCCTTAAATTCCAGCATGACTTGAAATCGAACAGAGAATTTTTAATGCGCAGTGATTCTGATTCAGTTTATGTAGACAGTTTCACACTTGGCCAATTCACACGACTTTGTACACTTGGTTGTTTGTGAACGCTCAATGTTATGCTATATTGTGTATTTCGTATTCCAAATGTATTTTTTTTTTTTTTTGCATTCAAACAATTGGATAACATGAAACCAAAAAAACATATGAAAAAAATGTGTAAAAGTGTATCGGATTTTTGCATAAAAATTATCAACAACAATCATACACTGTTATATAATCGTCCAACAATACACTCAATACAGCGATACAAGGGCTTGTGTGAATTGACCAACTATTTTTGTGTAATTTTTTTCTCGTTTTCTACTCTAACTTTTGACCAATTTGAATAGAGCTTCCGCTTGTAAAATAATCGCAGATATACCAAGTTTTCCAAATATTTTCATATGATAACACTTTCGCTCCTGTTTAATTATCTAGGTTTGGCCCTTTGTATACCACACGGTTTTTTTCTTAAGTGTTTTCGAGCCTAAATGTGAGACCTTAGTGGCTTGTGTGCTTTTTTCTAGTCTTTGTAATGAATGCCACTCTTACCCTTCTGCGGGCTATTTTTATATACCCAAGTCCTAGGTTTCTCAAGTAACAACTCCTCTATGGCCCTTTACAGGAGAACAGAACACGACAGAATGGTAGGATAGATAGACTGTGAAGAAAATATTTCGCAAGAAAATTATACTTTCTCCGAACAGACCATCATATAAGCAGATGTGTACGTCTGGCGAAAATAACTGCTATTTTAAGGGCATTCGTTTATGAGCGATTTTAGAATAATGTCCGTTACAAATACTTTTGCATTGAAGAAGCAAGAAACTTTTGAAAATGCAAGAAAATAAAAAAATCTGTCAGTAACGTTGAAATCAAACATCAAATCATGAATTTCAACCGAAACTATAGACAGATCCCATGAGTCCATATCGTTACTACTTTCGAATAAAATGTGGAGATAGGGCTTACTCAGCTTAACGATTTAGTAGCGTGAACTAAACCTTTTAAGTACTTACTTACTTATTTAATTGGCCATTAACAACCCGATTAACGGATTTCGGCCTGCCTTGACACATCCTTCCAGGTGCCTCTGCTTCCTGCGCACCTTCACCAATTGGTCACACTAATCGATGATAGATTTTCTCAATTTGATCTTTTCAATGAAAATGAGGTCGTCCTCTTCGCCGTCCTCTTCTGCAAAACCCCGCATCAAATACGCGTTTCTTCGAAGCATCCACCTCCATTCGAACGCCATGGCCTAACGAACGTAGGTGCTGGATGTTAATACGCTGCACAACGTCCATGTCGTTGAGGGGGTCATAAAGCTCATTGTTGGATCGGATGCGGAAATCATCGCCAACTTGCACTGGATCAAAGACCTTACGTAGGACTTTTCTCTCGAACACTCGCAAGACTGCTGCATCAGTACTCTCCGAATTTTCAAAGTCTGTACAAAACAGTAGGTATTTTAGTAGGTAGTCTACTAGTGGTTTACCCGCTGACTTGGACACTTCGAACAACACGGAGACTTAACCTCAGCAGTCTTCTGGCAAAAACTCTTCGAGTATATAAAATTGCCATGAAAAGTTTATCAAAACTTTCGTTTGTGGTCGACTTTAAGCTGTACGTTCGACTACTGACATGAATCACGTGAGAAGCTAGGTTGTAATCCTGACTAAAGGGTCGTAATAACCAATTAAGTAAGTAGACAACATATGTCGTTACTAGAAATTTACAAGTTAAAATTGCTGCTTGTTATTGCATTGGTAGTAGTTAGAGTGAAGGGGAGGAGATCACCAATAGCACACCTATCGTGAAACAACTAATCAGGTCGGCTTGTGTTACGCTGTCCACTGAGAGGTATCAACCCTATATTTTCTGTAGGAAGTTTGCATCTTACACAAACTTTTTTAGCTGCTCAAAATTCACTACTCTGTTATGAGTTATGCCCAGTACAGCAGCATAGTCAAAATAAATTGCGATATGACACCTACGAAGGATAATTATAAATGACATAAAAGTGCAAAGACATAAAACTTTAGCGTTATTTTAATGTTCTGTTTATGCAGTGGAGTTGTGAAAATAATGCATTGTATTGAATAAGAACACTCCTTTACTAAGCCTTAATATATTCATAGTTTTCTTTTCATCAGGGTCATCTGCCGTGTCCTGTTTGCTGTTGTTGTCGTATGCTACAATAGTCTATGTGACGATTCTGTCCATTTTTGCAGCCTGATATTCAATTCACTAAAAGGCTTATTCATGTATATATTGTGGAATACATTACCTCCATTAACTAATTTATCCACTGCCTACTAGGCACCCATATAAATTGTACTCTAGCATGCTTGGACAAATTGTTAATCGCTTGTTTACAGTCTAAAAGTGTGATTTATCCCATACCTCTGGATGGAATTACCATAATTGTCAGCTGTGTATAATTGGAAATCTGTGTTATGGTCCAATATTCGCAGAAAAGTTTGCTTTCTTATACTTCTATAAAGAGTCTCAAGTCAGTCTTATCATCGTGTATAAAGCCATTCCTGTAGCACCAAATATCCTTGCCTTGGTTACGTTTGTCCAAGAAAATCGATTTGGTAATCCTAGTGATGCAATTAGTCGTATTCAGGACTGTGCAATAACAAGTCAACAACGAAATAATTGAAGGGAATTTATTTTATTGGAACATTCGATGGCCATTACCTCAACGACGACTTCACTAAAGTGATAGACAGCTGTTTTAATCTGTTTCTTAGATGAAACTTTTCCGTTTGAACTTCGCTTGTAAACACTACTTGTTGTTTGCTGTTACACTATATAGCCGAATACCCAAAATTTTTAATATTTATCAGATCAAGTTAACACACACGAATTTGGATGGTTTGGCAACAGGAAGTGTTTGCAGGAAAAGTTCGATCATATAATAGGCGCTTTAGAGATGTGACAGCGCACTTACGTTTCAATCTTTCAACGTTGGATGGTAAAAAATTGAGGTTTGTTACAGATTTAGCTTCTAAGGCTCATGGCACAAATGTGGCTAACATACTTAGGTTTTCGACTCCTAGAGATGTGTAAGCTCACTCACGCTTCAAAATTTAACCCTGAATTGTAAAAAATGGCAGATTGTTACAGATTTAGCTTCTAATGTGTCTCATGGTAGCTAACATCCTTAGGTTTTCGCCTCCCAAAATGATTTTTCGTAATTGAATTCTTTTTGATCTTTTCAAGTAACGAATAAAATAAAAAAAATTGTCCGTTTTTTATGAATTTTTGACAATGCTGTCTACGGTGACCGCTCAAGAAAGATGTTACTGTGTATCCAACATTAGATTGTGTATTTAACTTTTTCTCTAATCCTTAAACTATAATTGTTGCTAAATTAAGTATTTTACAACAGTATTAGCACACTTATTAATAATAAATAAATAAAAGTGTTAGGCCATAAATGCCCAGTAGATATGTATTTCTCTCGGTAATTCATTTGCTTGTAAAACAAACTCGAGAATTCCATGCGGACAATAGAAATTAACTCACTCAAATAACATTTGTTAGTGCAACAAAACAAAACAATACAAATAATTTATATCATTTGCTATATGCTTGATGGCTTTTCAATCATACAATTTTTAATTAATTAACTATGCTTTCTTTTTTTCAATACGAGTACGTTATACTTAAATTTTAAACAATTTATAGTAATACCCTACATCGCTGTATTTAGTCAACAACAGTCAGTTTTATGTCAAAATAAAGACTCCCAGGAAGAAAGAGAATATTTTTTTAACTTTAACAAGCCTTTCCGTGATAGTTTCACGGGGGTAAATAGTTCGTAATTCAAAAGACTCTGTAACGCTCCAATAGGCGTTGTTATTGTCTATCCTAGAATAGTGGCGCCTTAGCTCTGCCAAATGACTGTAGGGGTTCAGACGACGATTGTTTTAATTACGGTGTGAAATGCTGCATTCGTGGTCTATAAATTATCACATATCGATGCAAAAAATTTGGGTTTTTAGGATTGAACAGCTTCAAACGCTGCACGGAATAACAATTCTTTATTGCTTTCAGTCTATTGTTGGCTCGCGCAACACATTTTTTGAACAGAGTTGTAGCATTCCCAATTATTCTTAGACGATATGTTTTTTCTTATAACAACTTCACTTTGCGGTCATCTAAAATTATTTTGTAGGCTTTCTTTATATTTTCGTTGATTACAGCGTCTTGTGCATCCTTTAAACTAATCAAACCAATCCTCAACATTTCATTTTCCTGGGGCAAAGTCCGAATAATATTTATCGAGCAAATCTTTTGTTTCAACAACCAGACTGCCGTAAAGCTTGTGCACTTGTATGTTGAAGGTAAGAGTTTTGAGGGTAAGATTAAGAGGTTAAAAAACATATGGAACTATGAACTTTTTTTATGAGCCTATTCTGGGAGTGTGAATAGTCTTACAAGTTTATCGGCTACACAATTACTCGTAATATCTCCAACAGCAGGAATCCATGTGAGATGGATAAAGAGTAATTGCTTAATATGATTAATAGCGTTGACCCGAAACATACAGCTTATCCACAGTCTATAGTACTCTCAAATCAATGACCGCCTGTGGTGACTCCTATCAAGTCCTTGGAAATAACGATCTTAAGGCCAGCCATTCCAACTTGACAATCTACTATGAAATGTTGTATAAGACCACTACATATGCAAGATTATGTTCCGTAAACAAAGAATAGATCGTGCATTTTGCTCTAGCATCGATTGCTAGTTGTTGAAACCGTCAGTTCCAACCACTAACATTATCCTTGCGTGTAACAGTGAGATGCTTCAAGAACTGCCAATTTTATAGCCGTAAAGAGCTTTAGACTCATAGATTAATTGTCTCTGTACAATTAATGCTTTAATGAAAACGTCTGTTAATAATGTTGGATGTTGGATCCTGTTGCAGCAGCTCTGTGTTCTTTTTCAATTATGCCGAGTTGGCACACAATTTACCACTCTAATTACAATTACCACTCTAACAGATGCATCTCGTAACAAAAACCATCTTCCCTCTCAAATTTTGCCGACTTTCTCTCAGCAGTTTTCTGGCAAAAACTCTGTCATTAGGAGTCAATGTTAACCTAAAACCGCTCAATAACCGCCTGCGGTGACTCCTATCAAGTCCGATCTTAAGGCCAGCCATTCCAACTTGACAATCTACTATGAAATGTTGTATAAGACCACTACATATACAAGATTATGTTCCGTAAACAAAGAATAGATCGTGCATTCTGCTCTGGCATCGATTGCTATTCTATACCAATACGTAAAGTGAAGCTGTTGAAAACGTCAGTTCCAACCAATAACATTATCATTGCGTGTAACAGTGAGATGCTTCAAGAACTGCCAATTTTATAGCCGTAAAGAACTTTAGACTCATAGATTAATTGTCTCTGTACAATTAATGCTTTAATGAAAACGTCTGTTAATAATGTTGGATGTTGGATCCTGTTGCAGCAGCTCTGTGTTCTTTTTCGATTATGCCGAGTTGGCACACAATTTACCACTCTAATTACAATTACCATTCTAACAGATGCATCTCGTAACAAAAACCATCTTCCCTCTCAAATTTTGCCGACTTTCTCTCAGCAGTTTTCTGGCAAAAACTCTGTCATTAGGAGTCAATGTTAAACTATAAGTTCCGCCACACTTGAATAAAATTAACACACACAACATAGGTTGTGTGATAAGCTAGGTCGTCATTGAGTCTAAACTATTGTACTGAACAATTAAGTGAGTAAATATATATTCGCTGAGTTCCACGTAAAAATATCTGCATCATTATTTATAAATGTATTTTATGTATTTCTTACTTTATCTTATAGTTTCCTCTGTAATTAAATACGAGTATATATGTGTACATATGTATATATGAACTTATTTTTCCATATCACTATGTTAATATTATGTGCAACGTATGCAACAAAGAAATTTTTGATTAAAAAATGTTTATTAAAAAACTTTATTTTTAAAATTTGACAACATGACCAGCAAAATAAATAGCAGATTTACTGCGTATAGCAAAAACGAAGGGATGATCAGCACGAAATTCTGCTCTACCAAAAAGCATTATAAACAATTCAACTGTGAAAAGATACACATATTAAATCGATGAAATCGTTTAAGGTCGAATAAAAACTTACAAGTTGTAGCAGCAGCCTCTGAACCAGCTTCATTGACATCTAAAAAGGCTTTATGCTTAACATCGGATATTTCCTGAGGCAGGTCAGACTCAAATAAACTACTAAAGTTGGCAGTGACATCGAACATGGTATTTAAGCCCAACTTAAAAGACGAAAAGCAAATGATAATGTAAATTCCAAGGAAATATAGTTTTGAACTTACCTTTCTTAAGGGTTCCTTCAAATCAATATCGTATTCAATGCGAAATTTGGGTAGATAAACAAATAAATCTTGAACCGACATCTTCGAAGTGATTTTATTCAAATCGTAACTCTTTAGATTGGTTTCTAATTTTTCTAAACCTTCCTTATCGTTGGGTAAAATAATCAACATGGAAATATCGGAGTCTTTATAAGGCATTTCCAATGCGGTGGCTTCTAATTCAGGCAACTCTGCATAACAAAAGTCATCTTTTGTAAACATCATATCCACCTCAATTTGTTGCTTGTTATTCATATAGAATGGGGCCTTTCTGGTCTGATCTTCACTAAAAGGTAGTTCCCATTTGGCTTTGAAGTAAATGGCATTCACCAATACAGCAGTGGTATCAGCATCTACTGCATCTGCTTGTAAAAGGTTTTTAATTTTATTTTCTGTTTGCTGTTCTACCCAATGGTTAATGTTTTCGACCACTTCTTGGTTTTTCTTGAAGTCTACACTTTCTGCTTCGGCATCAAAATAATCATGAGCAATCGTATTGAATTGTGGTGCAATTTTCAAGTGACTATTCACATACAAACGATTGGCCATTTTCAATTGGGGAGCATCTTCCGATGATTTAGAATGTTTAAATGACTTCTCCAAAAATTCTTTATAGTTTGCCAGAACCTGCTTTTTATCGCCTTCACGCAATTTCAAAACTTTACGCATTTCTTCTGCTGTTTGGCCCTCGGCACCGCCAAAAGTGAAAGCCAAACAGGTTTCTATTGATGCTGGTGAGTAGACGACATTCTCTGAAGATTTATTAGCCACAATTACAGAAAATAAATCCGAGGCAAAAGCATTATGAGTAGACGTCCCTGTGGCTGTAATTGTAGCACTCCTGGTAAACTGGGAGTTCAGTAGAGAAAGTACGACTAAAAATATAACTGAAAAAAAAGAAGAAAATGTTATACAAGAAATACATATTTGACTTTTGAATGGAGTCAGCATATTTCCAGGAAATAAACACAGTTAACCAGGTGCAGAGGAATACCCAAGACCATATCATTATATGTACTACCATTTTCTTATCTCTCACTGTCGATATTTAAGGAAAAACACCAAATTTTTAAATTCAAGGTAACATCGACGACAAACCGGCTTATGGTAGATAGCACCACCTCTTTAGAAAACGTAGAAATTAATTTGAAATTTCTCACGTCTTCAGTCGATACATTTTCGCAGAGGTTGTTGTCTGTAGGCAATGACAGTGGGCCACTCTATTATCCTAGAAACTGCTTCAGTACAGAAGCTTAATTAAGTAAATTGGAAGACAATAAGTAAATAACAAGAAGGCAGCAAGAAGAACACGTGTTCTAATTTAAAATATAATTCGCATAAACAGGAGATTTCAAAAACCACAAAGATAAATTCTTACAGCTTTAAATCGCATGATTGTCTCGGTCAGTTGTCATCAAAATTTCTTGAGACAATCGTTGCTGCAATAAATTTATTGATGCTTGGATGGTATGGCGGCTGGCGTCGTCTTGCAGAAGCTACAGATCTTTACTCACTTAATTGTTCAGTACAATAGTTTAGACTCGATGACGACCTAGCTTATCACACAACCTATGTTGTGTGTGTTAATTTTATCCAAGAGTGATGGAATCTCCAGTTAAAATCGACTCCCAACGATAAATTTGTATTTACTCTCAGAATTTTTGGTCGGAAGAAGTCACTGAGAGGAAGTCGACGAAGAAATATTTTTTTTGTTTCGTTTTGTTCGAGATGTCGGATATGGGACTTAAACCACGACCGGGCGTCTCATAAGCTAACACACTACCTACTGAGCTACGGTGACTTTATGCTGTTTATAGTCACTTCAATTTCGATCTTATTTTAATCAAGTAAGGCTCTGTCACTCTGCTTGATGAAAATCAGCACCAGACAGTTGCTCAGTGCAGGTACATTTGTTTCCCATGGATTGCATGAGGATGTTCTGAGGCCGTGATTAGATAATTTTTATTATTCAAATGGAAATGCGCTTCATCGACGACGATAATTTTCTTCAAAAATTTGCGTCACTCCAATTACCAATTCTATGAACTCTCGTTTGAGCTGAATTTGGTGGTGCATGAAGATGGTGTTCGTTGCGAATGCTTCGTTAAATTTGAGGTTATTAAAAAAAGAATTACGGTTTTCGTTTTTTCGACGATCATCTCGTTTGCAACATACATACATAATTGTCCACTACAATCCATCAGTCAGGATTACGACATAGCTCCTTACATCACTTATGCTGTGTGTGTTAATTTTATACAAGAGTGTCGGAACGTACAGTTTAAAATCGATTCCGAACAACAACGAACTTTACATGGTAATTCTATTTACTCTCAGAGTTTTTGCCAGAAATCTGCTGCATCGGTGAAGATAATTTCTTCAAAAATTATCGTCGACCATTACCAATTGTATGAATTCCCGTTTCATCTCCTTAAAAAGTTGAATTTTGTTTGTTATTCATGATGATGGAGGTCGTTACGTAAAGCTTCATTAAATCTGAAGTTATTAAGAAGAATACGAAGTTAATGTTTTCGTTTTTTCGGCAATCATCTCGAATTTTTTTTTTCATTATTATTGAATCTTTCTTAATGAAATTTACAATAGTTTTCAAATCTTAAATCTAGTTTTGAAGGTTAATAGTTAGCACCAGCTAATCGTATATAACGCAAACGTTTTTAAAAGACCAATTGGTACTTAGAGCCACCGGAGTTTTATTATCACAACTGGAGAGGATTCCTAATATTTCATAGCCACTCTTGGAATGTTAGTTATATTAAGTGCACCTTTTCAACTGAAATTCTACAAAATGTACGATTTTCTAAATCTTTGTTATAAGTTTTTACAAGCATAATGTATTGCTGTGTGCTACAGAGTTCCATTGTCATTGATCGGAGTGTTTTATCTGTCAATTTTTGACAATGCCGCACAAAAAGAATTTTTTTAAATTCACTATTAGTGCGATATAATTTAATCACAAAAAAAAAAAATTATTAATTAAATAAATAAAAACAAGTAACACTTATCAGCGCAGACAAAATCTTTAAAATTTTTATTTATGATTCTAGTTTAATAGCAGAACTTTGTATATAAAATTTAATCACCTTTGGTTTTCATATCTGTTTAATGAAATTGTTTAATAAAAAAATTTAAATTTTTTGATTTTTGTTTAAACGAGTTTTTATAACACCTCTTCACAGTCGAGCTTTTTAAACAATGACTATCATGAGCACTTTTGTTTGAAATTTTATTGAAAAATCAAGCTTTTTTCAAACTAAAGCTTAGAAATGTTCTCAAAACGCAAATTCAAAAAAAAAAAAAAAAAAAAATAAAAACTCAATTGAGAAATTATTTTTGTATTCCAAAATATTCCAATATTGAGTTAAAAGTTTTCAATTGATATAAGCACAGCACATGAAATACAACTTGAAATAATTGTTTAACACCACAGATTTTGTATTTTTTTTTTTAACATTTTGTTTACGTCCAGTTGTCAATAATTAGAAATGAAATATTCTTTGTGCACCATCGCTTAAAAAACTGTTTTAAGCTTAAACTGTTTAAAACGAAAACAGTTGTTAATTAATCCCATATTTTTATAAGATGAAGGATTTCACACGTTCTTCTATTTGTATAGAAAACACATACAAAATTAAGTTTTTTCATATTTTACTCTCAGATCGTGGCGAACACTAAGCTTTTTAGGACAACGAATAGAGCCGCAAAACTATCGATAGTCGGCCCATGCGATAGTTTCAATAGTCCGGTATAAAACTATCGATACTATCGATAGTATCGAATTTTTTGTAGAGTGCTAAATTTCACACTTTTAATTCAAAATTATACAGGCGTGCGTATATATATGTATATAAAAAGATGTAATTATGTATAAAAAAAATTTGCATAAGAGTTTATAGAATATATTTAAAAATTAAACAAAAATGTTTTATTCAGTCTAAAATTTATGGGTTATTTCTGATCAAAACGTCCGCCAACACCAGATTTCGTACAAGAATGACCTTATAGCAGCTCTGAAAAAGGAATAGCAAAAAATATTTCCCTAAATCACTAGAAAGAAAGAAAAAAAATCAATGTAAAAAGGCTGAAAATTGTAATTAAGCAAAGAGAAGGTCATACTAAATTTTGAAATTAAAACTATTAGTTAACTAACCATTTAATTGTTTGTTTATAGTAAGTGGTTGAAATAAGCTGTGACTAATTGGGTTCCTATATTTTCGGTTTTTAGTTTGTAAGTTTACATTTGAGACTGAATAAAACTTTTTTTTTTTAATTTTTAAACATATTTTATAAACTCTTATTCAAATTTTTTTAATATCTTGTTTCGTTTCGAAATTATACGAGCATAATTTTTTTTAAAGGTATTGGTTGAAATAACCTGTGAGCCACTGTATGTATATATCGGCATCTTTCCGTAGATTACAGTTGTTATTCGGTATAAGAAAAAGAAACCTTTTAATCTGATATTAAAGTATAACGATGTAGGGTATTATCTAGTTTTTATTTGTTTTCTTTCTCTTTTTATTGCATTTAAATTGTTATTAAATATTTTTTATTATTTTTGTGACAAATAATAAAATTTTATTTCAATACATAATGTTTTGCTGTTATGAATGTATGAATGAATGAATGTTGCGATTTTATTTAAATATTTATTTAATGTTTTACAAAAAACTAATTGTATGTTAAACATTTAATTTTTTTTTTTTAATTTTATGGTATTGTTTTACAAAATTTATAATTGTATTACGCATTAAAAAAACACGTAAGCTAGTATAACAAAATTTTATAGAAAAATAGAGGAAAAACAATGAAAACAGAAATTGAGGAAATTACAAACAAATAGTTGATGTTCTAAAACACTAAAACCAAAAATCAATTTATATAGAAAAAAAAAACAACAACAACTATAAAACCAATAACAAAAAACCAAAAAATTCAAAAATTAAACCAAAAAAAAAGAAGAATAAAAGGTAAAAAAGTCATCAATTATTGAAACGTAAATACAAAAATTAAAAATTTTTTTTTAAATACTACATATACAGACATACTACCATAAGGAAAAAAATATTTCAACAACAACAATGTTTAATTAAATTACAAAAAAAAAAATTAATACAAAAAAATCCATTAAAAAGAGAAAAAATAAAATAACAAAGAATTTATTTTTGTTTTTTGAAAATTTTATTGTATTTAATTGTTACAGACACTTGTCTAATGTATGTATGCATTTTCATACAAAAAAACTCTTAACACTTTATAAAAAAAAACAAACGAAATAATATTTAAAAATTATTTAAATACGAGATAATTCATAAATACTTCATCATTTGCCTCATTTTTTTCGTAAAAAAAAAATAAAACCAATTAATTAATTACTTTATCATAAAATCTACAACAAAAACTAAAAACCAACATAATAAAGAGATTAATAATAAATATTATTAAATTAAATTTAATAAAAATAAAAAATAAAAAACACATTCAAAAAAATTTAAATAAACATTAAAAATAAATGCCACACAACACCTCCTTAACATTATTATTATTTAGGAGCAGCAGCTGCAATATTACCCACAACAACAGCATTAACATTTTCGACAACAAAAGGAGCTTTAACTGGTGGCACTAGTTGTGATGCAGGTGGTGCTAGTGATGCAGGTGATAATGGCGATGAGGATGTCTCTTCACCCCATTCTGTTACATTCAATAAATACCGACGTTTCTCGAATATGGCTACACAAACGCCCACCTCATCCACGAAGAGATTTCATTTTACCAACCACGCAAACGATGATGATTCACATGAAGTTCATTTGCCTAACCAGCCATTGACACCATTTTCAACGTCTTCCTGTAGAAGGGGTCGCAAAGTCATTATGTCTTCAACCGCTAGGGATTCAACAACAGATCGGCACATGAATTTGGCAGCTAAATATTCTTCCATCTAAAAAAAAACACAAAAAAATCTTTAAAAAAAATTTAAAAACAATAGTTAAAATCATTGAAATTAAAAAAAAAAATAAGAAATAAAAACAAAAATTAAATAAATTTTTTATATCGTATAAACGTAAAATAATATTTTAGATGCCATATTAAAACAAAAACAAAACAAAAACTTAAAAAAACTCTGACAAAGTAGTTTAAAATTTTAAGTGTCTACATTTAGCGTAAAAAACAACAAAAATTTTTATAAACTCGTAATGTTTGATTTCCAGCATTGGCGTCATCAGTGTTTTAAAATCTCAATAAAAATCCATTAGAATAATTCTTAAGTTCTTCAATCTTTTTTTTCTTATTCCAATTCACTGCCAAATTATAAAATTTTTTGGTAAATTTTAATTTATTTCTTCAGTTTTTCGTATTTTAATTAATGTTTCAACGGATTTTACTAAAATTCAAAATTAATTTTACAGGGAAACCAAAATAAAATTTGGAAGAATATGCGATAAAAAAAGGTTATTCGACATTTGTATTGGGTTTAAAACGTAACTCGTGCTTCTTAAAAACGCAATGAACCAGGCTTAACACATTGACTGCCACGTCGTACGTTTCCGTACGACAGTGATTGTTTTGACTTTAAGCCTGTAGTTCATACATATAAGACACAGAGTGAAATTTTAAGTGATTTTTAAATAAAGAACCCTTTAATGAACATTTTTGCAAAAGCATTCATGGATCTACGATGATTTTTTGAGGTTTTATAAAGTGAAAAATATATGAAATGTATTGTATGTAAACAAATGTTTGGCCTCCTGGGAAGGTTTTCGTCAAAACCGCTTGGCAGTCAATGTGTTAAGAGCTAAAGATGAACGTAATGTTTATAATCTTTGAAAAATTTGCTTAAAATTGAATGGCAGGGCTTACAGTTTAAAAGTCGACTCCGAACGACAGATTTTTGAGAAGCTTTTCATGACAATTTCATTAACTCTCATAGTTTTTGCCAGAAATCTGCTGAGGGGAAGTTGCCGAAGATGTCTGACCTGGGATAAAATGAATTATTTGCTTCAATTTCTTTAAAATAGTTGGCAACAAAAACTCAACTAATCATCAACCCAGGTTGTAGAATCTCATAATAAACAATTCACTTTCAATCACACAAGATATTCGGCACTACTTTTCTCGGTGTCTATCTCAACTTTACCAATGTCTGCAAGATCCCACCTTGCAATACATAATTCACCGTTCATAATCATGTGCTTCAGACATAGTGCGATCTGTTGCCGTTAAAATAGTGAATCTCAAAAGGGACCCAAACATCAAACTTCATTGTGTATCCAGCTTTTTTTAAATGATTATACGATGTCGCTGTAGATTAGTAGGCAGTGTGTTGGCTTATTAGACGTGAGTCGATGGTTTAAACCCCAGGTCAGACATCCCGATCAAAATGAAATGCGAAATAAATTTGTTCAGCAGGTTTCTGGCCAAAACTCTGAGTGTAAATAAAAATTGTCTTGAAAAAGTTTCTCAAAAATATGTTTTGTTAGGAGTCGACTTTAAATTGTAGGTCCTGCCGCCTGTGAATAAAATTAATACACACAACACATGTCGTGTGAGAAACTAGGTCGTAATCCTAATTGAAGGGTTGTAACACCAATTTTGTAAGTAAGTAATTTGAGCACAAATTCTTCATGAGAAATTCTTGCGAAGATCCTGCATATGGAATTCAAAACACTTAATTTTTCATTCATAGAACCGAAAATAGTATACTGCCCAATTAATTAAATTTAGAGGCATCTTCCATGTGTTTACAGTAACAGTATATAATAATAGGCTTGGCAGTTTATTGTTTTATTAATAGTCTAAATATGGGCAGTGCCATTCATTTGGGAACATTTGACAAGTAGTTACAATGAGCAATCGCTAATACTAAAGTTTATATACATTACCCTTGTATTTGTTACATTGAGTCTTAAGCCAGCATTTTAAGCATTATTTCAAGTTCACTAGACAGCTGATTAGAAAAATACACAATCAAAGTAAAGATTTCTAAAGGAACCAGTTTAGGTCAAGTCTAAAACAGCACCAAAATTTGTTAAATTAATTACTTAAACTGTCCTTAATCAATGTCGTCGTAGTCTAGTAAAATAGAGATTTGAGGCCACGGTTCAAAACCCACATCAGGCATCCTGATGAAAACGAAATATTCTGATTTCTGGCAAAAACTGTGAGCTTTAATAAAAATTGCTATGTAAAGTTTATCAAAAAAATCTGTCATTCGAAGTCTACTTTGGACCGCAAGTCCCGCCACTTTTGGTTGAAACTAACACACACAACACAATTGGTGTGAGAATAAGGTCATAGTCCTGACTGAAGGGCTGTAACGACCAAGTATGTATGTACATATGTCCTGATTCAATATTGAATAGTCAAGAAGAACACAGTCAAGAAGAGAAATTCTGATGCCAACTAAGGCTAGAGCTTATTCGACTGTTTCTAAACTGATTGTAAATTATTCTAAAACCTTGAAGGAATGAAAAATAATTTTATCCTCCTCTGCAGCTCTACAGCTCCTTTAAGCTTAATTTTTTCGATAAATAGAGTTTTATCACAAACGTCCAATGAACAGTAATCATTGCAAGGCTATCTCTTATGATTATAATAATCCAAATCGGTTGACATGCTCTATTCCTCTTAACACACAGTCAATCTTAACTTTATGCAAGAGCTGTGATTGTCCAGATGCGCAGTTGCCGTTGGTAGAGAGTAGGCGAATTTAATTGCCGTTCAAAAGTGTTCTTTCCCCTGGCTGAAAAAATAAATATTCTAACCTCTGAACCGAAGCGTCAAATAGGTCAGATTTTATTAGAAATTTCTTAAATTTTATTTCAATTTATCTTTAAATAATAAAAAAAATGTTTCTTAGAAAATTTTAAATTTTAGTTAATTAATTAAAAAAATAATAGTTTAATAAAAATTAGTAAATTAATGTATTTAATAATAAATATATTGTATATGTATAGTGGAAACGATTTACTTTAAAATACAAATAAATATCGTATAAATATTTAATATTAAATTTAAAAAATGAAACGAAAATAAAAAAAATTATAAAAAAAAAAATAAAAACTAAAAATAATTTCGAAGTAAGAAAAGAACTGCCAATGAAGAAAAAACCAATTCTAAAAATAAAATCATAGTTACAAACATTACAAAAAAAAGAAAAGAAATTATAAAAAAAATTAAATTAAAATTTAAAAACAAAAAATTTAAAAAATAAAAGACAAGGCTCGATACTGAGAAGACCAATTAAAAAAATTTTAATAAAAATTAAAAACGAAAACATTAATAAAAAATAAAAATAATAATAAATTTTTTTGTCTAAATTATAATGAAAATTATTTATAAACCAAACGTATGTTATAAAACACAAATTATTAAAAATAATATTGTAATAAAAAAAAAAAAATAGAAAATCTTAAAAAAAATTGGGAAAAAAAATTTTAAATTTAAAAATTGACAAAAAAAAAATACTTTGTATGTCTTTTTATATAAAGACTTCATGAAACATTAAAATTATTATAAAAAAAATGTATTTATTTAAAAAAACAATTCAAGGAAAAAATTTTTTACAAGACAAAATTATCGTTTAATTTTTATTTTTGCTTGTATATTTTTTTTAATTCCATTTATATTAAGAATATAAATTTAAATTTTTTTTATTAATTTTAAACAATTTTTTATTATTAAAAAATTTTCTTAGATTTTATAAAAAAAAATATTAATAAAAAATAAAACGAAAAAACAAATTCTGTTTTAAATTTTCAAACCTAGGGACTTAGTTACATTTATAAAAGAAAATTAAAAAATAATAAATTTTTAGCTTTAACAAAATTAAATTTATTTTGTTTTTATGTATTAAACTAATAAATATTTATTAATAATTAATTTTTTTCACAAAACAAGAGATTTATTACCAGAAAATAAAAAAAACAAACAAACAAAAAAAAAAAAACTTCAAAGCAAAAGGGGTTTCAATGTAATTGTAAAAATAATTAAAAGAAATAATTAAAAAAAAAATATTAAAAATAAAATGTGTTACTGAATGAATATTAAACGAATGTTATAATAATAAAATTTACTTATTAATTTATTAAAATAAATCAAAAAATCAAACAAAAAGAAAAAAAATTTTTAAGAAAATTATATTATAATTGTATGAAACATAATATAACTGAAAAGCAACGCAATTAGTTAGCTGAATAAATTTATGATTATGGCAGGATGTGTGTGACCGTGGCGGAGGGAGGTGGGGGCTGTCAAAAGCCCTTTAGAAAAAATTATTATTATTAAAAATTAGTTAAAAGAAATAAAGCTTTGCTTATATTTAGTTTTGATTTAAAAATTTAAAAAATTTTTGTTGAATTATTAAAATTAATTACTTATGATATACATATATTTATAAAATAATTAATAAAACTTGAAACTCTATTGCTAAAAAACCAAAAATATGAAAAAAGAAAAACAAATAAATGAAAGGAAAAAAAATTTAAAGCATATATACATACATACATTTGTATGCATGTAAGTTTAATAAAATGAAAATAAAAAAAAAAAATTATTTGATTATTTACACTATAATTTCGCTTTTTTTTTCTTTTTTTTAAATCCCAGTAAATTTAAAACCTAATTAATCGAACACGCTTTAATGGAAATTGGACATGTAATAGGATATCTACACTTTATTAGTAATAAAGACTTTGAACGCTTATTGCAAGAGAACTGATCGTTATTTTATATCTACGCATGGGATATTGCATTGTACTGCCCTCAATCTACATAAGGCATCCATCTTTTAAACCTATTTATTATCCTCACAGCAGTCGCCATAGTTTAGTAGGTAGTGGGTTGGCTTATTAGAAATGAGGCCACGGTTGAAAAAAAATTCTTCTGCAAATGTCACTCAGCAGATAAATAAAATTGCCATGAAAAAGTTTCTTAAAAATCTATAGTTGGGCATCGACTTTAAACTAACGGTGCCACCACTGTTGTTATAAAATTAACACACACTTCATCAGTGGTGTAAGAAACTAGGTCGTAATCCTGACTGAATTATGATGTATTCGTATGTATTATCCCAAAAAACCTCCAAATGTTGATTGATAATTAATTTGCATCCAGACGTTTCCTTCTAGCGGGCGGGCATTAGTGCTGCACACTTTGAAAGTATGTGTTCTAATGGTTTTTTCTCATCATCATAGAATATATACATTGAGTTCGAGCTGACCTTCGATTCTCAACAAGTGTTTTTTTGAAACTGCAGCGACCTAACAAAAGTTACTTCAGGTTTTTTCTCAGTATACTTCCTATTTAATTAACTAAAAAAAGGAATGTTATATTCTCTCATATCTATTTCATATAAGAATGGCCTCTCTCTATCTTTCCTTTCACTGTGTATCACCTTTCCCACATTTCTTCCCATTCCACAGATAGATTCTTACCCTATTCAGCGACTAGGAAACTTCCCTTCTCGCAATCTTATTTGCCTGCTTATTGTTGAGATATCCCACATGATTTGGCACCAAGCAAAAGACTTGGTGTCCTCGAGCTATCTAATACAGTTTTCCCTGAAAGTTCCCTAATATTTTCAAATTAAACTCAGAAAAGCCAAGTGCTTGAATAGCAACGCGTCTGTCTGACGGTATTACTGTGTACCGTCCTTTGTAAGTTCTTTCCAAGTTGATAAAGCGTACACTTTCGATGACATAATCTTCTGTTCTGAAAATACCTACAAGTTTCGCAGTGGCCTTTTTTAAAGGACTTCTTAGCCCTTAGGTTATTCCATTAAATTTTGTTACTCAATTTCATTGCAAAAGTTATCCAAAAATCATAGAATTATAGGATCTGTCCAAGAAACAGGTCGGAAGAGAGCTATCACTCACTTGAATTATAAGGTCATGATGTCTCCTGTTTAATGTTGTGTTTGAATTGGCTCCTATTGTCCTACGTATAGTTTCCAAAGCTTTGCCTTTTACTATCTTGTACATTGGACTTAAATCCAGTTTCTAGCGCAGCTATAGAACAAATTTCGATTGCTTCGGTTATGGCAACATACAGTATTCTCTGTAACTTGTCCAATTCCATTTGAGTTATTCAAGGATTTGTTCTCTCAATACGTATAATAACCTAACAGGATACTGTTGGTCTGATCATCATGGTATACATCGAGCGCATAATCTTTACATCACCTCAAAAGGGTTTCACTGCAATCCTGAGCCTTTCTGAGACTGTATGTAACAAATCAACAGGGCAGAGTCTTTCACAGATTAGTTGAATGGCTTTAAATTCCGCGTAATTGTATAGAAATTTTAATAGAAAACATCATAAAACGTGAATGTAGCTTTTGTAGTCATTTAAATCAGTTTAATTTGCCAGGTGGTATGGGTCGCTCACATTTTAAGCCCTTACTTTGTTGTTCGTATTATCAATAGAAGTTTTAAATGCTTAACTACTTAATTAGTTAATTTACGATCAGCTCTGTAATTGCTAACTTTGGCAAGGTAAGGTATCATACAAGATTTACTTCTACGCCAGGCTTATTGTGATATCACCGTCAACCCAATTTATGATTTTATCGAAGCTCAAAATACTCTCACGTTTTATGCTTATGACATCAGTTAGAGCACCGAAAGCAGTATTTCCCGTATTCCCCATGCTTTGTCAAGCATAGAACAGGAATCTGACATAGAAACTCTTTTTACTCTCCTCTTCATATTCATCTTTGCAGCTGAGTCGTCAGTGATAGCATACTGAGCCTGTATATGCTTTTACAATCACAGAAACCTTCAGGTACGTGCACTATCTAGATGAGATTGTTACTGCCTGACTATTGTCTCTGTCCTGTATATAATTTTTCAGCTCCACCTCTCTAAGATGAGTCTGACTTACTTTGCACATGCCGTTCATTCATTATTATCTGGCATGCATATGTGGTTCAAAAGAACATGAAAAACCGTGCCCTGTATGAACACTCATCATCACTCATGGACTCAGGTCGCCTTTAATTAGTCTTAGTTTAGGTGAGGTCGAAGTGATAGCTTTTATTACCATAGCTCACTTGAGCACGCATAGCGGCTGATTGTGTCGCCGCAGGTAGATCGCAGTCCCTGTAGAAGTTGGCCTTTAATTAGTCTTAAGAGCCCTTGTTTTTCTCCTCCTCGGGAACGTGCATGTGCGTCTTTGCAAATTGCTTCATTGTTTCACAATAGCGTACATATATAACATTTACGACCTCTCTGATAGCTAGGTTTTGTTTCGTAATAGGGAAAGGGCTTTCTTACGTAATAGCTTTATTAGCTAAATTATTCGTTTCTTCTTTTCTACGCACTCCTTGTGGTCTAGGTAACTAAATAATGCTTATGGTTGTCATGTCTGGTGAAACTGTCAGCCCCATTAAGCTCCTACTACCATTTGACTTGTGCTCTATTTGCACATTTTGCACTACCCTTGATAGTATATTCTCTGATTGCATGTAGCACCGCTTTTGTATTCGAAGGTTAGTTTGTTTTCTGGTTTTTCTGGATTCGTTCTCGCAGTCATTTCTGTCGTGCTTTCTTTGGAAAAAGAAAATCCATCTTGTATCAAAAGGATACAATTAATTTCGACTAATATAATATGAAGTCGCCATAGTCTAGTAGGTAGTGTGTTGGTTTATTAGACGTAAGGCCATGGTTCAAACCACAGGTCAGACATCTCCAACAAAACAAAATAACAAAACATATTTCTTCGGCGACTTCCTCTCAGCTGTCTTCTGGGAAAAAACTCAGAGAGTAAATAAAATTGCCATGAAAAGTTTCTCAAAAATCTGTCGTTCGGAGTAGACTTTATACTGTAGGTCCCGCCACTCTTGTATAAAATTAACACACACAACATAAATGGTGTGAGAAACTAGGCCGTAACCCTGACTGAAGGGTTCCAATGACCATTTAAGTAAATATAATAGGCCTCCTATCGAATAATTGTACAGCAGCTTGATTATCATCATCGCTTGTTACATAATAAGAGCTCTTTCCCTCCTTTCCCATTCAAAGGCCCAACAAATTTCAATTATTTTTTCTAACTTGCAGATTAGCATTTCCCCATTAAATAAAATTTTTTTGTGTTTTAAATGTTTATGTTTCATAAAGATAACAATAATAAAACGTTTAAATTAATTGATTTGAATAAAAAAAACAGCAACAATTAAAAAAATAATAAATAAACAAAGGAGTAAACAGAAAAGTAATAATAAAACAGCATAAAACATTTATTTTAGCTTGAAGCGCTTATTTTCAAATTGTTTGTTTAATAAATCGACAAGAAAAAAAATTGTAGTATATTTAATGTCCCCAAAAATTAAACAAAAGCAAACAAACAAAAAAGCATTTAAAAATGAATTAAAAAGAAAACAATTTGTTTTTAATTCATAGAATAAAATTTCATCCAAACAGTTTAAGTTTAAAATTAAAACGATTAATTTAAATTTTAAATAATTTTTGTTTTAAATAATAACAATAACAAAATTAAATATAAAAATAAAAATGAAAATGAAAACAAGGAACACATGTAATTTCTATGAAATAAATGATGTAAAATATAAAAACAATTAAAAAAGAAAATCCAAAAATAAACAAATAAATATAGGCAAACAAATAAAAACAAATAAAAAAAATTAAATTAAAATAAAATAAATGCAACCATAAACAAGGACAACTAAATTTAAAATGAAAAATTATAAAAAAAAATTTAATTAAAAAAATATTTAAAAACAATGAGAAAAAAGAATTAAATAATAAAAAAAAACAAGTTAAACAAAAATAAAATAAAAATTATTAATAAAATTAAAAAAAACTTAGTTTTTTTGGTTTGTGAAAATGAAAGATTTTATTCATGGTCAATACACCGATTCAAACTTCCTTTTGATCGAAATGTCTGAGCTGAGGTTTGAACCAAAGGATCTTATCTAATAAGTTAACACATCACCTATCAGACTACGGCGACTTCTTTATCAGTATAATGCTGTGCCTTTAACTTTTTTTTTATATGTTCCTAAAAATTTAAAATCTTCTACTGGCTATATGTAGACTTTTTTACTTTACTGTATATGTGTTTTTCAAAGAAAACAAAATTCAAAAAAATTACAAAATTCATGCAAACACCCATACTGTGCTTAGATTTAACAAGAATTGGCTTTAAACTAATAATACAATCACTTGCCAAATAAAAACTATAAACACAGAGAGAAAACAAAAGAAAAAAAATCTAAAAAATCTCTCTTTGACTCTCTGAACAAAACAGCAGTAAAGCAATATAATTAAAGAGACGCCAAAATACCAGAGTAAAGCAAATAATAAGAAAAAGAAAAAACAAAACAAAGTACAAATAAAATAAAATAAACAAAAGCAAAACAAAATAGAGAAGAGGAAAACTTAGTTAAGTGCATATGACGGGGTAAACAACTAAGAAAACAAAAACAAAAAAAGAAAAAGAAAAACAAGGAAAACATCAGCTAAAAAGTCATTTAGCCAGTAACTGAGAGTGTAAGCAGTAGCAGAGACAGCAGTTACAACCACAATACATGTACCACATAACCAGTCACAAATGACATCATGGCTATTAAACAGATGATTTTTATCGTAAAAGCTTGGCTTAAATTAAAGCTCTTTTTAACGCTGCTTATAGATGCCAATTCTGTGGACTAGCTAAAGCCGCTTTACATCCAAATTCTGTAGCTTTAGTACACGATTGTAAGCGAATTGAAAAAGACCTTTTAAGCGGATTTAAAAGTGTAAAGTAAATAAACAAAAAATAAAATAAAATAACTTTACTGGCAAAAAGAAAATTAAAAAAAATATAAAATAATAATAAAATTATTGTATGTGTTTAAAATAGAAAACAAAAAAAATATTTGATAAGTTTTATGCAACAAGTTTCAATTTCTTTACAAGTATTTAACTTTAAAGATGTTTTAAATTTTTTTTTTTTTGTCTTGGATGGGAAGTGCAAAAAATTAAATTCCATTCAACAAATGTAATGAAGTAATCACGCGTCTTGTTAAAAAAAAAGTTCGAAATAAAGTGCTTAGAAGAACAAACAAAAAAATATATATATTATACTGTATACATATTAATAATTACACCATTTCCTACAATAATTAAATTTAAGAAAAGCTTACAAAAAAGGCTTCAATTCTTTATTGGCAATATAAACTAAAAATCTCTTTCAATACCTAATTTTCTTAATGGCCCTTATGTTTCGTCATAGTATTCTTTTTTTTAATTAATGCACCTCAATTTCAATGGGTGCAGCACCTATTGTGTATTACTATCGGGTGTTTCATTAAGAGCTTCATATATTTAAAATTAAATAAAAATAAAAACAAAGTGTATGTGCAACATTATTAAAAATTTTGTATTCGTTTGAGAGACTTCTTGTTGTCATTGAGTGTGGAATAGAACAACGTTCAAATGCCTGCCACCGACTACTCTGTCCAATTTGCAATAACTCTGCTGCATAAATGAGGCATGGCATGGGTGGAGGACCTCTGTGTTTTGCAACTTATTCAAATACATTTGCGACTGAACATTTCATATCATCAAAACTGTTTTGTTGGTTTGAAAGACCTATTGATGCTCTCATTTGTGGAATATAACTTCGTTCAAATTTCCGCATCCGGAATGACTCGCACGCATTAATTTGCTTGCGACTGAATCCTTTAACTGTTTATGTCGAGTATACTCAAATTTCAGGAAAGTTCAAGTGTACAATAATAATATACTTAGGGTTTCTTGCCTATTTAGGATGGAAAGGCTCTTATGTGTGGAATATAACATCGTTCAAATGTTCTGGCGCATAAATAAGGCTGCTTTTGACCGAGGGTATGTACTCTGTCGACTTTTAGTACTTCTCCGTTTTGTGGAATATTCTTGTACATTTGCGAATTAGCCCTTGAACTGTTTATGTCAAATGTAGCTGTCATGCTATAAACGCAATAAGCGTAGTAAACTCAGCAATCGCTCAAAAATAGAATACACGGGTGCATATGGAAGTGATTATTCCAGAGGCAACGCAGCAACCAGCAAAAGTTCTGCTGCGTTGCATTATGGTTAATTTCTATTTCTGTTTGCAGCAATTAAAGAATTAGTGCTCACAGTAAGAGAATTTGTGTTGGCATTGAGAGAGATTTATATCAATATAAAGGCATGCATTTAATAGAGGTTTTAAAAACGCGATGTATGAAAAATAACGCGCAAATACATTTTAATGGCATCATTAATGAAGAATTAACAAACTTAATTTGTTTTGCTTATGCTCTGTTGCTTAATGCGCATGCAGCATACCTTACGCTGCAATTGATAAATTGCTGCGTTGCGTTTATTGTGTCTATAGCATCACAGCGAAACAAAAATTATACGCATATTGTCGACTATAATCGTCTCTTAGAAAAAATATCGAATTCGTATTATTATTCAACGAATATACTGGAAAGTTAAACAGTTAAGAAAACTTCACAACGAAAACTCTCACGTAGTCTTTTTAGCCAGTCTAGAACAACTTTACGTCAGATAACCGTGCTGTCTAATCGCTCGTGCAGAATATGTGACATATAACGCTGTCCTGTTGAATTGGTGTGCAGATATTTCAATCAGGCCAAACATTTACACATAATTGGTCATTACAACCCTTCAGCCAGGATTATGACCTATCTTCATACACCACTTATGTTGTATATGTTAATTTTCTAAATGATTGGCGAGACATACTGTTTAAAGTCGACTCCGAACGACAGAGTTTTGAGAAACTTTTCAATACAATCGTATTTACTCTCAGACTTTTTGCCAGAAATCTAATATTTTTCTGAGATGTCTGATCTGGGTTTTGAACCGCGGCCTCATGCCTAGTAGGCCATCGCACTTTCCACTAGACTACGGCGACTTCCCAATCAGCTCAAAAGAAGTTGCTAATTATCGACCAGTGATGACCTGGCCAACGTCGTTTTCAACGTCTGACTATGCCGCTAGCACGAAAGCCACATCAAACAGTAACCTTGTTGGGATGCATTAGGGATTCCTGGATCTCATGTGGATTGATATGGTCCCAAAGTCGACTATTTTGTTTGTTCACGTACCCATTCATTTATAAATAGACTTCATCGCTGGAGATGATTTTTTCATGAAAATTATGCTCAATTTCCAACAGTCCCAGCGCCCATTTGTCAAACACATGTCGATTCCTGTTAGAAGATCCTAAATAAGCAGTTAAGGAACAAACACGTGATTAACTTGAGCAAGGAATTTTATTTCTAATCAAAGTTGCAATTTAGTACTTGATTTGATGCCATCCTGTATGTATTTATTTTTGTTATTTAAGACCAACACTAATGAGATGGTCCCTATTCAGGCTGTGCATTGTGTTGGGTATAATAAAATATGTTATGGGAGGAAAAAAAGGGAAGTACTCTTTAGAGACACATGATTTTAGAAGTGTACTTTTAGAAGTACCTTTTAGAAGTACTTTTACAGAAAAGAGTTCCACATACTAATAGTTCGGTTGAAGAATGAATTCTGTCTGTTAAGAGTTGGGATCATGGCCAAGAATGGATATGGTACATGTAAAAATATGAGATTGTCCCTCGAACATATTCCGTTGAAGAAACAACAAAACAATGAAACCCAAGTCACATTGTGACGATGGAATAATTAATCAAGATAGTAGGATAAGCACTTTCGCCCTCATCTGCACGCGATCAAGAAGCCTAAAAATGAAAGAAATAAACATGATTTACATGTGATTACAACAAGTGCTACAGCCATATGGTACATTGTTTTATGAGGCGAATTTGTAATTAGTCTCACCTTTTTCGGTAGCCCATTTGCCCCAAAGCAATGTTTTGTAGGAATACATGAAGCCTGTCGTGTACAGGTGCAAGCCAGCCACAATTCCAAAACTGGAAGTCAATATTACACTTGAAATTGTTGAGATACCGCCATAAATACTAACAAAACTGTATTACAAAATTATGGATCAAGGATCAAGACGTTGGCACTTGTTGCAGTTGTCTTTAGAGCAACGAAGAGTTGATTGGAACTCAATCTCATCACTTCCTGTATGATTCTACAATTTTCAGCTATCATATTATTACTCCATAGATAATTGTGGGCCTAACCATCATGTCAAAGAGCGATAGGAAATATTTAAAGCTTTTTCCAAAGACAAGGACTTCATTAAAAGTTTTGGACAATATCTTCTACTGGTTAACAAAACCCAACGTATTCATATTAAGTTGATTAATACGTCCTATACAATTTAGAGCAAGTGAAACGGGCAATGAAGCAAGACTATTTAACAGCCTGAGATTTTAAAGAATGATGTTTCCTTTTGCAGTAATTAAATAAATAGGCCTCTAACTTTAAATATTTACAATTTTCGACAATATTTAAAGAATTAATTTTTTTAAGTTGAAATCGTTATTAGAGTAAGAAGTAAATATACAATAGGTTAATATAACTTTTGTATTTACCATACTTGCCTTGCCTTGCCTCTATTTTTGTTTACCCGGTTAATAACCAAGCACGTCTTTGTATTTTAATTTTATGTTGCCAAAGCCGCTGTAAGAAAATGATCATTAAGAATACGTTCAACGTACAACACTCACAAAAATATCAAGGTCAACAAAGCCAATTTATACAGAAAGAGAGTAGAAGAGAGAGGCAGAGAGAGAGAGAGAGAGCAAACAAATCTAAAGACAGACTTACAAAAATATGACATAAATGACCGGCTTTGATTCATTTTCCATTGTCTCTGGCTCTTTCAGTCTCTTCGTTCACTCTCTCACTCTCTTAGTGAAATAGCTTTGTTATGCACAATACTTTTGTACACCAAGTCACATTGTATTTGTTTATAAGTGTGTGTTCAAATTTAGTAATTATTTGATAAAAACAAATTCATTTTTGCCGTAAACAACTGTTTTAAAGTTCATAGCGGTTTTTGTACCTCGGCTTATGGTTTAGTTTCTGTTCTAGTTTTTTGTTTGTGTTTTTGCTTTCAAAAATTGTTTTCAAATAATTAACGTTTTTTGTTTAATTTTTCATTTTTCTTTTCGTATTTTTCTATTTTTATTTCAAAATTCTCAAGTATTTTTTACATAAAGCAGGTGTATGGTATGTGGATGCATTTGAAAGCTTTTTCTTCTTAATGAAATTGAATATTTGTGGTCTACAGAACGAAAGACTTAAGACACATACTTGAAAGCACCCTACCATCAATTACCATCGATTTTGATTTTTTTTTTCGGTATTGGTTTTGTGTAGCTAAAATAGGTTAAAAATGAAAAAAAAAATTTTTAAAGTCATTAGCCAGCCACTCGTTCAATCATTTATTTCTACGTTTTCCTAAAGGCGTATAGAAAGAATACCCACAGTTTAGAACGTAAATTCATTAAGAAGTTGAAATTTTGAAAATAGCTGGTAATTTCTTATCGTTTTTAATGTTTAATGTTCTTTAAATAAACATACAATTGCATTGCTATGCTCTAAGAGGTGTTCTTACTGTTTACCATATTCAACTGCTTGTATTTCGCTAAGTGAGTCTATATACCTAAAACTAAGTAAACTCTTTCATGTCATGGGCAGAAAAAACGTCTTAAGAGATTCCTAGACCATTTAAGTTTCAGAGACATAATCCCATTGCATTATCTATACAATTTAATAATAAACCAACTCTCATAGCACCGGTATTGTATAGGAACACTATTTTAACCAATAGGATGGTAGTAAATATTAGTCGCTATTATTCGGAAAACAAAAAATCATGCAGTTATCATGACAGGCATTCCATTTGACCAGTCATGTTCAAATCAGTTTGTGGATCTTATGCAACTGTGTCGCCATCGAACGCATATAGACGTCACGGCAGCTTGACTGTACCTACTATCTGCAAATCTGTCACTGTCTGTAGCTAATGTCAGACATCTACTGAAGAAGTGAATGATAATTTTATATTCATCTATAAAGTGACAGCCTGTACAACATTTATGATGTAAAAGGCCTGGTTTTCTTGCTTGAACACTACAAATATTTTCGAATTCTAATCGAAACAAATCATAGTTTATGATTGTCTAAAAATTGATCTGCAATATTATACCTTTTTTCCATGTAGCCTGGTCTAACTTCAACTATAAGTGGGGGAAAAGGGGAGCCAATAATTTAATCACGAAACCATTTATTTACAAAAGACTAATGCCTCTGCATCATGTTAAGTAATATTCAGCATTACGCCACGATGAATTTCTAGGCTTGGCTGTAAAGATTCGAATATCTCTTCCGTACAATTTTATTTGTAGATTTTGAATAGTTAACTGCCTTATAATATACGAACTCTGTAGAACGCTACATTCAACCATTAGCCTAACTCTGATCTTATTATTCCCATGATATAGAAATTCCCATTTATTTTTAACGTGGATTTTAATCTGTCCGTGAAGATTACAATTCGATTTCTTGAGAGAGCGTTGAACAACGGTCTGATAAAATATGGAATCTTACCAGATCATATTATAGTAACGTAAAGTCGAAGAACCATTAGATAAACAGGAAGATAATTTAAAATTAAGAAAGCAAAGATAAGTTAGAGTATCTCTAAAATATCTTTTTCAATCCTCTAACCTGTCTGTAAGGACAACTCCCAGCTTAGTACTGGACTAGCAACCATATAAATACATAAACGCAGTACTAGCTCCAAGTATGTTTTCTGATGATTCATTAAGTTCAAGGGCTTAAAGCGATCCTAATCCGGAACAACTTTCATTTAGTCTAAAGCGTCGCGATAGTTTTAGACATGGCTTAAATATACTTTTATTGTAATTACCCAGAAAAAGTTAAAAATGTCTTAAACCTTTTAATCCTAAGAAGAGCCTCCGGTGACCTAATCTCCTCTGCCGAAATAGTTCTCTACTAAATTCGAGTTAACACCTTAGAAGTGCTTGGATGGATGTCTAGTTTGCGGATCGTCCTTTATCTATGCGGTACTATAACCAACGAAGAATTATTAGCGAAAACTGAAGTAGGGAACATGATCAGCTGGATCAGCAGAAAATGGAGGGCTAAAAATCTCATATTGTTAATGACAAGAGCAGACACTGATACATGAGGTGAAAGACAGACTCTTTCTCTTCCTCAGACACACAGCTCCTTCAGAAGGCATTTGCCGGCATGTTTAGAAAGATAAAAAGAAAGACGGATAGTGCCCCGTGATAATTTTTATGTATTGTGTGATGGACATCCTTGCGATTTCAGGACAGAAGTGAGACGATCCTCTTATTATTCATACGTGTCCAGGAGAGTCTAACAATATTGCACGTACGCTCTTGCTGCCAATAAAATTGAGCTTTCCTGTAAATCGAGTGGATAATATCCTAATTAACTGAGGCAATCGGAATACATAATAGTCACCGTAGTCTAGTAGATAGTATGTTGACTTACTAGACGTGAGGAAGTAGTTTAAATCCCAGCTTAGACATCTGGAACACGACGAAATATTTTTTTTTTTTCATTTATTATTTATTGAATCTTCATTAACCCATTTACAACTAAACAAAAACTACAAGTTAAATTTTTAAAATTTTAAAGTATATTTGTTCTTAAGAATGCAAAAAAACAGAAACGTAAAAAAAAGTGAAGAAAAAAAAATTCAGGAAATTACATTGGTACAATGGTCACTTATGAGTGATATGTTGCAAAACAATTTTTTTCAACGCAGACTGCTCTTTGCAACTCCAGAAGACCATCTAATGCAAAAATAAATAAACTAGAGTAAACAGTTTTTATACAGCCTTAATAATTTGGTGTTCCCAAATTGGCACAGTGACCGTAAATGGGTTAATAATGAACTAACAATAATTATTCAAATCTTAAAACAAAAAGTTTATATATTTATTTAGCCATTGCCAAATAAAAAAAAGTATTCAAAGTATAAAATAAAGTAAAATAAAATAAAGTAAAGTAGATTTGGGCCTCATTCATCTCTCTCATCTTCGAATTCTCAGAAAATCGATCGTTCTGAGTCAACTTTAAACTGTAGACACACAACATAAGTGGTGTGAGAAGCTAGGTCGTAACCTTGATTGAAGGGTTGCAATTAAATATTAAATAAAAAAGTAAGTAAGTACAACACCAAGGCAAAACTGCTTGACGTAGCTCAATAGAGAGCAGTCATAATCAACATTTGAAGAAAGTTAAATGTACTCGTACAAAGAAGACCAATGCTTATTAAGTTGACAGGGTATATCAAAATGATGCGAGCTCCCATTTTCAATTCATTGTTTAAACAAAAGGAAATCGAAACATTTCTGAAGCGAATGATTTCCGGCTATGGGAAATTAATCATATAAGAGCACGAGGATTGCTTCGTGTATTGAAAATTGTGGCAAAACAAGCATTGACGTTAATTAAGGTAACAATGGGAGACAGATGAGATTGGAAGAGAATTGGTCATTATGAGCTTCTGCAACCTGGTTAAATAATAGATCCCTGATCCATTATGAGAATCCACGTAGCTCTTTGAAGCCCCTGCAAAAAATGAGAGCGTTTGATTTAAAAATTGTAATGTATACATAACAGAGGATGTAGCAGCCGCTGACTTTGACTTCTGCAGAAATGTTTTTATATTGTAAATTTAAATTCCATTTAAGCTTGCAAAACGTATTTGTATATGTTGTTTTACACTGTGGGCATATACATACATATTTTATTGAATAAAGCACCTTTCCAATATAATGAGAAGGTGTTATAATATTTGGTCAAATTTGTAATCGTAATTCGATAAATTATTTTTGAAAACTATTGCAAAAGCAACAGGTGGGTGCAAAATTATTTTGAATTTATAAACTTGAACATGGAATCAAGCTTTTTAAAAACAGTTCGTTACAAAAAACCAAAAATTGCCAAAAATAATTAGAACTTGAAATTCGCACCTACTCATTTAAAATTTATAATGAAATAAAAGCGAAAAAAGACAAGCTTTGGCAACGTAAACGTAGCAAAAAAAAAAAAAGAAACTTGTAAACGTTACACCCACATATTGTTTTTTACTTTTTCGTAAAGAGCAAAAAATTTTAATATTTTATTTTATTTATTTAAAATATTAACAAATGACAGAAGAAACAAAATTAAACAAAAATCATTCATAAATTATTTTTGGCTAATACGTGAATATGTGTCATTTAAATACGGGGCCTAATAAATATTAACACACACAGACTGTTGTAATGAAACTCAAACTATAAATAAAGCATCATTCATAACGGCTAACATTGTTAGAAGTGAAGAGAATACATAAATAAAAAAGCAAAAATAAATAATAAAAATAAAAAAATATTTTTATTGTTCGTTTCGTTTCGTTTGTTTTTTTTTTACTTTCGAACATTTTTTAACAACCCACATATTGAACATGAATTACTCTTGTTGTTGTTGTTGCTCTTCTTATTTGTAAATAAAATATAAAACAAGTTTGTTGCTTAAGTCTTTTGTTTTTCATTACGTAGCCAATAACCATTTCCACTGTATGGTGTACGATGTACATGCCTTCGATTTGATTCTTTAAATTTTCAATTCTTTTTTCTTTTCGTTTTTTTGTTATCAGAATTCAAAAAATAAATTTGTTTTAAATTTGTTTTATGGTTTATTAATACATTTTTGTTGTAATTGTTGATTTTAATGTTTTTTTTTTATATTTTTGTGGCGTGTTTAAAGTAAAAGTGCAAATCATTTTCAGTGTTTAAAGAAGAAAATATTACTCTGTGTGTGTATGTATGTTCATTGAAATTCTCATGTTGTAGACCAGAAAAAGAAAAAAAAAGAAAAAGAGAAACGAGTTATGAATTTCACATCATAATAATATTTTCTAGAGATTTCCAATTCTATGTGATTAATTTAATGCATTTTTGAAATCATGTTCGAAGAAAAAAATTGAAAAACATTTTAAATTTGTTACACAAACTGGCTGGTAGCTCTACTTATCTTGATTAAACGATCAGCTTGTTTTTTTCTCTCTCTCTCTCTCTCTGTTTTAATTGCGTAGGCTTAAGTAATTTTAAAAATATTAATCATGATAATTAAATGCACACATTTTTAATGGTTTAAGAAGATTATAAAGGTCAATAATACTGTATTTTAATTAAAATTTCATATATTAACTCATACCGAAAATTAAGGGAGAAAAATACAAAAATAAAATAAATTCGTCATTGGGTAGTAAGTACCCTCTTGATATACTCATATAGCCAGATAGCGATTAAGTCCCTAATGAATGTAGTTTCAACTTTCGTCTTAGTCTTTATATGGTTCATTATATGGGTTCCGAAATATCGTTGAAAATTGCATTGGCCAGAGCCGGTACGAAGCTCGCAATCTCTGACATATCATATCAGGGCATAAGTATTCAGATTAGTCCCTTACTTACCCCTCAGTCAGGTTACAAGGTTACAATCTTAGGACATAGAGATATCTTTTGAAATTCCATTGCAAGGTTTCGACCTAGCTTCTCACACCACTTATCTTGTGTGTGTTAATTTAATCCACGAGATCTACAGTTTAAAGTCTACTCCGAACGACAGATTTTTTTTTTTGAGAAACTTTTAATGACAATTTTATTTACTCTCAGAGTTTTTGCCAGAAATCTGCTGAGTGGAAGTCCCGAAGATTATTTTTTCATATTTCGTTTAGTTGGAGATATCTGCCCGGAATTTGACCAGTGGCCTCACTGTTAATAAGCCAACAAACTGCCTACCAGACTACAACGACTTTTTTGTATATTCAACTTCCTTCAAATGTAGATTATTTCTGCACTCTACTGATCTAAGTCAAGTAGTTTTCTGTCGATTCATGTTAGATTTGCCTTGATTGATCTACTTACTTACTTACTTTATTAGTCATTCCAACTCTTCAGTCAGCATTACGATCTAACTTCTCTCACCATATATGTTGTGTGTGTTAATTTTATCCTTAAGTGGCAGGACCTACAGTAGAAAGTCGATTCCGAATATCGAATCTCTTTTGAAACTCGTTTTGTTTGCACTATTCAGTCAGACACTTTTTTTCTCAGACCTTTCTATTCGTAAATTTTGCTATTGTTTTTATTCAATTTTAGATTTAAGAAATTCCCCCCAAACCAAAATCAACGATGGCCTTAACACCAAAATTCCAAAAATAAAATCTAATCAATTGCACATATTACAGAGGAACTCTCTTCTGAGCATAATAAACAAAATGATCTTACAAATCCTACTCAAAAGATTGTTTAGACTGTGTCATGCTTAAACTCTGAAAGGAACAATGAATTGAATCGCCGGTGCTTACCGTAGTAACGAAGAGTAGACGTCGAATAGCCTGTAGAACGGAGATTACGTTTATATATTTATTATTAGCTTTTGACAGTCTAAGTTGCCTTAAAAGTCATATGGATTAAATTGTAATGTAAATGTGTATCTCCCCAAATTATAGAATATATCAGGCACCTATGTGGAAATGTTTGCTGCTTCATTCATCACGATCGACAGCTAAGAAGCTAGATTAAAATTTACACCGCATTAGAGCAAGTGAAGTGAATTCTCTATACTACTTTTTCAATGCGTATTCGATGAAATAATAAGGATAGCAACACTTCACAGAAGAGAGATTGCCTGGGGCCTTTAAGGCAGACTTGAGGATTTTAACTGTGCCAACAATATCTGCTTACTCAACTGTTGTTTGTACCTATTGTATGGTATAAGAAATTGTATTATGAGCCGAATTGATTGATATTAAATGCAAATAACTGCTGAACATTTTACATACGAGGCCAATCTGATCTCTAAATCTGATATTGCTATAGAGCCTGTTATCGTCTATATATTGTACGTGTTGTGTGCTTGTGAGAGTTTGACTACATCAATATAATGCTAACATTGACTGGCAGAAATAATTTCAAATCGGCAACTATGATCGAAATCACTTTAAATAGTAATCATTCATTATTTAGGGAATTTTTGATCCCCGGGTAGAATAGATTGTGCTATCACAATGGCCTATGTGGGACTTATCAAAGAGGGATCTTCTACCTAACCTAACCTATCCTAACCTAATCATTAAATATTATTGTCACAAAACAGGAATAGAACGGAATTGGAATCCTAAGACAAAATGTAGTTATTTAATCAAAAGCTGCAGTGGAACGAATTAAATTGGAAAAATAGTGTTGCTGCCCTCTTATCCTCAGTGAAAACCATTTATAAACTAAAGTAATCGCATGTAAATATTATTTATAACTTAGATTCGAAATATTTTGGATTCATTTATAAACTGTCAGCAGCCGGACAGTAAACGGTTTAGTTAAACATAAACAAATCGCTCAGGCTAAATGACAGCAGTACCTCGTTATGAAGGCTTTCAAAGGTATAGTCAACGACTATTTTCCAAAATAATCTACATATAATATGTGTAGTATAGTAAGCACGAATCTAGAATCTATTACGTGAATCCTTTCAAAATTTAACAGGCAATAGAGTCATTGACAGAGTGTGGCTCTGAGTACTTTTATCAAAACTTATTGATTTTGGTGTCGGTGGTTACTTGTCGAGAAGTCGCCGTAGTCTAATCGTTAGTGTGCCTCTCAGCAGTCTTCTGGCAAAAACTGTGAGAGTTAATAAAATTGCCATGAAAAGTTTCTCAAGAATCTGTCGTTCGGAGTCTACTTTAAACTATAGATCTCGCCTCTCATGGATAAAGTTACTACACACAACAAGAGTGGTGTGAGGAACTACGCCCAAACATTGACCAATTGAGTAAAGTAAGTAAGTTGACTTATAATCTGTGTTCTAAGTAGTGTAAATACAGAAGGATTTCCTATTCAAAAAATTTCCATTTTGACCCGCACTATTTATGTGTTGGAGTACATCCTGTATTTACTGTCTCTTATAATGTTTTAGCTGTCTTTTACAATATTTTCAATGAAAACAGATTCTAATATCCATACGTATTACTCTGGCTATTAATTACACATACATAACATTATTGGTCATTACAACCCTTCAGTCAGGTTATTAATTAGTCATCCACAAACAAGTCTCTTGAAATGAAAAGTTTAATATTCTATCCAGAACAAAGTAACGAAATAAAAGAAAAATAAACTTAAAAATTTATGTTGTTAACAATGCATCGTGTCTAAAATAAAAAATAATTATGCTTCACAATTGTATTCGTTTTAACTGCTTTTTTATTTGTGTTATCTTTAAAATTTGGTTAAAAACCATGACCCTTGTTAATATAAATATACTTTTAACTGTTATTAATGTTTATTTATTTAAGCAAAATATACAAAAAAAACCAAAAAATTTGCATATCAAGTTTGAAATTTAACAAAAAAGTAACAATTGCAAACAAAAGACTCAAGCAAGAAGCACCAAAATATACATAAACGTTCTGCACAACAGAAAAACAAAAAAAAAAAAAAAACTCTCAAGTGCTAAAATAATAACAAACGGAAATCCGTCTTACGTTTCATTTAAATTTAGAAAATGATTTAAAATTAAGAAAAAAAATTTTAGTTGAATTTTATGGTGGCTTCAGCAACACCGCGTATTATTGTTTTTTTTTTTAATATATTTTGTTTGGACGAAACCCAGAAATTTTAAATTATGTGATGTATTATATATTGTCGTGTAGCTCTATTGTACTAACCTCAACCTATATAGAGTACCTAATGTACTTCACGGTTCCTGCTATCAATATGGGCACACTCCCTGCCTAATACTTGATAAGCAACCAGACATTTCCATCTGATATGCATTAACACCGAATAGGTTCTAAGTATGTATTCTAGTGATTTATTGCCCTCTTCATTGACTGTGTACAATCATTCTTGAAGTCTACAATACCTGTTGAGAAGGTCGGCTACTACTCAAGCTATTCGTGTATAATTTAATGAAGGACTCAAATTTCTCCCTCTAAAGTTTCGTTCCTCTTTCTATGTTTTCTTTCGTCAAGTATGTCCTTCAAAACTGCTCAGGCCATTCCTCAGAAAGGTTCTGGCGCCTTCTAAAAACCAACTTGCACAATAAGCACACATGTACGTAAAGTCCGAGAGAAAATATTACAAAATTCCATGCGTATTTTAAATGTCAGAGTAAATATCTTACGACAGATTTTTTTTCCTTCAAACGATTAGTAAAATACCAAAATAAAATAAAATTAATGCATCCCTGATTTAATGAAATGTGATAGCTTATGTTAAACTGACAGCCACCTCCATGGGCACTGCTTATTTATGACCTATGAGGTCCCATTGTAACACCGATATTACCTATTCGGTCAAATATGTATGTAGTTATAACTCCTGGTTGGCATTTCCCGAGAGATTTATAAAGGTGAGGACTTTTTTCAAATCGTCTATGTCACCAAATTCTGGGAGTCAAAGAATTCTTCTCCTTAGGTTCCCAAACGCCGGACAATGACATAATAGATGTTCTATGATCTCATCTTCTCTCTCGTCGATGCAGACCGAAGTATATTAGTCGGCGACTTCCTTTCAGTAGTCTTTAGTCAAAAAAACTGGGAGTAAATAAAATTGACATTAAAACTGATACAAAAGTTCGTAGTCGACGTTAAATTATAAATTGCGCTTGTCATGAACAAAATTAACACAAACAACAAAGGTGGTGTAAGAAACTAGGTTGCAGTCCTGACAAAAAAGTTGCAATGATCAATTATGGAAGTAAGAATCAATTCTTTAAAGAAAGGAATGTTATTAACTTTAACCGTAGCTTACGTAAACAGAACTGCAACCCATCTTCAGCAACACTGTTTTAAGGTCATCATAATCAATTCACCGATTGGTTGCTTTAAAGACGACCATAAATATAATACCATAATTTGATATGATATGAAAAACTGGCGACATCTTTGAGCCTTAATTATTGTAATGTTGCAGTCAATGGAGCACGGTACCGCATAATGATTACAGACTTTTTTTCTTTAATTAAAGTGCGTTGGTTTATTATACATTAGGCCGCGGTTCAAACCCCAGGTCAGGCATTAAAACGAAGTATAAAAAATATTTCTTCGGCGACTTACTGTCAGCAGATTTCTAGCCAAACTCTGTGAGTGAAATAAAATGTCCATTAAAAGTTTCTCAGAAATCTGTTGTTCGGAATCGAATATAAAAATAATACACACAACATAAGTGGTGTGCGAAGCTTAGTCTTAATCCGGACTAAAGGGTTGTAATGACTAATTGTGTTATGTGGAGGTGATTGATATGAGGTTTCAGATGCCAAACGACTCAGAACACCATACATACATATTCTGAAATAGTTCATTGGCGGCACACTACTATCATTTTCGGGAGAAGGAAAAATTACTCGTGCATAGTCACAACACAGCTACGAGTCTAGCGCTGAAAGACAATATTACAGCTGCAACTGCTAAGATACAGGTCGTACTGCTGGAAAAAGTAAAACTAAATTTGAAGTCAATGACATTTGCATGAAATTGTCTCTAGAATTTCTCGAGGAACCCATAATAATGCAGATAAAACATCGGAAATGGAGATGAATCGACCATACCCTCAGAAAGAATACTGAATGGCACTTGAGTGGAATCCTCAAGGTTCAAGAAGTCGGGTCCGTACAAGGGACACCTGGAGATATTCGATACTCCAAGATCTAGGACCGCGCAAATGCTTCGTGAAATCCATATTCTCCCAAAAGGGTTAATGAAAAAAAGGCCTCTAGAATGTAAATGGCAATCACAAGTATGCTCCCAAGGGGGTTAATGAAAAAAAGGCCTCTAGAATGTAATTGGCAATCACAAGTATTTCTTAACCTTTTAAAAATGTTGTTTTTGTTTTCACATTTCAGAACGAAAATGGTTAATAAATCTCGCATTATGAACAAATCACCCATTATATACATAATTGTGGTGTCGTTCAAAACGAATTTTGGTACTTAATAGATATAAAATCCTAACCTATCACGTCAGCATTTCAAAATAGAACCTAACCGTCCAATGGGCTTCCTTCACTGATTTCTTGGAAATTAAACAAAATGATATAAAAGACTCATAAATAAATTCGAAAGCTTTAATGTGATCACAAAAACTAACAAATTTAAGGCGTTCATATGTATATTATTGAAATCACTATTTTGTTCTTTAAATGATAAATAGGCCTTCAATCTAAATATATTAAGTATGAATTTCATTAATTAAAATGTAAAAACTTTTTTATCTTAAATTCGATTCATATTCTCCTGTGTTGAAAGGTACTTTTTTCTGATTTTGCTTTGATTTTCCATATTTGTTCACAAGAACTTGGCATAAAACCAATATGGCCATAACAATACCAACAATAATAACAATCATATAAACAACACAAAACAATAACAACAATTGTTAAAAAACTTATTAGAATTATAACAGAAAAGTAACCTTCTCCATTAACTGACATTACAACTTCCTACATAATATTGTTTCATTCGTTTTTTTTTTTTCTTTTTTCTACGATTCATATTATTATAGTTATTGTAGTAGTTATTAATGCTAAAATCAAATACAAAAACAAACCCAAAAAATTGAAGAAAGAAAAAATACTGTTGCTCTCCAAAACGCTCTCTCTTTTACAATTAAGTGCTGGGCAAATACCGAAATAAATAAACAGAGACTGGAAGTTTTGCGCAACCGCATTTAAAAGAGAGAGTGCGAGAGAAATAATGACAAGTATGGAATGGTGAAGAACCACCATATGATGATACCCTACAGCAGTTATTCTATGAATTAAGTTCTGCTTACGTTGTGCACATTAAAGCATCGATTCTGGTCGGAATTTTTACGAGAGGATGCGCCAGGCAATCGAAACTTATGTGGTATTCAATGGACTAAGGTCTATATAGGCTAGACACACAGTATGGCCTCTGGTCTATCTAAGAAGAACTTAACCAATAAGATAAACTTTGGTATCCACCAGCTTTATGTAATAGACCTGTTGATGCCATTATGTATGGAATACTCGTATAACGTCGTTTAAACGTCCGTTACGACTTTTCTGAGTGAAACGCATCCGAAATGTCTAATTTTCCACGACTCTGGTGCACAAAACGGGCTGAACTTGGCCGATGCTGTAGCTTATATTGGCTTTGTGATCCGCTGTGGTTTAAGTTGTGTAGTTAATTCGCACATACCTGCGAGGAAAGTAGACTCTACAGAAAATAGTTTAAGGTGGCGAGTTCACCTCACCTTCACGTGAGTGGGCCTCATGTCGTTCGTACAGACTATCCAACAAGTCCTTAGTTGTGCGATACAAAGCGCCATTCTGTTGTAACCACAGCAGATTTCTGGCGAAAATTCTGAGAGTAAAAAAAATTTCCATGAAAAAGTTTTTCAAAAATCTGTCGTTCGGAGTGGACTTTAAACTGTAGGTCCCTCCACTCATGTATGAAATTAACACTTACAACTATGAAGGTTCGTAACGGCCAATTATGTATGTATGTTATCAACTGCCAAAATTCAGAAGTTCTATATGAAAGACCCGATATATTAAACTCCCTGAAATCTCTAATATATAGCATCAAGAAACAAGTAAGGAATATGTGTGGGAGGGAGTGTCTCGAAAACTTTTCAGAAAATATATTTTTTTTTTTTTAATAATTTTTGAGGAGGTTGGTGAATTAGCCCAGTTTCGGATTCTCTTGCCTTTAGTTAAACCAAAATATTGTTAAAAATATCGTCTCTGGATTTGTTAAATATGATTTCAATGTCTACTGACTACAACACAACACAATACTCACCATAGGAATGTAGGGTATACAAATTGGTTTTAAAATCTAAAGAGAATATTTGTTTAAGCCAAGTTTACTTTTTTTTTTGTTCAATACAAAGAGAGTAACTTTTTAAGGCGAATTTGCTAAGCCACAAGTGCTTACAGCGAATTTGTTTGGCTATATGATTTATGGCAAGACAAAAAAAAGCACACACTCTTATTAATTTAAAGTCGTCGCCTCATCATCATCATCTTAAAGAAAATAAAACAATTTACTGACGTCATTTTAAGGCTTAAATACAAACAATTTTTTTAGATATTTTAAAAAGCGTTTTTACGATTTTGATTTTTGTTGTTGTTGTTTTTGTAGTTGTTGTTGTTTTTCCTATGTATCAGTATTTCATTTAGTAGAGTCCGTAGGTAGAATTTGCGTTAAATATGAGCGAATGTGAGTATGTCTGTCTGTATAAACTGCGATTGCAAAATTGAAAACAAGACCCACCTGAATTTTTTCAGTCTGAATAAAACGATCAATGTGTAAGCACGAAATACCTGAAATAATATACAAAAAAAAAACAAATTTTTTTTTTATTAAATTGTATGAAATCAAACGAAATTGAAACTTGTTAAATAAAAAATTAGAAAAAGAATAGAATTATTGAAACGAAATATTTAAGAAAGAAATTAATACGACGATAAAAGAAATTTATATAGGAAAAGATTTAAAACATACCATAAATAAAGCAAAAGAAGAAACGCAAATTGAAAAAAGGGCACTTAAAAGCACAAAAAAACGAGAGAAATAAAGCGAAAATAAAAGTGACAGACACAGTATTATTAAATCAAAAAAATAAAATAAAATAAAAAAAAATATTTTTTTTAAATTTTTTGATAAGAAAACCTCGAATATGAATTTAAAAATTTATTAATAAAAATTTATTGTTATTGTAAATATAATTTAAGAGTGATTTGTTAATAAACGAAAAAGAAAAATAAGAAAAAGAAAAGTATAAAACTAATACAAACCATGGTCGGCACCATGGATGTTAAAGATTTGAAAGGCGCAAAAATTACACATGCTGGCCTTTTAAAACACAATAGCGATGGCACAGTGGAGACACAAAAGATTACACATGCCGGTTTAGTGGCACGCAGTCCCGAGGGTACGGCAGCCAAAGGTATGAACATACGCGGCAATGAGGATTTATGGGTGGAAATACAAGCCAATACATTTCGTAATTGGGTAAATGAACATTTACGTGGCACCGGTATGCAGGTTAGTTTAAAAAATAATTTTTATTTAATCATTCCAGACCCTATAATTTCGTATTTAATTTATTTAAGAGAGTTAAAAAAATTAAAATGTCTTCAATTTTATTCATTAAATTTAATTCATTCATATTTAAAAATAAATTTTGCATGAAACCAAATATAGGCTGTTTGCCACTCATCAATATTCCACACATTTTCTTACCAAACTTGGTTAAAACGCTAATAAGTGATGAATTTTTAAAATGCTTAAAATTTTTGTTAAAGTAAAATGACGTGAGTGTTTTTATAGAAAAAAAAATTTTATTCGCAATTGACACAAAAAAAGGCGATAATACATTCGTAATTGGTCATTACAACAATTCAGTCAGGATTACGACCTAGCTTCTCACACAACTTATGTTGTGTGTGTTAATTTTATCCATCAGTGGCGGGACCTACAGTTTAAAGTAGATTCCAAACGACAGATTTTTAAGAAACTTTTCATGGCAATTTTGCTTATTCTCAGAGTTTTTGACAGAAATCTGCTTAGAGGCAGTGACCGAAAAAATATTTTTTCCTTTTTCTCTTTGTTTGAAATGTCTGCCCAAGATTTTAAACCATGGCCTGACGTCTAATAAGCCAGAGGACGTTTGTATATATACGATTGTGGCACCACTATTGTATTTGTATAAGACCCAGAAAGTAGTAAAAAGTTTCTAAAGAATAACATAGAGTTGCTTGAGACAGCAACATCAGCAGTAACCTTAAATGAGCCTGAAAAAAACGAAATCTGCAAGTATAGTATACAAACAGTTCATTTCAATATCATTTAAGATAAGACACATAAACCAAGTCAATAGAGTTTGAATTCAGAAATCTTCTTCGAGAATCATTTATCTGACTACATAGCACAACTACCCTACACAGAAATATTTGCCTATTCATTAACTAAGCAAGGCAATGATAGAAGAAATGAGTTGGAAGTACTAAAATAGTTATTAGCCAATAACTAATAAATATCGCGATTAAAATATACATACTGTAAATACAGTTAACAGCATAAGAACTCTTGTGATCACATTGTGTTATAGCACAGACAGTTGCTCTAAACCATATGTGCTATATTTTTTAACGTTCGCCTAAATTCAATCAGCTTTACACCGATATTCGACACAGGCAGTCAGTTGCTTGAATTTGGTAGTCTATTAACAACTAATTTATTACCCTTATTGTCTGCTTATCCGAGCTCTTAAACTGGAGTCAAAACCTTGTTTCCCGGCACTTTATTCTATCAAAATTTTGTCTACTCAAAAGCAGCTTACAAAGTTCCTTCTGCATTCGTAAGAAGCTGAACATATCTGGCGTATGCTCAGTTAACAAATTCCTCTTGTTGATGGAAATTGTTGATATCACTCAGTTTGAAATATATCCTCTTATCCATTGACAGACCTCTCTTTGAGATCACTTCCATTTGGCGAGAAATGGTTATAGGCTGCGACAGAGAAATCTTTTTTTGTAGGAGAAATCAAGATCGCAGTAGTCTATCGTACTGCATCGAATAATAGTACATTTGAAAACACTGCAATACCTACCCCAATATCTATATACATAACTGCTCATTACCCTTCACCTTCAGTCAGGATTTCCACCTAGCTTCTCACACCACATATACACGAGTAAAGTGGCCCATACACTACACCAGCATGCTGGCTCAATCATTTGATTGTGCCATGAAGCTCCTACATATATTACACAAGCATGATTGTGTATATTCATTCAATATTATTAGAAGAAATTGCTCAATATTAAGAAGTTTCTCTAAGTCGCTGTAGCCTAGTAGGTACTGTATTGACTTATAAGATGCAAGTCCGCAATTCAAAATTCTGCTAAGATATAACGAAAAAAACGATTTATAAAAAAAAGATATTTCTTCGGTTACTTCCTTTCAGGTAACAACTATTGGAGTAAATAAAATTGCCATGGAGAGTTTGGAAATACGAGGCCCTTCCTTTTTTGAATAACAGAATACATTTCCTTGGCAGTCTTAAAAAAAGTTGGAATTGTTATATTGTTGCGAAGACAGGATAAATTCATGAATGATTTTGAAAAAGAACAAGAAAAACAAACAACAATGAAATTACAAGAATAAGTAGAAACAAAGATCAAGTTAAAAATAAAAAAACTACACATAAAGACTAAGAAAGAAAAATAAAAGAATAACAATAACAAAACAACAGTGAATTTTTAGAAGTTGCCAGAACGAAAACAAATTGAGTGTAAATACGGCGAAATGTAAGGATGCCAATTAGTTGCAGTGACATTTATGCACTGAAAAGCGTAACATTTATACAATGCGGTATTATACACTCTGGAGTTTAATCTTTATGCTAAAAGGATCGTGTAATTTAATATCAATTAAAGTATTTTTTTAAATTTTAACGAAACATAAACTAACAGATAAATGTAAAAAATTTCTTTTATTTTCAAATCTAGTGTGTCTTTCTCACACCACTTCTGTTGTGTGTGTTAGTTTAATACATGAGTGACGGGGGACGTACAGTTTAAAGTCGACTTCGAACGACAGATTCTTGAGTAACTTTTTCATGGCGGAAAATATTCGTTTTTAAAATCTTAAAACAACTACATACTTATAATTCTTTTAGTTTTGGAAATGGTGTATAAAAATTTATTTAAAGTATTCAATCATGCAAATTATCGTTCAAATGGATTCTCTGTATAACACACCTGAATTTTATTATTATTGTCGTTGTTGTTGTCGTTTATCTATACAATGATTTAATTTTTAATTTGTGAAATTAAACAAATACGAGGCAACCGACTGTAGTAGTAAAGAGAGATGATTTTGATGTCGCCGTCGTATCTGTTGCCCAACAAATCAAACGTGCATTCAATCGATACAAACATCTCCTGTTAATCTATTCAATAAACAGACGCTTTTTAATGTTTGTAAAAATGGTTGGAATTTTTTTTGGTTTTTTTTTTCACTTTTTAAGTGTCATGACAATGGTTCATTAAATTTCTAATGAAAAAAATTAAAAAAGAAAAAACAAACATTAAAAAATATATGTTAAGTTTTGAATTAATTTTACACCGATGATTTAGTTACGTAGTTAGTCAAGCATTAAGTACATATAACAAAATTTGATTGCACATAAAATATGAAAAAAAAAATACGGCAACAAATTCTTGGTATTTGTAATAAAATTCGAAATAAATTTTGAGAAAAAATTTCATGCCAAAAATTAAAATTAATCATTAAAATTAATTTTTTTTTTAAATTTTTTTTTTTGAAAATAAAAGCAAAAGTAATTAAAAAACGCTTTTCTTTTTCATTAACACGCTTAGAGATTTAAATCTTAAGTAGGTTGCCTAGTTGGCTGGTTGTCTAAAACCGGAAAAGTGCGTAATAAGCCATAAAAAAAAAGAAAACAAAATTCTAAAACAAGTTCTTGCCATAATTATCTAGATTTAAACAATTTTTTTTATTTTCTTTAAGAATTTAAAACACTTGACATATTTGTCAAGTTGATTTGAAATACATTTTAATTAGACAGACAGCCTACTTAAGATATGATTTAAATAGAAAAACAACAACTATAAATTAAGCGTGGTCTTAACAAACATGGTTATAATGATAAAGTAGGTCTGAAACAGGAAATTCATTTTGAAATATGCACTTATAAAAAAAACTATCTAAACACCCATATGCCAAAACGCAATTCTGTCTCAATATTTCGTAGCAAAAGTTCTCAACCATGCAATTATTTTTTGTAAACAATTTCAATTTTCCTCCTACCAAGGCTCATAAGTAGGCAAAGACGGGAAATATAATGTGCTTCCATCATGTCTATCTTAGAAAATAAATGCGATTTCCAAAACGATCTATTGAGTAGAACTTTTTAATAAAACTGTCTCATTGACAATAGTGATGGACAGCAAAAGAAATCACCGATGTTTTTTTTCGATGCATCGATGTTATATCGATCTGCCCCCAAAAAGAAAACATTGATTAATTTTTATAACAAAATGGAAGTTTAAAAATGTCATATATTTATAATTGTGCAGAGATAGTGGAGCACCGCGATTAGACGATTTATTGTACTCCTCTCAACTTACATGGCTCCAGCACCCTCTTCAGTGTAAGAATAACTTCCTGCTTATTATACTATGTTCAGTCAGGCACTTTTATTGAGTCAATATTCGTTTATTCGAGTACAATATTTTAAGTGTTCAGGCACATAATATACGCAATATTTATTTGACAGTGGTAAACAAAACAGCTGGTTGTTTCAACAACATTGTTTTTATTTTGTTTTTTATGTTGTTTTTTTTTTTTGTTTTGTTTTTTTTTCTTTTTTTTTTGTTTGTAGTTGTTGATCTTTGATATGTCAAATATCAATTAAAAGCGTTCGGAAAATTGTAATATGCTCACTGAACATACTTACGACAGTGCTGTATTTTAAGTTTTACTCAATATAATAATATTATAACAATTTGCGTATTTATTGTGCAATAATTAATTGAAACTTTATATGAAATATTGAGCTCAATAATGGTGTTTATTGCGATTTACGCAATAAAAGTGCCTGTCTGATCTTAGTATTACTCTGATACAGCTGGGTGTTTCTTTCTGAGATGCATAGATATGTGTTCTGTGATTCATTCTTCTCATCATTGGGTCTGCATATTGAGCTTGAATTGATCACAATTCTAAAATAAGTGTTCTTTGAGTTTTTTTTCTCGATAGTCTGATGCATAACTCAAATCAGTTCTCATTGTAATTGCCCAATAAAAGCTAATATCGTCTCAAATCCCTTGAGAATTGAGATGAGTGTCAGCTTCTCTTCAAACGCTTTCAAACTTCTATTCCAACTCCACAAAAAGATAGAACTATCTTTACCGCTGATGTCATTACCACAAATTCCTACTTGACTGGAGATCCAGTTCTGCCAATCTGATTCAGCTTTCCATTCTCACAGAAGCTGAGTGCGCAGAGGGCAAACCTACTTTCAAGTATTACTAATATGTCCCGTCCTCTGTACTTCTTTTCCAAGTTGAATTGCACAAATTTTTCGATGCTGTAAACTTTTGCTTGGGCGCAACTCAAAAGTTTTCTCATGTACTCTGAACATAACACTGTGAGGCTGTTCCACTATATGTCCTTGAACCATTAGAACACCAGAGAGTGATTTCTCTGTCTCTTAAAAGTATATGTTGCAGCCAAATTATTTGTTTAACTCTTATTATCCAGTCTTGTTGAGAACCATTTCTAAAAATCATAAAGTTTATTGGTATTGTCTAGAAAACAGTAATACAAGAAAGTCACGATGATTCTTTATTAATATCGCGTTAGACTTGTCCCCCATTAGCTTAACAAGTCTCCACGGCTCTAATCCTTAGTACATATGCAATGGGTATGATTAGTTTAGGCTAGCAGGTAGCTTGCTGTTCACAGGCAAGTTCACTCGGTGGCAATGGCTTTAAAGGGCAAGTACTCATTACAACTGAATACCAGCGCAAGTCCGTCTCTGTAACTCTAACTCCACCTGAAAAGTTTTCAAGAACGTTTTTATTTAACTTCGCTGAATAGATAAAAACCAGAGAGAAAAAAATGAACAAATCGGGCAGATTCGACATAAAGTCACTAAGAAAAGTTTATTATGTCGAGAAATAAAGAAAAAACTTTTTACTCGAGTTACTACTATGAAGTCTATCGATCAGCTTTTAATATTGTTCTGCGGATAAAATGGAAATAAAATCAAGTCTAATCCCGACAAATCTAAGGAATGGTTTTCTTTCAAGAATATGCATCTACTTCACAGCAACTTGATCGCAATGGTATTGCAAACTTATGGTTAAAAATTTATGAAAAGGGAGAACAGATTTCAGGAGTAAATGACTGGGAAGGGAAAATAAAATTTTGGAATATTCTGAGTAAGTAAAGTTCAAATGAATCATTTGTTGTTGGCAGCTATTTGTATTAAACAGTTTCACCAGGTTTTAGGAGCTCGTGGTACTTCACACATTTTGGTTCCACCAGACACACAGCGTTGTCCTCCTGCCGAATCTCTCTATTTTTACGTTCGAAGTTGATGGTTCTCCTGAAATAACCCAAGCCTTTTCCGTTTAGGATTCTGACAATACATTTATCTTTAATCGCGTTTTTATAGCAAAATTTCTCAAGTCGTTTTTCGGTTTTCCGTCTGTTTGGCAATAATTCATGTGGCACTCATTCTAAGGACTTTCGGATCTTCGCCATAACTTTTAAAATACTGAAATTGTTTGCTAATATTTCTTCCATTTGTTTCTGACTCAAAGTGTCATCTTCAGCCAATATTGTTTGCAATGCGTTGTCTTCAAACTTTCTTCACGTTCATCATTTCTCTTCTCTTCAAGTTCATCATTTCTCACATCAGGATCATTGTCTCTGAAACGTCAAAACCGCCTTCTGCACACCACTCATGCAGTGTATGTTAATTTTATACATGAGTTGCGAGATCTACACTTTAAAGTCGATTCCGAACGACAGATTTGTTGAGATTCATTGCAATTTTATTTACAAAGAAATATTTTTTGATATTTCGTTTTGTTGTAGATGTCTGACCAGGGGTTTGAACCGTGGCCTCACGTCAAATAAGCCAACACGATACGTACTAGACTACGACGACTACATTATATGCGTGCTTGTACGATTTTCGTTGGCGTTCACTGTATGCGGCATTTAATGAGTGTATTTTGAATGGTTTGGAATTGAAAATTGTTTCGTACATAATTAGCCCTAATGACATTAGCCCTTGTCATGTGTCACAATTAAGCTTTTTATACAAACCAAAATATAATGACCAGTTTCAGTCATTTTGTCATTTTCAATTTAAATAATTATTTTATTATAAAACAAAAAACTTTTTTAATGGAATTTAAATTATTTAAAAACAAAAATAAATCTGGCAAATGACGTAAGATTTTTATTATTTATTTACTTTTTTTTGTTGTTTTATTAATTGCATATAAATAAACAAGAAAATGAAATAGTGTTTGTCCTTAAAATATTTTTGTTAAGATTTAAAATATTTTGTTGTTGTTGATTTATTAAGAAATTAAACAAAAACAAAAAAAAAAGATGTCACCCCGCATTAAATGAAATGAAATGATTTTCAAAAATTTTGTCATTCCGACAATCTAGAAAAATCACAATGAAATGTTTTCTGTTTTTTTTAATTTCAAAACTTGACCTTGGCATTCGTGCTGCCATAATAGGAAAGTTCACAATTTTCAATGAAAACAAAAAAAAAATATTTTATTGTCAACACTCACTCACTTACGCTTACATACATATGTACGTATGTATGTATTGTATGGCATGTACGTGTATCATGATTAAAAACTGACAATTTTTATATTTTTCTGACAATATGTTGTTTTAAAGGTTGCTATTGTTGTTGTTGTTGTTATGATAACATTATTGTTATTGTTTTTGTATTTATTTGGTCAGGGGGTAGAGGCGAGGGCATTAAATTGTAAGTTTCAATCACTTTTAAATATGGCGCTTTGAAAACAATTTCAACTTTAATTGCCGGTTCTCATACATTCGTTTGTAATTGTCTCAACAGAAAACAAAAAATTGGAAAAAAAATTTTTAACTTTAATTTCCACAATAAAAAAAATTACAACAACAAGAAAAATAAATAAATAAAAAGTCATTATAATTTTATATGTGCATTAATTTGTTATTGTTATTGTTTAAATTAATTATTTTAAATGTTTGTGTATGTTTTTTTTTCCTTTAAATATGAATCATTTCATTAAAATTCTTTGAAATTACAAATAAGTGTCATGTTTTTTAATGTTGTCATTGCAATTTTGTTGTTGTTGTCATTTTTTAATGGCAATAATTAATGAAATATTTTGTTAAACTAATGACAACAAATTTTTGAAAAATATTGAGCGTCACATTTTGATTTCATTGAAAACCTTAAAAATCTACATAACATTACTAGAATAATAAGGATTTTCATTTAACAAAGGCTTCCTAATCAACTAAACTGGTTTAGATGAGTTCGCTTAATGCAGATTCTTCCAACAGTGAATTCCAAAATTTGATAACGGCCACATTGTTGGAGCTACACCTGTCAAATAATTGATGATTTATGCGGTCTGTTTTGTCAAATAACCATGATCATCCATTATTTTAATTGAAACATTATCTTCAGCAATTAGGTCCATGTTTTCAATCAAAGAACAGATCTAAGAGAGCTCAATGATTTCTGAAGACGTTACTGTTTGGAGTAGATTTTGGCATCATTTATCTATAGTTCGTCATTATCGTCATAGTCTAGTAGGTAGTGTGTAGGCTTATTAGACGTGAGACCACGATTCAAACCTCAGGTCAGACATCAAAAAGAAAATATGAAAAAATATTTCTTCGGTGACTTCCTCTCATCAGATTTCTGGCAAAAACTTTGAGAGTAAATAAAATTTCTATGAAAAGTTCCTCAAAAATCTGTTATCGGAGTCGACTTTAAAGTGTAGGTTCCGCCACTATTGTATAAAACTAATACACACAACATAAGTGATGTTAGAAATTAGGTCGTAATCCTAACTGAAGGGTTGTAATGACGAATTATGTATGTATCTATATTATCCATAGTTCTTTGGGAACGATTGCTTTCAATGGCGAGCTCTGTAGGTCTACGATTACTAACTTCTTTTAGCCTGTATTGGATAATCTGGATACCACCGACATGTAGCTCCAACAGGACAATGGTACATGACACACTGCTCATTCCACATTGAATATTCTATACGAGCTATTTAATGGCATAATCATCCCACGTGGAGGTGATGTGAACTGATCACCGAGATCGTACGATTTAACCCCGTTAGGCTTTTTCTTGTGTAAGTTTTTTAAGATGTATGCGAATAACCCCCAAACAACGGCGGCCTTTAACCCTTTAAATATTTAATTTGGTTTCAAGAAAACTTTTTCTGCATGCTTTATTATCTTCCAGCAAAGACGAGTTTTCTCGTCTGAAACAGAGTAAACTGTTTGTGCCTGTAGAAGTAGGCCATTATGACTAAAATTCAAACGTATACATCCAATGCATTATTACTAGATTACACGCCCAAGATATCTCTACAAGCCTCTACAAGCATGTCATGTCATTAGCATATCTGGCCTCTCCTGAGGCCACTCCAATATTTTCTTAACAAAAATGGTTTCTCTAGAAATTGTCTTGTAGAGATTAAGATTTAGAACCACAGCTATGCTCTGACCGTTTGTTGATCAGAGCGAGTTGGATTTATGACATCGAGATTCTGTAAGAAAAAGCTGTTCATACTTGTTGTGACATATTACGTCATATGAATTTATTTTTAAAAATTAATCATTTCGCATTTAAATTTCAATCAAAGACATCCAACTTAAAACCAGCAAATTAATATTTCTTTATTGAAAATTAAAATATAAAAATAGAAACGAAAACAAACAAGAATTCATTTAATATTGGCTGTGATTATGTTGACCAAATGTTTGCTATCGAGGTTGTTATTCTTGTACTAACCACTGCTGCTGGTTTTAGTCTCTTTTTATTTTTTAGTGCGTTGGCCTCAATTAAAATTCATTTCACTCTCGTTTGGTTTCTATACTAAAAAAGAAACACGCACACACTCACACAATATTTTAAAGAGAAATAAAAACATAAAGCGACACATTTTTATTTTTGTTTGTTTTCGTCATCTCGATTCTATAAAGAACTTGAATATGTATCGTGCATACACATACATATGTATATATGCACGTGCATACATATTCATGCATTCAAACACAGACATAAAGCACACGTACTTGTTGTTAAACTAGACTAAAAGTTGCAGCAGCTAAAGTCTAAAGTATGACGATTAGTTTGAAAGACTGTGTCTATTAAAAAAGTTACTACTACTGCGACTAACTACTACAGCTGCTACCATTAACATTACAATACTACTATAACAGTACTCTGTATCGCCATAATATATATTCTATAAAAACGAGTCTATTTTTTCGCTTTTTTTTTTTCTTTAAATTTTATAAAGTTGTTGTTAAAATTTTAGTTGATAATGGATCTGCTGCAGTGTATAAATATTAAAAAAAAAACAACAAAAAAAAAACAAAATATTATTTGAAAAGAGTGTCTTTTTTATTCACTTTTTGTTTATTATTATTAATGATGTTGTTGTTGTTATTATTGCTGCTGCTGTTGTTATTTTATGGCTGTATTGTGTGATTTTGTAGCCAAAACTTAAGGAGGAAATACATAGAACAAGTTTAGTTGGTAAGTTTGCCATGGGTTTTATTCTAAGATTTCTTTGGCTGTTGCTGTTTGCTATTTTGTTTGTGCAATGGTTTGCGTTTATGGTTTAAAACATTGGAATTATTATAATTATTATAAACAATAAAAGTTTCATTTCTTCTAGTTCTTATTGTTATTGTTTTTAAACAATACACATACATTGTTTAATGCTGTTATAAATTAAAGAACTTTGACATTTACTTTCAAGTTTGTTGCAAAAAAGTTTTCAAATACAAGTACAGAATCCTTTAAACATTGGGTTGGGTTGGTTTGGTTGGTTGGTTTTCAATTTCAAAATAATGAAAAATCCTTCATTTAAAACATCTACTAAAATAAAGTTCAATTATTTTTAAGCCTTATAAGCTGAGCATTTGAGCCGGGAATATTGTCATAATTATGCCAAAGCAGGGACCGAAAATAACTGTTATTTTTGAATTTTTGATTAAAAAAAGCAACTGCAAGGAAATGTCGGAGAACAAAACCAAGTATACCATTTTGATTGTCTTGAACAAAATTTTTATAAAATGTGATGCTTTTTAAAAATCTGATTTTTATTTTTTAGAAAAAAAAATAATAGTTATTTTTTGATTTTTATTTTTTCGAGCAAAAATAACAGTTATTTTTGACTTTTACTTTTTCGAGCAGGAATAAAAGTTATTTTTTGACTTTTATTTTTTCGAGCAAAAATAAAAGTTATTTTTGACTTTTATTTTTAAGAGCAGGAATAAAAGTTATTTTTTGACTTTTATTTTTTCGAGCAAAAATAAAAGTTATTTTTGACTTTTATTTTTTCGAGCAGAAATTAAAGTTATTTTTTGACTTTTATTTTTTCGAGCAGAAATAAAAGTTATTTTTGTTTTAAGTTCATGATGAATTCAGAATTTTTATTAATATTTATAGCAAAACTTAATTCTAATAATTGTTTAACATAATTTACTTTAATTGTTTTAAAGAATTTTGTAATAAATTTTATGAATTCATCATGAATTAAAACAATAATAACTTTTATTTCTGCTCGAAAAAATAAAAGTCAAAAAATAACTTTAATTTCTGCTCGAAAAAATAAAAGTCAAAAATAACTTTTATCTTTGCTCGAAAAAATAAAAGTCAAAAAATAACTTTTATTTCTGCTCGTAAAAATCAAAGTCAAAAATAACTGTTATTTCCACCCGAAAAAATAAAAGTCAAAAAATAACTTTTATTTCTGCTCGAAAAAATAAAAGTAAAAAATAACTGTTATTTTTGCTCGGAAAAATAAAAGTCAAAAAATAACTTTTATTTTTGCTCGAAAAAATAAAGATCAAAACATAATTATTATTTTCTGACTTTTACGATAAAAGTTATAACAGTTACGGTCCCTGTGCCAAAGTGCTATTAAATAGCACATGCTTTTAGGTTAAATTTTTTATATATTATTTCACTTGAATTTGAAAGATTCTTCCTTTAAATGATATGTAATCTTCAAAAGTTGTACGAGGACTTTACACATTTAACCACCTTTACACAAACTATAGTATAATAATGTCTGGCTGCCATGGTTATGGGTTCAATTCTCAATAGATTCTCTGATCTGCTCTCTGCCCTCTTTTAAATTTTACAAAAATAATGAACAAGCGAATCCAAAATACATACAGAATTGGTCATTACAACCCTTGAGTGAAGATTACGATCCAGGTTCTCACACCAGTTATGTTGTTTGCGTTAAATTTTTCAATTTTTTACTTTCTCTTAGAGTTTTTGTTAGAAATCTGCTGAGAAGCCAAAGAAATATTTTTTAATATTTTGTATTTTGCAGATGTCTGACCTGGGGTTTGAACTGAGGTCTCACGTATAATAAGCCAACACACTACCTACGAGACTACGGTGACTATGTATATCACAAAAAAAAATCAACAACAAATTGTCTCAAACTACTACTCCCTCAATATCCACTTTCTCTTAAGTGTTGGTTTCAGCTAAAAAATAACACAAATTCTGTGTGACTGGATATATTACTAAAGTTTGGAAATCTCTAAACTCTATCCCACATTACCTGTGGGTTCAACATTTGGCTCATTATATATTGCACTACAACTAAAAATCAAATCATTATTTCGCTATCTCTCTGTCAAGAACACTTCCAAGATGGTCTATATTTTCTGCACTTAAAGAATACAGGTCATCTAAGAGATTTCCAATAGAGATTTCCGAACTTTAACAGTTGACAACGATCATCTTGTTAAAGCTACAGTTGTCAAATTAGTTGTCATATATTCCGACCAAATGGATAGATATGGACTTAAAACAACGACCTATGTCCGGTGATTAAGCTCTGGAACAGTTGACAACTGATTGAAAAATCTTCATCCCATTTCTGGATGAATACGAATTTGGAAGAGCGCTAAATGCATAAGGAAAAAGTCACTGATTGCTGTGGATTTTACTCTTTATTTTTTAAGGACATCGTTGTCCAAACTGTCACTGTCAACGGCAAGCAATGATAGTCAATTTCTTTTGGCCTGAGTTTAATGATATATGGACATCAACGACATGTGTTTCCAACAGAATGGCGCTACGACCCATACAGTTCGTGCATCATTGGATATCCTGCACGATCGATTTAAGGGCATGGTCATCGCACATGAAGTTGGTATAAAATGGCAATTTGACCCCGTTAGCGTAATTTTGTGGGTTTTTCCTTAGATCACCGTAGTCAAGTACATAGGTTATTAGACATGACGCCACGATTTAAACACCAGGCCAGACATCTCCAACAATTTCTGGCAAAAACTCTGCAAGTAAATAAAATACAATTGCCATGAAAAAGTTTCGCAAAAATCTGTCGTTCGGAGTTGACATTAAACTGTAGGTCCCGCTATTCATGTGTAAAATTAACGCAACGAAACGAAATATGAAAAAATATTTTACCGGCGACTGCCTTTCAACAGATTTCTGACAAAAGCTCTGAGAATAAATTAACATACGATGAAAAGTTTCACAAAAAAATCTTTCGGAGTCGACTTTGAACTGTAAGTTCCGTCACTCATGTATAAAATTAACACACACAACATAAGTAATGTGAGAAACTAGATCGTACTTCTGACTGAAGCGTTGTAATGATTTATTATGTATGTTTTCTTAAGTCTCAGTTGTATGTGAATAGGCCACAAATCACAACGGGCGGCGGTCACACTCAACCCGATATATGGGATCATAGAAAATTGGGCTTTTCGAATGCTCTTCACCTAGAGAAAACGTGACAGACATTTGAACGGTATTATATTCCACACATAATGGCATTAAAAGTCTTTTAAACGAATAGAAAATGTTGATAATATATCATACACACAATTTGTGTTATTTAAATTGAACGATAAGAATCGCTAATGAATGACCCGATATATCACATACATATGTAATGAGAGCATGACTATAAATTTTAAACAACTAAACGTTGTATAGAACATGCCCAGACGAGGTATTTAAACGTCTATGTCAGCATAGCTGTACTCGAGTTACTCCTGCAGTTGTAGTTGCATAAAAACTTTGCTAAGTTTTCGTTTAACAATAGTTACGTGTAGCTTTATACAAAATTTTTCTTTTTATTCAGACAAATTATGGAGTTTTCTTAATCAAACGCTTCTTTTTATATATGAAACCGCATCATTAGATTTGCATGGAAGGAATTGTTAACAACAAAATGTCATTTTTGCCACCAAAATGTCAATCCATGTGAATGCTACTGAAAATTTAATCCGTCACTTGTGTTTCTTAGCTTGACCATTCTGGTACTAGACTTATGAGCAATACAACAACAACAACACAAATAAAAATATATGTTTAGAAACACCTTTAGTTGAATGAAACTTGTTTTTGTCGTTATTTTGGCAAGACTTTGATTTTTATTGCTATGCACTCTTGTCTAAGAAGGAAAACAACTTAAAAAACGAACGTGGTTGTTTTAAATACTTTTAAAGAGAAAAGTCGTATGCAAAAAAATACAACAACAAAGACAAAATACTCAACAAAATAAAATCAATGGAATAAGAAATGCTAAAAATCCAACAACCCACATACAAACAAACACATTAACAAACATGGTAGAAATATTACCAAACACATGAATGAAATACTACGTTTATGAACTATGTATGTGTGTATGAGTGTGAGCAAAAGTTGCTACAAGTAACAAAACCATATACGAACAGTAGTGCTAGTCATTGTCATAGCAAAGCAAAACTGAAACTGTATATGCAAATACACACACATGTAGACACTCATGCAGGCATGCATGTATGCATACCATTTATGAGCATATAACACAGACTATGAATGAAATTATTTGTGTTTGTTTTTTTTTTCTTTTTGGGAGAGAATGAATAGGGAAACAAAATAGAAACAAAAAAAAAATTTGAAAACATGTTGGTTTTTAAGAAATTTGGCTTTAAAACAACTTGGCAACATAAAGTCTAGTAGCAAAACTAAAACTAACAGTATTAAGTTTGACTAGCAGGCTGGCATGCATAGCCATTATCAAACAAATAAAAAATCCCCAAATAGGCTTACTATACCATACAGTGTGAAACAAATGTGTGTAAATGTTTACATTTTTGATAAGCTTTACAGTTTTTTACGTGGAGAAAAAAAAGTTACAGAAATGGTACTTATTAAAGACTGTGTTAATTAAGAGGCATATGATTAAGTACCATAAGAGTACTTTTATTAAGAAGTACTTTTCAAGCGCAAATTAGATGGTAACGTGATGTGATAAAAATGGGACGACGCTACTAAGTTTTTTCTTCATGTGTAGTCCTCCTCTTCGACTTGCTGGTATACCAGGTATCTCCACGTCATTTACCAGTCTTCCTTTTCTGTGGCTTCCCTGTGTTCCAGATGACGATGGTTCGCCCAATTTTTTTTCTTGGTCTCATAAGGATATAATCAACCTACTATGGAATCTACACCTTCATAAAACTATCGGGATGATTAAGAGATTTCAACCGATTAGATACTATTGGTGTTCGAACGAATCCTTATTTGACTCCAGTAAGCCATGCTCTTTGAAGTGACCATCAATTTAATCTGAACTAACTTAAAAACTTGTCGATCTTCAGAGCATTGTTTTTTACGAGATTGTATGTCTTCAGCTCAATTACTTGCAACAGTTATGGTGTTAGAGGTGTATATATTATATTGCTACCGATACAGCAGACTGAATCTACAGAATTAATTGAGGTATTACCCACAGTAATCGCCTGAAGACTGTTGGCGTTGATACGCATAAATTTAGTTTCAAGGAATGTGGCTAGACAATCCGACTAACGAGGAAAATTTCTCATGACTGAATGCTTATAATCAGTAAGACATCCTAATCGAGACCCTCGGTATTATATCTGTGACGTCTGAGACATCAAACCATTGACAACAATATTGAGAAGTATTAAGAATAATTACCGGAGTCTAGTGACTAGTGTGTTGGCTTATTAGACAAAAGCCCGTTATTCCAACCCTAGCTTAGACTTTCCGAACAAAACGAAATATAAAAAGTAGTAGTTTTCTGGCAAAAACTTTGAGAGTAAATAAAATTGCAATGAAGAGTTATTTAAAACGTGTCGTTCTAAGTCGACAACATGGGTGGTGTGAGAAGCTAGGTTGTAATCCTGACTAAATGACTGAAATCCTGATTAAATGGTTGTAGTCCACACTTAAACGTTTTCATTACCAATTAAGCGAGTAAGTGGAGATAGTATACAGCTCTATCGCACGCTTCTCCTTACACGTATTTGTCGCCTATGACACCGTTATATAATATTTTGCTAAGACAGATTACTTTGTCTGACACTCCTTTGTACTGAAGTGCCAATCAAATGGTATTCAGTTTCTTTACTCTGAGGGCTTACGTTTCTTAGGCATCATGGTCGTCATTCCCTCTATTAATGCTTCATCAGGACATAAATTTCATATGAGAGTTTCAACAATTCTGCGTTCAGCATTTGGCCTACTTTCAGAAAGTCTATAAAGTGTAGATGCTTTTATTCGAAAGGGAAAAATAAAAAAGGAGAACAATTTAAAATAAAGCATCAGGGAAGTCTTATGTATTTTGTAAATAAGATTCCAAAACTTTTAAAACGTTGTTTATACATAAATAATTGGTCATTATAACTCTTCATGTCTGAATAACGACCTAGCTTTTTACACCACTTATGTTGTGTGTGTTAATTGTATACATGAGTGGCGGGAACTTCAGTTTAAAGTCGACTCCGAATGATGGATTTTTTTAAAAATTTTTCATAGCAATTTTATTTACTTTTAGAGTTTTTGCCAGAAATCTGTTGAGAGGAAGTCGCCAAAGAAATATTTTTTCATATTTTCGTTTTGATGTCTGACCTGGGGTTTGAAACGTGGCCTTACTTCTAATAAGCCAATACACTACCTACTAGACTACATCAACGTATAACGTTGTTTATATATTTGTTTATTTAAAAGATCTAAAACATCCTACTTCCATTCCACATATTTGTCCCTCACTGTACATTATATGCAGTAACATTTATTTATTTTGTTTTTGTTGTTTTGTAGATTAAATACTAAATGTTTAATACAGATCGAGACTATAAAAATCCAGTCACAGTATGAGTTTATTTTTTATTTAAGCCCAGAGCCTCTCACTACTTCCTAAATAATGGCACTTGTTTTGGGTTTCTTTTTATTACCATAAAATTCAATTGGTTTTTAAAAAAAATTTCTAGTTTCGTCTTGTACAAAATTGCATCAGGAGTAAGAGGGAAAGACAGAGGGAAAGAGAGAGATAGATGTAATGGAGTAAAAAACAATATCGAACAACAATTAATAAATAGTGTTCCTTAACAAAATTTATTTTCTGGTTATGTTAGTTGGAAAATTTACAGGCAATTAACATGTTTAAACAAATAAACTCGGCCATATTTTACATCTGCTGGTTGTACAACAATTTATTAAAATTTTTCATTTACATTTTCAAACACGCTTCTCTCTCTGTGTAAATTAAAACAAAACTGATTATGGTGTGTAAATTTCAAATTCAATTCGGGGGTAATTCTAAGGAATTTTTTTTTAAATAAAAACAACAATCGATAAAAATAAGCTTGTAACACTGAAAACGTTTTCTCATTAAATATAAATAAATTGATATACTTAATTGATATACTTAAACGCTGTATGCGGCAATACAAGCTTAATTGGCACCGCACCAAGAAGATAACCCGTGTATTCCCTTTAAAAATGGACAATTTATAGTTTTTATTCAAATGCTTTCGATCGGTGGGCTCCAAGAATAGGTAATAATTCTTGCAAAACCATATCCATATCCTATCACCCACCTAGTTCACTAGGTTCACTAAACTTCAAGTGCCAGGGCCGTGGGTTCGATTCCACCATAGATTCCTGGTGTTTTGTGATAGTTTGAGTACTGACATTAACTATACACGATTAACCACAATAAAAAAAGAAAGTGAGAATTAAGAAGCATGGTTTTATACTGATCATAGAAAACAAAAATACAAACAATGTTTAAAAAATAAAGTTTTTCGCATACTACCCCTGTTTCCTTTGTCTTTCTGTTATACCAATACAATGTAGTACATGAGTAGGATCATCTCCTAAGTGTGTTGGTCTTATAAGAAAAAAATCCATTAAAGAGTATTACTAGAAGACACACTACACACTACACACTACAGAAGTGTGCCTCAGATTCCTGTGTTCTGTTATAGATTCTACAAGGTTCTTAGAATAGATTCCAGTCATATTTAAGGCAAATTTTCTTCTGTATTTATCTCTATTGAGCCTGATTTGTCTGTTCTTTCTACATGCGCGTTAATTATCTTATTTTTCTTTTGCAAATATATGTAAAGTTTATTTGAGCTTTGTTATTAACCTGTATCCCGGAACTTACATGTATATTAACTTACCTACTCAATTGGCCATTACAATCCTTTAGTCAAGATCACAACCTAGTTTCTCACACCATGCATATTAGATGTGGAAATTTTATCTATGAGTGGTAGAACCTACAATTTAAAATCGATTCCGAACAATAGAATAGAGAAGCGTTTCATTGCAATGTTATTTACTCGTAAGACTACTTCAAGAAAGTAACCGAAAACAAATTATATATATATAATTATAGTATTATACTCCAATATGAAAGATTTATTATTTGAAAACTTATTTTTAAATTTAGATGGCAATCCATCAATTTTTTTTTATTTTGGATGGGGCTATTCTGAAGGCAGAACGATATATTTAAAGGATTATTTAGTGTTGCCGTTGAATTAATATTTTTTTATTGTAAAAAAAACGAAAACAACATGCAATTTAATTTTTATTTATTCTGTTTTAATATTCCCATTTGAAACATTAAAAAAGAAAAAATTAAATCTTAGAAATATATTTTTATTCACCCACGTAATTCGAACAAGTATTGCGCATTTGTTTGCCTTTATTTGCACGTTTATGGGCAACAGGCCGCGTATTTGTATTTTTTTTTTCTTTCATTTCAAATTATTGGCGATATGGCTCAACAGACATTTGTAATTTTTTATGTTTTTTTTTGTTTAATTTGTTATTAAAATTATAAATTCTAACATGTTTTGCTTATTGTTTAATATTCAGCGTTCGAAATTAGAAGAGCAAATAACATTTTTGTTAAATCTAAAAAAAAACAGAAAATACTTCATATTTCTGTGCCGCAATACCAGTAATCAGTAATCAATCACTCACTCAACAAATGATTCCAAATGGTGACTTCATTTCATTCTTAGAAATATTCTGACTTCAAATTCCGTCGTGCTATATCTTCAAAATATTTCTCAAAATTAGCACATTTTTTAAAATGAAATTTTAAAATACGAAAAAACTTATTTGACGATATTGAACTCGCCGTATTCAAGCAGGTAGTGTGTTGGCTTATTAGTCACGAGCTGATGGTTCAAATCCATGCTCAGACATCCCGAGCAAAACGAAATATATAAGAATATTTCTTTGGCGACTATCTCTTAGCATTTCCTGGCAAAAACTCTGCGGGTAAATCAAATATACAGTGAACGTCACGGGAAATCGTACAACCAAGCATATAATGTTGTTGCCGTAGTCTAGTAGTAGTAGTAGTAGGCTTATTAGACGTGAGGCCACGGTTCAAACCCCAGGACGGACATCTCCAACAAAACGAAATTTAAAAAAAATATTTCTTCGGCGACTTCCTCTCTCTCAGCAGATTTCTGGCAAAAACTCTGAGAGTAAATAAAATTGCGATGAAAAATTTTTTCAAAAATCTGTCGTTTGGAACTGACTTTAAACTGTAGGTTCCCCGACACTCATGTATAAAATTAAGTCACACAACGTGAGTGATATGAGAAGCTAGATTGTAATCGTCACTAAAGGGTAATAATGACCAATTAAGTAAACAAATAAGTAGATAAATTCGAGTCAATTAGCTCAGTAAACAATTGTCCAACATTGCCAGGCCGACAGTGTGCAGAAGAATTCGAGGCAATCGATTTCTCGTCATTCTCTACAACATGTTTCTTCGCAGACCACAACTTGGTAAACGACTTGAGAACTACAAGTGTTCACTGAATGGGCGCTGAAGCAGCTGGCAACAGACCCTAACTTTCATTGAAAAATCATTTTCAGCGGTGTGGTCCATTTCTGAAAGAATGAGAACGGGAATAAACAAAGTTGTTGAATTTGGGACGAAATCAACACTCATGAGATCCGAGGGCGCCAATGCATATCAAAAAATTTATTGTTTGGTGTGGATGTTGGACTGGTAGCGTCATCGGTCCATACTTCTTTGAGAACAATGTTAACCAGCCTATCACTGTCAATGGCGTGTGCTATAGAACAATAATTTTCATGGTCTTTTGACCTGTGTTGTAAGATTTGGACACCAACGACATGTGGTTCCAACAAGAAAGTGCTAAGTTTCTCATATCTCATGCGACATTAGATATTCTGCGCGAGTAATTTGAGGTATGTACTCGCAAATGTATGCGAATATAGCGGTCCTCAAAGCAAACATAACCCTTGTCATCGGTCAAATTCAGAATGATTTCCACACCAGATCGTGGAATCTTATGCATGAATAAAGCATTTTCTCTTTTCGTAAACTGTGTGAATATCGCTACAAATAAATGAAGAATTTTCTTATTTTTTAGCAGTCACAATCGTGTATGAGTTCATATATTTTACATTTAATAGTCCTCATTGCCTATTTTGTTTTTTTTTTTTGTTTTGTTTTTCATATTTTATTTCCCTATATTGTGTAACTTTTTTGAATGAATTTTTCTCAAACATTAATTGAAATGCATTCAAAATGTTGAATGATGTGGCACACAAAAGCCTATTGAAAATTCCCTCAAAACTTTTGCGATTATAAAATAATTCAAATATTTTATTACTACACGGTCTTTGAATTGCAATTTTTTTTTTCAGGTGTTTTTCAAATAAAAATCAAAAAATCTACATTATTTATTTACATTATTAGGACCGTAACTGACTTACTTACTTAATTGGTCATTTACTCAGAATTGCAAACTAGCTTCACACACCACTCAGGGTGTGTGAATGGTGGGACCTATAGTTTAACTCCAAACGACAGATTTGAGAAACTTTTCAAGTCAATTTTCTTTTACTCTTGATGAAAGGAAGTTGCCGAAAGAAATGTTTTTACAAGTTTCGTTTGACGGGCATTCGTCTAATAAGTCAACACCAAACTACTATGTAAAATATTTGGTTGTTTATATTTTATTTATTTTATTCATAAAAGTATTAGTTTTATAGAAATATTTAATTCCAACGTATTCAATTCAAAAACAATACTATTATCCGACTGACATGCTGAAAGACAATAATTCATATACATCTTGTCACTTCTTTTTCTCTATACTGTCATCTCTTTCTTACATTAATGTTATTAACACATTGAACACGCACATTCTAGTAGAAGAATTAATAGTGCATGGATTATGAAATAAAATCTGTAAAGCATCGCTCTGTACCAGGAATATCGAGATCCATTGTAATGTGATATGAGAAAAGATAATATTTTTGAAAAGCAACGCCCGTTCAGTGCATAAAATTGGAGGCTGGGTATGTTAAAAACAACTACAGGTCAGGTCGTCCATGAAATTAAACAAATACTATGTTAGGGTTATGATATGCACGATCATCGAAGGATATATCTAAACTGGTTTCTCAGGTCGAAAAACGTTAGTATCCTAGCTCAGGAAGTGCTATCACTGACTGTCTCATTCTCCGAACAAGCTGTTAAAATATCGGCATAGTTTACGAAGAAACGGTTTTGGAAGCTCTTATGAAACCACTTAACCGTTCTATGTTACAAAGCCTGTTACGATCTTTCCATGAAAATTCTACACCAGTCCATAAAGCTATAACGACCCAAACCCGGCTCCGAAACATTTAATAGTATTACTCTTCACTATAGAGGAACAATTTTGTGGACAATTTTCTAATTGACATTGTGACTGTGGCTATTGATGATTGCTTAGTTTTACTTAAGGCATGAGTAAAATCGAGCTGATGTTAATAGAACTTGAAGCTAACAAGAGTATTCAAGAGCATCTATTACGTAAAGTGAGGTTTTAACACACCTCGTTAATGGCTCATCGAGAATTTTTCCGAAGTCGGTAGGTAATACACCCTCCATAAGGCTACTACAGCTTTTTAAATCGATAATGTCGCCCACACTCGCTTTGGTAAGAATTTTTAAGACTAAAAATATGTCTGGAAAAGATATTAGCATACATATTGAAAAAACACTGGGTTATAACGTAATGAAGTTCAAAGTGGTTTGAGGCTGTCGGGAATCTCTTAAAGAGATAGTGGAGCGGTACAACATTCGTATAATATGGATACTAGGACAGTTGTATTCTATGTAATTGACCAAGCATAGCATAACAATCGAATTCCCCGGTGAGTCCTCTGCAATGGATTTCCACCATTTAAGTACTTAGGGGTTAATTATTGACAATACAAGTATGGATTCTCTACATGCAATAGGGTCGACTTCGAATATGAACCTAACTAAAGCTGAATAGGCAGCCAACTAAAGTCTGTTAAAACTCCAAATGAGCACGTTCAGTGTGGTTGGACACTGCATTAAAGGTAATTATGCCAGACGCATTGGTTTTGAAAGCATGTAAAAATAAAAACGAAAAGTAAAGTGTTTTCCACCAATTGGGTACATGTCTAGCGCTATGTAGACAATCATCTAGAAAATAATCTGCTGATAATTGTCAATAGTAGTAGACTAGGTCTCTAAGGCTAAAAGAAATGGGATGAATTTTATATTCCCTAAGTGCATCTATTCCTACGATGTTCGAGTGAAATTTAAAGAAAACTTCAAAACTAAACCTGCACTTAAAAGACTGTGTATCATAAGTACCTCAAAATCAAAAAATAGTTAAAAAAAAATGGAAAACAAATGATGGCTTTATTTAATATTTTATGCATAAACAAACAAAATAAAACAAAAAAAATATTTTTTAATGACATTATTTGTACAAGGAAATCAACATTAATAACGCGAACAACATTTTTTAACACACCGTTTTTTTTTAATTTTTTCTTTCCATTTTTTTGAATTCGTTATAAATGTGTGAAATTTTTTTATTAAAAGCAAAGAAAAAACTTTTTTCTTCCTTTATATGCCATGTGAATTTATATTTGGTAGTATTTTTTGTGTATTTGTTATTGTAATTGAAAAATTTCTTTTTTTGTAATTTTCGCCAATTTATTTCACACAATAAAAGCAGGCAAGGAAGAAATAATAAACAATACTTGCAACATAATGATGATAATAATGTTTTATTCATTTGGTAGTAGCATAAAATAAACACGAATCGTATTAAGAAAAAAAAAATATTTACTTTATACTACAGTAACAACAAAATATTAAACAATATTACATTTTAACTGTAATGGAAAGTTAGGCCACTTACAATAACATCACACCATATGTGGAGCATAAAGAGTACATCGCATTGTTTTTTAATTATTTTTTTTGTTTTTTTTGCTTTTTTTTACAGAATTTAGTGTGTCATTGTACAACGTGAAATATTTGCCAAAATTATCGCATTAGACTAACAACATCTAAGATAGCGGTGACACTTCTTTCACGGAAGTTATAAGTGCATGAATCTATTGCAAAACTATGGCAAATACATCAGAATTTATAATTCAGCAGCTTTTCCCTTAACTTTTAACATCTCAGTACGAAATGGCATTTATTGTCTACAATAAATACTTACTTACATATATACATAACTGGTTATTATCTCTCTACAGTCAGAATTACGACCTAACTTCTCTTTTCACACCACCCATGTTGTGTGTCAATTTTTTCCGTGGGTGGCGGCACCTACAATGTAAAGTTGACTACGAACGACAGTTTTTTGAGAAAGGCAGTCGCCGAAGAAATATTTTTTCATATTTCGTTTTGTTAGAGATGTTGCACCGTTGCCTGAGTTTGCACCGTTGCCTCACGTCTTATATGCCAACACACTACCTACCAGACTACGGCGACTGCGACCGTGTTGTGTGTGTTAATTTTATCCTTAAGTGGCGGGACCAACAGTGTAAACTCGACTCCGAACAACGGACTTTTGAAAAACTTTTAATTTATTTTTTTTCTCTCAGACTTTTTGCCAGCAACTCGTTGAGAAGAAAAAGTCGCCGAAGAAATCCACTTTCATATTTCGTTTTTTCAAGACGACGATTCCGAATGACATATTTGTGGAGCTTTTCAATTTTATTTACTCTGCTTTACTAGAAGACTGCTGAGAAGAAGTTGCCGAAGGAAATATTTCTTCATATTTCGTTTTCTTTGAATTGTCTGAGCTGGGGTTTGAATCTTTGAGCTTTCGTTTAATAAGTTAACACACTTCCTATTAGACTTCGGAGATCTTTTCAGTACACTGTGTGTTATTTATATAGTATTATTGATATTTTGCCACATTTACGTAAATGTAAGCACAAGGGAAGAATAATACACATACATAATTGGTCATTACAACCCTTCAGTCAGCATTACGACCTAGCTTCTCACATCGCTTATGGTGTGTGTGTTAATTTTTTACATGAGTGAACAACTTTTTTTTTGAGAAACTTTTCACGGAAATTTTATTCACTCTCAGAGTTTTTCTCCGAAATCTGCTGAAATATTTTTTCATTTTTCGTTTTGTTGTTGTTTGAGATGTCTAAACATGTCTAAGAAGCCAACACACTGCCGACTAGGCTATGGCGACTTCATAAGAAGAAGAAAAATTCAGGAAGAATAATAATTCAGTTAAATAAAGAGCCATAAACTGTATAGACAAGGAGACACGGTCATTTCAGTGAGAAACTTCAGCATTATATTACAAAGGTCGATCATTCATATTTTAATAACTGCTTAAACACATGCCATTAGAGTTATGAACATTCTGGTATTATGTCACTGCATATAATGTTGGCAATGGCGGTTGCTACATGCAACTTAAAATGTAAAACAAATGAAATTCTTGATAAAGCTCTCAATGCCAATTATCATATGCGCTCTAGTAATATTTAAACACTTGACACCTCAGATGTTGTCCTAAATTTAATCAGCATTTTTACGTTTTTAATCTTTAAAAATGAGTATCTTCTGTGGATTCTGTATTTAGATAAATTTAGTAGGTAGTGTGTTGGCTTATTAGACAGCGAAACGAACTCAGCAGATTTCTGGTAAAAACTCTGTAAATACAGTTGTCATGAAAAGCTTCTCAAAAATCTTTCGTTCGGAGTCGACTTTAATCTCTAGCCCCCGACACACATGTATAAAATTAATACACACAACATGGATGGTGTGAGAAACTAGGTCGTAATCCTGACTGATGGGTTGTAATGAACAATTATGTATGTATGTAATTTGCCGGCTGTTGTTTTAACAAGATAACCATTATCGCTTGTCAAAGTTCGGAAGTTCCAGTTGGAAGACCCTTTATTTCAAAACAATATTATTCCAGCTGCTAGTCAATCAAAAAACAATGTTAGTTGCACTTCATCATTTTCAAAATGACATTGATTCCAAGTTAATTTTCATGTGGCAAGATTTGGTAAAAATACATCACAGTGTAGTAATTAATTTTATTAATGAGAACCTACAAAGTGTTATTCTGGCATTCTTAACCGGCCTATTGGCATAAATGCAAATAATATGGCACCTGCAGTGACTGTAAATTTTACTGCAGCTATTGCTTATGATGTATGACTCTTGACAAAAACAAAACAAAGATATTGACGTTAAAGACAATTACTTCTGACATAAAAATGTGTGTGTGTGTTTATCTAATAAATATTTGTCAACATGATTTGAATAATAAATTTTCTTTAATTGTAATTTATGAATTTATGAACGTAAATAATTCTTATAAAATTTTAAATTCTTTAAAATACTCTCCACAGACCCGAAGTATTATTTGGCCAAATACGTACACTGCTAGCATGCATGTTATGACAATGCATGGAAAGAATGAAAGAAAGAAAAACAAAATGAGATAAAATATTCAATAATTATTTCTTATTTAAAATTAAATGAATGCAATTAAAAATATTTACCAAGTGTGTGACACATAAATTGGCTAAAATGGTTATACGAAGAAAAAAAAAATTTAAATAACAAAGAAACAAAAAGGGAGGAAAGTATGAACCAAAAGTACACTACAAGGATATAAACCGCATAGAATATGGTTTGATTTGATGAAAGCTTTTTTATTTTCCAATCATGTTTAAAGGACAAATAGTGCCATGATGAACAACTAATATTAAGAGCATAATCCCAAGCCTGATATCCGCTTTGATGTTGTACAGAATTAAAACAACAATACAAACCTGTCAAACCGAATTCATGATGAATAATTTAAGTTTGCTCAAGACCTTCTAAATAACAATATCTAGGAATTACATACACACATACATACCAGAGATCAGAAATGAATCGTAAGCACTCATAAAATTTTGAATATACATAAGTCAACAATATTGAAATTTAACTGCTCTGATTCTTGCTCGTACTCAGTACAACGTTGATTTATAAGTATGAGTACAACGTTGACATCGAACTCATACCATTCGAAATATGTTTGATTCATATGCATGAGTAGGCATAACTTTAGAAAAATACTCATAGTGACTCGAATCATTCATTAAAATTTACAGTCATAGTTGTTGTTGCATTTACAAAAGAAGGAAAAAAAACAAAGGCAGCAAGCAAAGCATACACTCAACCTTCTAGTGAGTATTGTAGTGTTCGTACGCGAATCATACTTATTTTGTGATTCTTGTAAATGTTGAGTCATGGAGTGTCGAAATCAACAACATCATACGTATTGTTAAGTATTAGTACGATGAATACTTCATACTTTGAATATGAGTTGTATGAGTATAATAATAAAATAAGTATGAATGCGTATACGTATCAGAAATTTTGAGTATGATTCGATTCTATTTATCTTTTTGAAGCCAACACGCTACCTATTAGACTATGGCGTTATCTAGGGATCAAAGTCCATTATTTGTCAAAGAGAAAATCAATACATCGCTAGAGTCTAGAATGCGCCACTAAAAAACTGTAAAACATTTTGAAAATTACTCCATTTACGATCATAGGATTATTGCTTCCCATGAAGGCTTGGGGTATTCTACATACGATTATCAGTGACCATATCAGCCTTCCTTATTCTCAGAACTCTGCCTAGTTTGCCACTTTTGTCGAATTTTTCTTATTACGGAGCATTAATTAATTTCATCTGTCGCAGGATCAATTTCATTTTCTCAATTAACCATTAACATTTAGAGAAAGTGTTTCCTAAGTCGCCATATAAACATTTTAAATCTTTAGCTTTATCCGTTCTAAAGAGGTTTTCACCGGACAGCATTTGCATTGTCTAATAATTAATTTCACGCTCTATTAGACTGTAACATTTTTCCATCCTTGGTATCTGTTTTGTTATGCACCTTCCTTTTGCAGAGTTCTTTAAGTTCTCTTGCAGTTTCCTCAGAGTTTTAAGTAAGTATTTCAATTCTCTCTCAAATTGAAAGACTCTTTGAGGTTGACCTGTTAATTACGAACACTGCATCTCGTAATAAAGTACTCCCAGAGTTAACAATGGGTTAACAGTCGTAGTATATTTCATCTATCTTGTGCTACAATGTACGTGTTTGTCTGACTTACATTTCAGGAATACTTAAATTCGAAGTCCAATGTTGGGTTTCAGCATAACCGCAGTATAGGCAGAGAAATTTGTACCACATCCATGGGGACTGACACTAGATATTCGGACTATTTTGTGCATTAATATCGCACATGAAACCTTACAGACTAGACAACGGCAAGAAAAGAAAAAAGCTGAAGAAATTTGATTAACAATCTGAAGTAAAAGCAAAGAAGAAATAAATGAGGAAAAGTAGTATAGAGGCATATCATCAGACCACTAAACTGCCAGATATTTCAACAGCAGCTTCAACTCCTTGAGACCATTGTACGCCATGAACAAATTTACTCGAAAATCTCAGATCTCCAAAATTTCCACAGAGCCTGCATAAAAGAATGGCTCATGTGCAACATGCATACGTACTTTTATAATTGATCATTACAACCTTTCAGTCAGGTGTACGACCTAGCTCCTCACACCATTTATGCTGTGTGTATTATTTTTATACATGAATGATGGGACGTATAGTATAACCACAGATATTTAAAGACTTTTCTTGCCATTTCTTATTTACGCACAGAGATTTCGCCCGAAATCTGCCAGAAATCTGAAAGGATGTCGCCGAAGAAATATTTTTTAATTTTCATTTTCTAAGAGATGTCTGACCAGCACACTACCTACTAGACAACTGCGAAATTTATCCAAACTATCCTAGAATAATCGAGAGCAGATCTGTAGTTTCTGCAATCTGTTCTATTCCCCCATGTAATGGATTGGTTATAGTAGTCGATAATTTTCGTCCATGCCTTAGCCATAACTTGACAGATGTTGGCTTTCAGATGCTTGAACGTTGGACGGTCAATACGTTCTATGACACAAAAAATTTTAACGCAATCAAACCACATAATTTTGGAGGCCAACTCACGTGTGACTAGCAACTTCTTCATGTTGAAATCACAAGTCGCGCGTTAAGTTCTCCATATTCAATTGCAGGCTAAAAAGTGTTGGTAATTATACAGTAATTGGGCTCTGAATTAATGGTAACTGTTTTTCATGGTAATTTTTGCAAAAATGTGGCCCAATAACACCCCCAAGCCAATAATCGGCATTGAAAGCCTATCGCTCAAACATCCAATCAACATATCTACTGCATTGTAAATATTCAGTCCGCATTGTAAAATGCAGTTCACCGTAGTTTAATAGATAGTTTGTTGGCTTATAAGACGTGAGGCCATGGTTCAAACCTCATGTCAGACATTTCCAACAAAATGAAACATAAAAAATATCTCTTCGCTGACTTCCTCTCAACAGATTTCTAACAAAGACTCGAAGAGTAAATAAAAATGCCATGAAATGTTTCTCAAAAATCTGTCGTTTGGAGTCAACTTTAAACTGTAGGTCTCGGCACTTGTAGATAAAATGAACACACACATCACAAGTAGTGTCAGAAGCTAGGTCGTAATCCTGAGTAATGTCTTGTAATGATGAATTATGTACGAATGTATGAATTTTTGCAAAAATTCCACCCATTAACACCACCAGTCTGGCTTTCTATGGAAGAGCATGAAAATCCAAATGTAAAATACGTCATAATAGTTAAGATAGACTCAACTGCTGAGAACACTGTCGCAATGATAAATTTTAATTATTTACTACAGTTGCACTAACAAAATCGATATTTCCAGCAGTACATACATTTCGATGATGCATAGACCTGGTCATATCTTTAAAGCTTCCACTTCCACTGTTGTATTATGACTACCATAGTTACTTCACTTAACTACTTTTTTGCGTTCTTTGATTGTTAATCAATCCGTATTCTCAAGTGGCAAAACTTTCACCACAAAATATTACAATTCAGGTGTATTTAACAGCTGACAGCCTTGCCAGACTGGCAGTCTTGAAACCATTAAATGAATAGCGCGTTATTATGTCATAGGATCAAAACAAGTTTTCTGAAAGTGGGTGCAAGCTCGTTAAGCAGGAAAGAATAACCTCCGCAGGACGTTCTTTAAAGATTTAAATTTCAAATCCTTTCCAGCTGCCTGATAATATACATTTTGTTGACATGCTAATGATGTTTAACATACAGCTGAGTTATAAATATAAATAGATTACCTGTAAAATATAGTTTCATTAGCATAAACTACAATTACAAGCTCTTTAAATATGGTATATCGTATACATACAAGCATATATGTGTATTTCCATACATAAACTTGTCTTACCAACGACAAATTTAAGTGACTGAAATATTTACTAGAAAACGTTGAATATTTTTATTAACATAAAATATCAATTTAAAATGTCTGTATGGAAACACCCATATGTCATTAGATGTATGCTATGCTTACGAATGAAATGAATTTATAATTTCGTATTTATTTAAGCACTTGATAAAACAAATACTAACACGTTATATAAATATGAATACACTGTAAGGGAGAGAGTGTAGGCGTACACTAAAAAGATTTAAAGATTTCGAATGAAGCCAACAGAGTGGGTTAGAATAAGATGAATTGTAACCGAAGAAAATTCTAAGAAATTTGATAAACAATTTTATTTCAGTTAAAAAGAAAATTAATTTTCCTTTCACATTTTCACATTACAGGTGGTGGACTGGGCAACAGATTTCTGTGATGGCACTTGCCTGTGTGCATTGGTTGAAAATCTACAGACACGACCGTTAAAACCATCCTGGAATCGTCGACCGGCTAATCAGCATCATTATTTGGAGAACGCCACGACAGCTTTGAATGCCATAGAAAAGGATCACATTAAGCTGGTGAATATAGGCAATGTTGACATTGTTAATGGCAATGTCAAGCTGATATTGGGTCTTATATGGTCCTTGATTGTGCGCTATCAAATCGGTCGCAGTAAATTCCCGCCGCGTAAATTAATGTTGGCTTGGCTACAGGCAGCCTTGCCCGATTGTAGGATAACAAATTTGACCACTGACTGGAATAGTGGCGTTAATTTGGCCGCTTTATTGGATTATTGTAAGCCCGGCTTGTATCCCCATTGGCGTTCCATGGATCCTAGTCAGAGTGTACGCAATTGTACGGTTACTATGAATTTGGCTCAAAGTGAATTTGGTGTGCCCATCGTTTTGGAGCCTGAGTATTTAGCCTCGCCTTGGCTGGATGAATTGTCGGGCATGACATATTTATCGTATTTTATGAAACCTGGTGGTCCCGGTTACAATGCCACCATGAGATGGGTAAACACACAAGTTAGAGATCCAGTTAAGAATTTTACGGTAAGTTTTTCTTTAAGAAAATTCTTTAAAATTTCTAAAAAATTTTTTTTTAAAATTCAGACCGATTGGAATGATGGCCGTGTAATGTGCGAAATAATAAAAGGTTTGGGCGGTCCTGCCCCGGCACCTGAAAAACTCAGTACTGATCCTTTCCATTATGAGAATAATGTGCGCAAGGCCATAGATGCCGGTGCCAAATTGGGTATACAGCCGGTATTAACTGCTAAGGATATGGCCAATCCGGAGGTAGAACATTTAGGTATTATGGCCTATGCAGCCCATTTGCAATGGGTGCCGCCCAGACCTCCCCTATCGGACCTAATAACTATACATTTGGAAAGTACTTCCGGCCGTGTGGGAGAACAGGTAAAAATGTCTTTCAGAAATAAAGATTTGCCTTAAAATCCTAACAAATTTGTATTCCACAGACCCATTTCAGTGTGGATGTACACTCACGCGATGTTAGCTTGTCTAGTGTGAAAACATTTGTGGTGCCACCCTCGGGTAATCCCCATCCCGTTAAGCTGAATGGCCATGGCGAGGGTGTATATGTACCTGATAAGTATGGCATGCATGAAATTGTTGTACAAATTGGTGAAGACAGCTTGGGTGGCCACTTTTTCCGTGTCTTGCCACGCTTTATTCAAGTGGCACCACCCGGCATGGCTCCCTGTGCCTTAGGCAGTTTGGTAGAAGTATTGGTTAATGCCACCGGTGCTCCCAAGACCGAAGACATTCTAGTGACTGCTGTTTCACCCACAGGCATATCACACAATTGTCCTCTCAAAAAGGTGGAAGAGGGCCACAGTGCCATATTTAAACCAGATGAAGCAGGTATATGGGAAATAGCCATTACCTATCAGGGACGTCATATACAGGGAGGGCCTTTCACCTGTGCCGTGTTTGATGCATCTGGTGTGTCTGTGCATGGCCTTGATGGCGCCATGCCCTTAAGAGCCCATTCCTTTGAGGTGGATGCTCGAGGTGTAGGCGTAAGTGGTGAGCTGCATGTTGACATAGTGCACGATAAACGTTCGTTAGTTTGTTCGGTGGAGAAAATTGTGGAGAACAAATATCGTGTCACCTTTATGCCCAGACAAAATGGCAAATATCGCGTGTATGTTTATTTCAATGGCTATGATGTTAAAGGTTCACCGTTTATAATGCGTGTGGGCACTAAGGGCAGGTCAGGTAAAACACGCAGTAGTCCTTTGCATGATAATAAACATCGTTCCGAGAGTCCTTCTATGCATTATACATCTACAACATCAACCAGACATAATGATTATCGCAATGCGGCCACCTCATCATTGTCCCGCAGAGATTTACTACAACACAATCACAATACAGCTACGGGAACAACAGCATCATCAACAACAACAACCGCTGGCAACAATTTTAATACCAGCGAACGGCAACGCTCGTATTCACCACAGTTTCCAGCCAAACAGGATACCACAGATTATCGCACCAGTTCGAGCAGCTACTATAAAAGGGAAAGTGAGGTAAGTGTAGTATTGCAAAAAACCATAACAACAACAACAACACAAGAAAAAAGAGAAAATTTTTTTTCAAGCAAAACAGGGTATAAGGGGAGGTGGAGGAATTTGAGTTTTTTTTTCTAATTTTCATGCAAATTTATTACAATTAAAGCAATGTTGTTGTAGTAGTAGTTGTTGTTGTTATTTTTATACTTAAAGTTTAAATAACAAGCGTTGAGTGTAGAGTATATTAGAGGAGCAGGGGCTTAATTGAAATTGCGTGTTGCATGTTAATAATCGGTTGTATGATGGTATGTTCATATGTATGTACATGGGAATACCCTGCCAATAACTATGTACATGCTGAGTTACTTTTCTTTTATTTTTTTAAAACGTTATTAAAATTTTAAATTATTTTTCTTATGTTTTGTTTTTGTTTCTTTAATGTTTATGTATCTTTTGTGAAGCTTAAGTTAAAGATTAATTCCCTTCATGTAACATTTTTACAATTTTTATTTCTATTTTTTCTTAATTATTAACAAATTGTTTGGCAAATTTATCCATCATAAATATTAAATAATTATTTCATTAATTACCTCATAATAAAAACAATAGAAAATAGGGCCTTCATCTAAGAGCTTAAGAACTTTAGCTGACAATACAAGAGAGAAACATTGTCGGAATGATTGTTTTTTTATTATAATCAGGCAGATAATATCGGGTGGGCTATCTATCGGTTTAAATTTCGAATTTATTATGTCATTCTATTCTGTCCAAAATTTTGACCAACAGTACCCGGTATACGCAAGCTTATTGCTAAAGTTCGTGAAACTGGTTTCGTTGTTGTGATACGCCAAGACGTGAGCGTGCTCGTACAGTACGCACACCCGAAAATATCGAAGCTGTGGCTAAAAATGTGTGTGAGAGTCCATCAACATCAACTCGTTATCGTTCTCAAGCATTGAACATTTCACGCACTAGTTTATGTCGAATTTTGCGAAAAGATACCGATATGACGCCTTACAAAATTAAATTGGCATGACCATCCGCTTCACTTTCTCTTCGCTAGATGGGCCAACAAGAAACTGCACGATGATGTCAATTTGGCAAAAAAAAAAATTCGGATGAAGCTCATATTCATCTTGGTGGGTACGTTAATAAGCAAAATTGCCATATTTTAGGCTCAGAAAACCCACACGTGGTCTTACGGAAGCCAATGCACTTATTACGAGTGACTGTTTGGTACGGCTTTTAGACGACGCAACCATTACGTTCAATGGAAACACCTATCGCACCATGATAACCAATTTTTTGTACACGCTTTTCATGGTATTACTGTAGACGATGTTTGATTTCAATAGGATGGTGCAAGATGCCACACATCTCATTTCACAATCGATTTATTGAGTCAAGCGTTTGATGGCCGTTTAATTACCCGAAATAGTGATGTCAATCGGAGCTGCGATTTGACACTGTCAAAGAAAAGTGTTATGCCGACAAACCAAAGACAATTGAGCAATCGAAGGCCAACATTCCTGATGCCATTACCGAGTTACGACCCCATACACTCGAAAAAGTGCATGAGAATTCGTCCGATCAAATGAGGTACTGTGAGGTCAGCCGCGGCAGCCATATGAATGAAATTATATTCCATTTCTAATCGGAACAATTGTGCTTCACAACAAAAAAATAAATATGGCAAAATTTCGAACGGTTTTTCTTTTATTGCCATTTTAAATTTAAATTTTTAAATGGCCCACCCTTTACAAGAGAGAAATATTTTCGTAATGATTTTTTTATTATTATCTGGCAAATAATTTTATGGCATTGATTTTTTAACATGACTTCCGACATTTATTTACCGCTACCGAGAGTTACATTCGTTTATTCGTCTATTTAGTGTAATTTGTAACTACATTTTCCAGTAAATCTGGCCGCATGCCATTCATGGCGTCTTAAATATTAACTTCCAATACGTCAAGAGTTGCTGATTTGTTGCCATTTAATAAATGACACAACAAAGCTACATACAATAATCAGAAGCGTTAAGTCGCGCGAACGAACGGGCCAGTGAACAGGGCCACTTAAGTATAGAAAGTTGTCACTAAATGTGATAGTTGCGAGTGTTATATTGGATTTTAAAACTGCACGGCGATACATCAGATTTAACCGATTAAATTTACATACATACGTATTGATAACATTTATTTTGCTTAGGACAGCAAACACTTCAATATTATACCTTCAAACTTAGTTGTATAGTTGTTGCGAAGCAGCGGAGAACATATGATTTCTGCAGTGCGGGTAGTAAAATTGATAGTCTTCTAACTCACTTCGTCCTATATGTGTGAGTATTATTTAACAACACAATCACAAAAATCAGAGTTCAATACTTTAATGATGATCCATGGCCATGCTGCTTAAAGAAGACTTGATCTGTTTAAGTATGAAATAAAATATCCATCAAATGATCGCCATGTTTTGATGACAGGCAATTACAATGTTCATGAAATTTTCCCTGACTTTTTCACAAAGATGTGGCTGTATACCGCCGATGACTCGTTGGATGACGATTTTTTTTATAGATTCGCATACGCTTGAGATATCATGACACAATCTTGCTGAAACTCTTGTCATGTTCCTGTAACGAATGTCGTTCAGAGTCACTGCAAGTTCAGTTTGATCTTCCCAATCACGCTTCCTAAATAAAACCTCATCTAGATAGTTGCTTTTTATGGATGCATTTGATTTCCATGGATATTAAAAAGCGTTTCTGAGCACCAAAGGCGAGAATTTTATGTATTTATCGAAAAAGATTGCTCTTTCGAAAAGTTGGTGTTGATTCAGTTTGCCACATTACCTGTTAAACGAATTGTCGTCAACAGCGTCGTAATTGTGTATTAGAAACTACATGTCAATGTCAAGAGACTAACCTGATATTATTGTTTGGTGTGTATTTAAGAATTTTGTACCCATGAACGTGAAGTTCTTTTGTCAAAATTCGCTGCGTAGTGATTCGTTTAAAGTTTTTGAGAACGTGACGGAATTGATGTATTCGTGTTTTTTTGTTTTTTGATAGGAAAGATAGCTTATAGGAGAAAGAAAAGAGGTGGTAGTTTGAGACAATTTTTTTCGAGAATTATTTTTGAGTAATAATTCTCTCATTCTTTTTTCTATTGCGAATAAGTGATTATAATGTCAGACAAACAATCAGACAATCACGAACTCCAGAGTCTGTGGTGGGTATCGAACCCAAGTTGACGTTCTTGGCAGTTGCTTAAACTTTTTTGATCACTCTTCGAATGGTCGATGAATGAAGTTGGCGACCGAACTCAGCATAGCTCTCCAGTTGTTTATAACAAGTATTCATAATTATGATTACAATTATAGTGAGTTGTTCGTTTGTAAAGCGCTCCATTTTTAATATCGGAATTCACAGTTGCCTTTACCTTTAGTGGAGTACTACAAACAAATTAAATTCTTATAACATATGGTACGTACACAGTGATGTATTTTGTAGAACAATTCACATTCCATTAGACGGATTTCTAAGCTCAGTTTTAATTTTCTTATAACTGAAAGTCTCAGATTGCAAAAATTTTGTCATATTTTTATTCATTAGCGAACGACAGTTTTTTGAGAAACTTTTTCATGACAATTTTATTTGCTCCCAGCGTTTTTGCCTGAAATCTGCTGAGAGGATTTCGCCGAAGTAATTTTTTTTCATATTTCGTTTTGTTGGAGATATTTGACCTGGGATTTGAACCGTGGCCTCACGTCTAATAGGCAAACACACTACCTACTACACTACAGCGACTTCATGAACCTTTTTCATGAATTTTCGTTTTGTTTAATTCTTGTGATAGCTAACATGAGCCCAGTGTGAAATGATCGAACTGTCATTGCCAAAGATTACTTGCTTTATCCATTAATAATGTTGATTTAAGTGTATAATTTTAAATTTTAAAACTTTTTAATAAAAATTCCCACTTTATGCTTACAAACTAAACCATATAAGCCCACACACAAATTCATATTCACCACAAAAAAATCACACAATCATTATAATCACCGTAATCATATGTAATGCTATTAGCAATCACCAAATAACAGTCACTTACTTAGTCATATTCAAAATTATATTGCAAATAAAAAAACAAAAACAAAAAATAAAAACAAAATTTAACAAAATTATCATTTACAATTCGAAACAATGAAAGCAAAAAACAACAAACACCGACCCATTCATATACACATTTTAGGAAAAATTGGCAACATCACCACCGCCACCACCAGCACCACAACCGCCACTACGTGAACGTGAATGGGAACGTGAACGTGACCGTGACCGTGAACGTGACCGCGAATACAATGAGTCACCCAGTATAAAGTACTTGAACTCAGTTGACTTGTATAATGTCACCTCAAGTCCCAGACGTGATTCGAAATCGTCAAATGCTTCACTATCGAAAAACGACTACTACTATGACAAGGAGAATGAATTGTATTCGATGCGTAAGAGTGAACGTGACCTGAAATTGGCGCCACCGCGTGAAGATCGTGAAGTGGATTTGTATGAAGAGCAGAGACAGCATCATCATTATCAGACACGCTCAAATACAACAGCAACACGTGGCTCAGTATCGTACAATACCACGAGATTGAGTCCCATAATGTCCAGTCCCACACATGATGTAACTAAAACTGTCTATATTTTCTAAAAAATCAAACATTTTCTATTTAATTTTCTTAATTTTCTTTTAGTTTTTCTATGTAGATAAATATTTTTAATTTAAAATTTTTTATTTTTCGTTTTTAAATGTTTTTTCTTTTTTTAATTATTGATTAACCCTTAATGAGTTTGACTAACATTTATGGTACTTTGTTTTATGTGTGTGTATATGTCTTTATTTGAAATGTACTTTTTAATTGGTACTTTTTTTTTTAAGCAAACAAAATTGTAAACTTACTAACTCATGTTTTTTGTATTTTGGCTTCAAATTCTTTTGTTATTCATTAACCTTAGATAAGATCTAGTGAAATACGTAGGAATAGTCCTTTGACTATAAAAACATCGATGCCTTATGAAACGGCTACGCGTACATTGAACGCCAGCCCTAGACACATGTCAGCGTCACCGGTGCAACGTTATTCGCCCAACAGTAACTATCTAACCACGGCTACACATCGCATGAGTCCCAGTACCACAGTAAACAAGGTACGAAATGATATTCTATGTTACACAAATACACTTACGCCTGCTCTTCCTCTTTTTTTTTTCTCCCACAGAATGGTTTTGAATCACGTACCGTGGAAAAGTCTTCCACTTATAAGTCCACTTCAAATTATGTTAGCGATACGAATATACGTGCCAGCCCTTCGCTATACGGCACCGCAGAACGTCAAAGACGTACAGCTTCACCAGAGCCACGCATAGATCATTCATCCAATGTGCGTGTGTCCTCCATTAAGCCCGCATCGTCTAGACGTGATAGCTGGGATGTTATAAATAAAACGAAACATATGCTCTCCCATAACTCTCTGGAATCATTGGCGAATATGACTGAATCCCAACTGAATACGGATTTAAGTTATGCCCGTCCTGATATCGATAATGAAACGCATCGTAATACCCAGTATAATAAATTTGCTTTGAACGAACAAAAGTATCACTCAGATCGTAGAGGCTCTAGAGACTCAGTGGATGATACTGAACGTTTCAAGTTAGTTTTTGCTAAACTTATACCCACTAAATTTTAAATAATTTCTTCAATTCTTCTCTAAACAGACCCAGTGCCATCACTGTTAAATCACAATCGAATAATACCTACACGGACAAATCTGGTGGCTATACACGCACTGTCAATGAATCCAGTCGTCAAATTGTTACCGAAAGCACTACTTCCAGTAATAATGCGGGTGGTGGTGTAGGTGGTGGTGGTTATAGCTCTTTATCGCGATTTCGTCCCATTGAAAGTACCTTGACGGGCGTAATTGGCGCACGAGCCATTCGTGTCCAGGATATACCAAATGGCGCTATAGGACGTCCTGTTGAATTTGAAATTGATGGCTCGAAAGCAGGTTCAGGTAATCTGGAGATTTTGGTTAATGGTGGTCGAGTGACCTCGTCGGTACGATCATTAGGCGGTCAACGTTTTGTGGCCAGCTTTACACCACATGAGCCCGGCATACATACTGTGCAAATAACTTTTAATGGAGAAACAGTACCAGGTAAGAGGCCTTAATTTAAGTTTGTATATGAACAACGATTGAAACATTATGTAAAAAAGAGAGCTCGTCTCTATTAAAAATGTCTTTATTTAACTGAAAATATAAATTAAATTATTTATCACGTGTTGTTGGCTGGTGGCCAAAAATTAGATGAGTTTTTTCGCCGCTATTAACATTTTTTTTTAATTTTAATTAAGAAACTTTGTTCTTATTTAGAGCTTAACTGCAATATGTACACGGTACTCTTTTATTTTTCTCTCTGGAAAATCACTTTCAAAACGATTAAAAAAAGCAACCAACATCGACATGTCTCACAGACAAACGACAATTTAATTCTAATTTTAAAAATGAAATATTTCAACGTCGTAATCATATTTGCAACCATAAATAAGGTTTCATTGTTAATATTTACTTTAATATTGTATTCGTAAAACAAGCAAGCGTTGTTGGCTGATGGCTCTAAATCAGTATTTCATTTCTCTACCATTTACATTTTTTGTTAGCCATGCTTTTCATCTTCATTTTATTTTCAACGACGTTGCTGACATTGTGTTGTTTGCTGGGAACTAAAAATAAAAATTTGACATCATTAGCGATTAGAGTAGTGTTGAGTAGAGCATCCATCGATCGATGTCGCATTATTGAGTTGCATTTATGTATGATCATTGGTCAATAAACTACAACCATTCTGTCACCCAAAAACCGCTGACGTCTGTCCTGAACTCGCATAAAAGGTGTTGTACCGATGCTGTTTCCTTCGCTTCATAGCAGCTTCTGCAGTAATCCTGGTAGGGCAGACCAAACCTTTCAGCGAAACTGCCAATAGCGCAGTGTACCCTTAGAATTCCTATTAGAATGCGAACTGTTCTCTTGTCGAACTCTAGCAGTTCCCAGGTTCTCTCGCTATCCACTACTCGATACAGCAGGTTTGACCTGTTGGACCACCCATGGATTTAGAAAATTATTCTTGTAAGGGGCATATATTTCCTCTAACGTCTCCTTCATCTCCGATCACTACCGTGCCAGTTCGTTTCGCTTTTCGTTTCCCTCTATGCTACTGTTGTATTGACGTATATACTTTGTGTCTTAGTTTTATATGCAAATGGTGGAATCAGTTAAATGAGGAACGACAGATTAGATATTGTTTTCGTTAGCAATTAATTATATTCTCAGCTTTTGTTATAAGACCGCTGAGAGAGGAATTTTTGAGCAGAGCAACCTTTACTACAACCGCTATGGACATAATCCTTGTATTTTTAATTGCGAGAGCAACACAGCGAAACTAATCACATAGCTCAACGCCTTTTCTATTTTATGCTCTTGAATTTAAGTGATTACTTTGACGTATTCTATGTAGAAAATCCGAAGATAATTTATTTGAAGTGAAAAAAATATGCCTGAAACATGTAAATCTTGTTTGCTAGGACTATTGACATATTGATTATATGACGCTCTCGTTGTTTTGCTTCATAAAGAATAACCATGGAACTTTTTTTAGATAGAGAACTATCGATACCGGTAATTAAGACTTGACAGCTGAGAATGTCATATTATGATGGCATTTACATATGTATGTGTCTTGTCCTTCGTTTCTAAAGTTTAAACTTTAATTGAAAAAGTATAAACACATTTGTTTTCATTTTATACAAAAGAAAAAAACTACCAAATATGACCGAAAGTAAATTGATTGATAAATAGGCCTCTCCTAATTAAAAAAGTGTTAAAAAAATATTTTTTTCTACAAATTCCCCTAAATCCACATTTAGTTCAGATCATCACCGTAAAATACAAGTGTCCGTTTTAAGTTAATAGTCAATGTTACAACCTTTTCTTTCCAATACAGCAACCATAACGCTTTTCAAACTATTCCAATACTATGTGTGGTTAACAATCATAAAATAACTTTGACACAAACGCATGACCAAAATATTTTTGAGGTTTACAACACTGGATAAAATCCTCTAACCCAGTGGTCGGCACCAATAGCTCCCGGGGGCCGGAGGTAAAAATTATTTATTCTAGACACACATCGGTTAATTCACCACTGATAGTACAATGATCTATGATAATATAGTACCTATTGCGAATAAGGGTACTTTGGTGAATTTCAATTTTATTCACCACACCAGACAATGTCACCAAACTAAACTTTCTCACCACTCTTAAAACTCACCACACTTTGTCAAACCCACCACACTGGAAACTCACCGCACTAAAAATTAATTTTTGGGTCCATGTCCATCTGTCAAATCCGACCAAATTCCCAACATACAACAAACATTTTTAAATTTTTTCAAAATAAAATTATGTTTACATTTTAATGGTTATGTGTACTTTAACTAATTAATTTCAAATAATTAAATTAAATTTTTTGGCAACAAAAAGAGTAACCAAAAATAGAAAAATCTACACATTGAACAAAAAAAATAATAATTTTTGGTTAGAAATAACCAAAAACAGGGGAACACTGCTAAGGCTGTTGGGAGAAAAAGTGTGTTAATAAAACAAATTGCGAAAGAGAGTGATAAAGAAGATACAGAAAATACAGATAAAAAAAGCAACAGGTGTGTAAAAAACATAATGAATTAATGGTGGTGGGGTACGAGAAAGAGAACTTCTTTGATAATGAAATACAAAGAGTATGATTAGGGGCTTACAAAGAGTAGAGACACACAAAATATGTATCTAAATACATATCTGCAGCCATCAAAATTAAATGGCACTATGGGTTGATTGACAATAAAATCATATCAAAAGATGATGAATGATAACAGCATTCATTATTCCTTCATTTTATCATAGAAATGAAACAATTTTTATGAGTTCATTAAGCCCTCAGCAAAATTATCTCAACTACGTTGTTATTTACTCAGAGAATTTTCTGTTTACTCTAAGTGGATAGAAGTCTTAAGGAGCTTCAATTTTCCCTTACCATATTGTATAGTATTGGTATAGTACAGTATAGTATAATATAATATATATGATTAAAAATAATCAAACGCTAAAGAATGCAATAAAATCATAGTTTCTGAATTTCAGAAATTAGAAAGATTCAATTCTCTCTAAAAAATTCATACTAGAAGATTACTCACTGACTCCTATCCCGCAGAGAGGATAATATTAACAACGAGTATTATGAGAAGTGCCACTTTTACAGGGGATAGGCAGCTCTCCTGGAAGGTGTCTGAGAACATTGATTACAGGACACCACACTATTATTTCTCGAGATTGTTTATGACGTACATTTCGGATAGGGGACGATTACAGAATTGTGTTACTCAGCTCATCAACGACTCCTTGCAGGTATTTGCGATTGTTTCGAGACTGAACTGTTAATTAATGTGTTCGTCAGCGGTAAACCTCTCAACGAGATGACAAGGAATTTTCAACTTTCGTAAATATATTGCAATCATAGCAAATGCTAGTCTTGAATTTTAAGCATTCGACATACATTTTGCCCAGATATTTGGATATTAAGAGGTTTTTCTAATATTTATCCATGCTTCTGCTGATTCCAATTATTGAAGATAACTTTTGACAATAATCTGCAGATTTCCTTATAAAACTACTATGACATTATCGGAGAATCCCACGATATTTTCAAATTAAATGTACTGCTCTTTTTATAACGCTCCCCGATAATGGTCTTTGAGTAGTGATGCTCACTTCATAGCACCAAACTCACAAGTAATTCCAGATTCATTTTTAACTCGTTCCAAAACCGCGGGACTGGTAAGGCTGCCATTTTTTTTTACCAGAGTTTAGTCATTTATGAATAAAGACTGATTAACAGAAGAGTACGTAAAAATAGTTGAAATTTACTATAAAACCTCAATCTCATACAATAATTAATACCGGCTGACCATTAGCTATGCCGTAGATATGACGATTAAGAGCTAAAACTACAGAGTCGCGCAATGCTGATTTTTCAAATAAATTCTTCAGCTATGATGGTCATTTCTATCTCACTCGGTGATTAGGTAAACAAACAAATAGTCTCTTTTGAGGCTCATGGAATACAGTTGTGATTGGGAAAATCCCATTGCATTCAAAAAAAGTGACTGTATGGTGCGCGTTATTATCTGGAGGTGTAATTGGATCGTATTCTTACAAAACGTTCATGAATAAACTGTTACCATCGAATCATATCGTTATGATCGTGTGATAGCAATTAAAGATAATAACTTCGACTGTATGTAGTTTCAATAAAACGGTGTCACAAGCCACACAACTCGACATATAATGACTTTAATTTATAATAAGTTCCCAGAAAAAGTAATTTCAAATCAATTGACCACCAAGATCATGCGATTTGAGGCGAATAGGTTTTGTTTTTGGTGGAGCCATACCAAAGACCATATCCACTCATATAATCCTCTAACTGTAGAGTATTTGAAATCTAATTGTCTTAAGGTTATCATCGAGGTACCGTCTAAAGTAAACAAAAAGTGATCAAAAGATTCGGCTGATGCAACCTATCTAGAGGGGGCCATTAAAATGACCTCTTTTGTCTTTGGTAGACAATGGCAAGGTCGAAGCTGGGAAATGATAGAAAAGTTTTATGTGTGTTTTATTTAATTTCACATTTGAAGCCGACATAAGGGTAACCTGTTATAAATAAACAATTAAAGTTAGTATTCAAGGGTCATAGCGGCACCAATTTTTATTGTTTAAAACCCGAAATTCGAAGTTTAATTACTAAAGTTTGTAGAAAAATAATTTAACAACTACACCACGTCACGCTATGTTTTCGTATAAGTTAGGTCAGCGGGTAGCTTGCAGTCACAGGCATATTCACTCGGGGCCCATTTGGCCCATTGTGTTACCCCCTTGTCATTATCGTTAGTGGTGGGTTTGAACCACCACGAGATCCGGATTAAACTGACCAGTTCTCTTAGTGGCACGTTCATCGCCATGCGCAGATCTTCAAACGTTCTGTCACCTAAAAACCATCTTTTCGTATATTATTCAAAGGGCGCTACTCGGCTTTTTCATTTAATTTTTTTAAATAAAAAACCTCATCATTAGCCACACCATTGACAACAGATACGTTTTGATCATTGTGAGAACATTTTAAAGAGATTACATAGAGAATTAAACAACAAATCATAGAGTAAGTAAGAGACAGAGAAAGAGAGAAAAATTACAGGTTTTTGTTGCTGATGTTCATAGCTTAACAAATATTGGGCCTGCATAAACCAGGCTTAAACACAAGAGCCGGCAGTTAAAGATCGCGTTTTCAACTAAACTGACACGTCAACGGAAAGAAAAATCAGAAAAAAATATAAAAAATTTTACATTTAAACAAATACCAAACGTCTATATAATTAATTAGTTGTTGTTGTTAGTGGTGTGTGTTGTTGTTGCCGTTTTATTTTTTTTTGTTTTTTGTTGCTACAACTACTACTTGCTTGAGTGTGTTGTTTTCTGTGTCTTGTCTTGCTTGTAGTGTGTCTATACAAAGTGAAAATAAAATAAAATACATAAGCGCGTATGCATTGAAATTAAAATTAAAAAAATAAAGCAAAAATAAAATAAAAATATTTTTAAAATAGTAATGAATATTAATAATATAAATAAAAATAATAAAAAGAAGAAGAAGCAAAAATAGAAATAAAATAAAAGATTTTATAAAAGAATTAAAGATAGAAATACATCTTCTCATATGGAATATGAATGATTAATGCAAATAAAATGTCATAAAAGAACAATAAAGAAAATAGAAAAAAATATAAAATAATAACAACAAATATTATAACAAAAAAAAAAAAACAAATATTTTTTCCAATAAACCTAATGAAAGCGTAAAAAATTCAATGAGAAAATTAATCAAATAAATTCTTTAAGCATGAAAGGCCTATAATTTTCTGTTCAATATATTAAATCAACAAGAAATTGGTTTTACTTGTCTGTATTCGTTTTTTTTTGTTTGTTTTCTTACAAAAATAAATTTAAAAAATTATAAAATTGTTTTAACAAATATGCAAATATGCTCTCTGCGTCTCTTAGATTTCTTTAAGAAACTCTTAAAAATATTTAAAAAAATTTTTTTTTTTTAAACCACCAACCTTAAACCATTTGGTGCCTTTATTTCACTCACTCACTTATTGAACAGAAAAAATGCGGTTTTATGTCGTTTAGTTGTTGCTTTTTTTTCTTACTTTTTTTGCCTATTAAACGCGTATGAATCGTAGAGCTGTTGAAAACCAGTTTAATGAACTTTAAAAAAATATGCTTTTTCAACTTTTTTCTTTTTATTTTAAATTTTTTCAAAAGTTTAAACAATTTTTGTCGTTTTCAAATGTCTTCATTTCGTTCAAGAAAAAAAAAAATAAAAAATTAAATGTTGGCGTGTTTTTCAACATAAAACAATGAATTTAATTGTTCAAAAACCAAAAGAAATTTAATAATTGTTGAAAATTATTTAACAAATTAGCTCTTGAACTTGATATTTATTAAGGAGATTTTACTTGCAATGAAAACTTAATTAAAACTGTGTCACACAAGGTGGCCATCATGTTCAAATAAAAATTGCAACAATAATTTTCATTTAAAATACATTTCTTTAGATTAATTCCGAAAAAGAATTTTTTAATTAAAAACAATTTTTTAATTTCATTTTTAATTAGAATTTTTTTATTTAATTAACGCTAATAATAAAAATATATTTTCTTTGTTTTTTAAGGTCATTTATTTTGTGTTTTATAATAAAATAAACCAAAAATTATTAAAATAATAAATAAAATGGCAATAAAAGACAGAAATATTTTTGTTATAATGTGGCATACAATTTCAAGGCATTTAGTTTTTAAATATGATTTCCTATATAAGTTCTGCGCGATCACAAGGTGAATGGTCCATTCGATCTGTTTAATTTTTCAAAAATGTTTCAAATTGTTTAATAAAACTAGGCGAGCGGAGTCAATGTTGGCTTAAAAATTCTCTTCTGATACTACAAGTGTTAGTGATTTATCGACGTAAACCAATGGTTCAATATAGTCCACTTAAAAGTAATACTAGAGGCATTAAATCTAATGAAGGAAAGGGCCAGTGAAGAGAAACACTTCTGAAGTGAAAGTTTGAGTGAAGTCGCCGTAGTCTAATAGGGTTAGACATCTCCAACAAAACGAAATATAAAAAATATTTCTTTCAGATATGTGACAAACTGACTACTCCCTGCACAGTACCTGATATGGTGACTCCTTCTGGAATACATTAATACCTCACAGGTTTCAAGAATGTGACCTAAAGATTCATTCTCATGATCACAGAATATAAATGTTGGGTTCGAAATGATTCTCATTCTGAACTACTCTACTTTGAGCCTCAAGTTATTCTTGGATACTCTGTTGCATGACTCAAATCTTCTGTTACTGTAGTTTGCCAATAAAAGTTAAGATTTGCTCAAAACCCACTTGGTTTGAAAAGAGCCCTTGCCTTTTATTTTGCTTTCCTTTCATTGACAATAGCTTTCCAAACAAATGTTCCCAATACACACAAAGGTCCTGGCCCCATCAGATGCGTGAATGCCCCCTACTTGTAAGTACATCTGCCTGTCATTATATTTTTTGTAAGTGGTACTATTGTGGTTACGTCCGGGTTTATTGTCAATTACGCTGATACTTACAATCGCCTTACAATTTTAATACCTCATTGAAAGATATCGCAAAGAGTCTATTTAAATTTGCCTTTAGTCACCAGGATTAATTCATCTGCAGCAGAATTATACTCTTGGTAGTCGAAGATCATCTTAAATAGTTTCGTTAAAATATAGTCTCTACAGTGTGGGCGTCGTCTAATTGTGTCAAACCATATGATTTCATTATCTGTGTATGCTTTCTCAAACCATGTTTATGGCACTCCTACCATCCTACCACCCATGAGCCTTGTTTCGAGAAGTTTTGCATCTAGATGCGTAAAGTTAGTGCGAAAACGATTAATAATTAATCGAACTGTATGAATTTGTTGAAGTCGCCGTAGTCTAATAGGTAGTGTGTTAGCTTATTACACGTAAAGCCAGGGTTCGAGCCCCAGGCCAGACATCAAAACAAAATACGAAAAGTATTTCTTCGGCGATTTCCTCTCAGCAGATTTCTGGCAAAAACTCTGAGAGTAAATAAAATTGCCATGAAAAGTTTCTCAAAAAATCTGTCGTTCGGAGTCAACTTTAAACTGTAGGTCCCGCCTATTATGTATAAAATTAACACACACAACATAAGTGGTGTGAGAAACTAGGTCAATAATCCTGACTGAAGGGTTGCAATGACCAATTATGTACATATGTACATATGTATGTATGTATGAATTCGTTGAACGTAAAGTGGCCAAGATGGTCTGCAATTGGAATGTTCCGTTTTGGCGATAAATTATTCGTAATGGTCTGAAGAGAAATGGCAACTTAGTTTGACATTTCCAGCTGTGAAACCACAGTTATCGATATCTATAAATCTTATGTAGCTATAATAATACCCGATATCTATGTATATAGTCGCTGTAGTCTAATAGGTAGTGTGTTGGATTATTAGACGTGAGACCACGGTTCAAACCACAGGTCAGACATCTCCAACAAAAACGAAATTTGAAAACAATATTTTCTTCGGCGATTGCCTTTCTGACATTTTTCTGACAAAAACTCTGAGACTAAATAAAATTGCCGTGAAAAGTTTCTCTAAAATTTGTCGTTCGGAGTCGACTTTAAATTGGAGGTCCCGCCGCTCATACATAAAATTACCACACACAACATAAGTGTTGTGGTCAGCTAGGTCTTAATCCTAAAGGATTGTAGTGACCAATTATGTATGTATGTATGTGCCTATGTTTAGCCTAAGGTATCTTCCAGCAAGTTCGAGAAATATTACAAAAATATCGCTGCACTGATGAGAACAGCAAACCATATGTATTTACCAAAAAAAAAAACAGATTAACTCATGTTTTCTTTTTACATTCAAGCCAACAAAAGATGTTTTATTAACAATATAAAGTTAATACTCCCTCCACCCACTTACTGTTTATTATAGATTGTGGTTTGAATTTTATTACTCAGACTTCTGTTTCGAAATGTACAAGAGAATATGCAACTACGGAGTAACCATATGCAAGTACTGAGTCATTCTGGCATTATTTTTGTTTCTTAACAAATGCTTTTAAGTTTTATTTTTAAAAACAGTCACAGTCAGTTCAAAGTCTAAAAATTGCTTTTTAATATTACCTTCGTATACGTACAGTATTCCTTTGGCAAAACCTTTAACACAGAATCCCACACTGGCAGAATGATAAATGCTGGTACCTGAATGACATTTTAATTGTCTAAACAATTACACAGATTCCCAGGCAGTTTTTGTTGATTGATATGGGAAATATTTTTCTTTTTTATTTTCTTCATAAATTTCCATTCATTTTGATAATTTTTCTAGAAAAAAAACAAAGAAAAACAATGAAAATTAATACAAACAAAAGAAAATTACGGCATTTTAACCTCATTACCCTGTATAATATGTTGTTATCTTACAAGCGGAAAATATAAATTAAAATGAATTTCCTTTTGCATTTGATTTGTAGTAAGAAAAATATGTTTTCCTTGCTGCAATAACAATTTTTTTTTCTTATAAAAAATCACACTTTTTGGTGTCTTATTAATACTAACATACTGCGCTGCGTTCAACTTCCTTTAAAGAAATTTGGGAAAAATATGTTTTCTATTCATGAGTGTATTTAAGGAAAATTTTCTTCGAAAATAATTCAATGCCGCCTTTCGTATTGCATTGTGTTACAAAATTTTCCAACCTACAATTATGAGTAATTGTAGGCTGGTATTGTTGTATGCTGCCTTACACTATCTGAACAGGTAGAAAATAGTCAGAAAAGAATCTTTCACGATAATTTATTAATATTTAGTGGCAGTCAGATTAAGGGCCATTATTACAACTTGCCGTTAAACTTAGGTTTAGTTAAAGGTACCTTTAGCTAAAGGGAACTGTAAAGTTACCTTTAACTGATTTTCGTTATTACAACTTACAGATAAAATAAAAATAAAATATGGCAGTGCCGGAGCAAAGTCGATAAAACTGCTCAATTAAACAATTTTTTTTTTAACGCAGTGGCAACAGCGGACTTCGTTTTTTTTGTTGTATATGCTCATTTTGTTTAAATTTAAAGTTGCCATATCGAAAATAGTATATGATATGGCAAGTTCAAACATAAAGTGACCTTTAAATGTTAAAGGTAGGATGATCTTCCCTTTAGCTTAACGATCACTTCTATCTTACTGGGTACTCATAATAATGAAAAACAATTTATCTGCCCGTTAAAATCCTCCCTTTAGTTAACGGCAAGTTGTAATAATGGCCCTAAAAGAATTTCTTTTAAGTAAGAAATATAAGACACAGTAAAAGGAAATCCATTATTTACACATGAACTGTGTAGATTTTATTTATAACAGAGGGAGTAATCACCACCAATCGATGACGTTCATACTTCTCTTATACCAAACACCGCCTCTATTATTATATTGTCCTGAAGAGGCCACGAGCACTGCAACCAAACGTTCTAGTGTACGGCATCCAATCTATATAGGGTATCTACAGTGAGTGCCAAAAGTAACTGTACACTAAGAATAAAAATCTAAAACTCACCAAACTCAATTTTTACCACTTAAGGAGAGTGTCCGAAAAAATTTGACAATATTTCCAAATAATTTTGTTTTTTTTTCGTTTTAATTTTAAAAACTGTCATTGAAACAATTCTAAAATAAAAAATACGGTAATTTATTAATGTATGTCTATTTTCTTAATGTACAATTTCTTTTGACGCTCACCGTATATAAAGCTTGGCAATAGACCTTGCTCTCAAAGACTTCAGAATGTTGGTTGATGTCAACAAGGAAATCTGATATGCATTGAAACAATAATGCCTCACAGGTTTCAAGACTGTGTTCTGATGATTCGTTGTCATCGTCACAGAATTGGAGTCGAGACGATCCCCACTCTGAACAAGTGTGTTTTGAGACTACAGTATACTGTTAAAAGATCTGTTGTCAGACCTCAGGTTATTCCTCGATATTCTGATGCGTGACTTAAATCTTCTCCTATTGTAGTTTGCCAACAAACCTTCAAGTCTCAAATAAATTTGGTTTCCGAAGAGTCTCCATCTTTTTCTATCTTTCCTTTCGCTACACTCACCTCCAAATGCGTATCTCTTCCACTCCATAGAAAGATTCATGGGAACTGTCCTTCTCGCAAGCTCATCTGCCTGCTCATTGCCGGAGTCCTTATTTTCCCTTATTACCTTCGAAATAAGAGCGAGCGAGTCTTTCAGATATCACTCTTCTCTCTACAGTAGGTTCGTGAAAACTTCCCTCCTCAGAAGCTCATCTGCCTTCTCATTATCGCAAATTTCTAATCCTATTTTTACTTACATACATACACACATAATTGTTCATTACAACCCTTCATTCAGGATTACGGCCTAGCTTCTCACACCACGTTAATATTATACATGAGTGATGGGACCTACCGCTTAAAGTCGACTCCGAACGCCAGATTTCTGAGAATCTTTTTCATGGCAATTTTTATCTTTACTCTCAAAATCATGCCAGAAATTTGCTGAGAGGAAGTCGCTAAAGAAATAGTTTTTCATTTTTCGTTTTGTGGGGTGTCTAATGTCTCATAACTCAACACACTACCCACTAGATTACGGAATATCGCTCGAAATAAGAGCGACCTGAATGCCAGAAAGTATTGCTACGTTCTATCCATGGTGTCTTCTAACCAAGTTGAATTGAGCACATCTTTCGATAGCATAGACTTCTGCTTGAAAGATTTCCACAAGTTTATCCGTGGGGTGGCAATATTTTATTTCAAGATCCCTCCTTGACATAACCGTATGCCACAAAATGAATCCACTTTTAAAAGACTGTGTAGCGTCTAGAGTACTCCATTCAGTTTTGCTACTAAGTTTCGTTGCAAATCATTTCCAAAAATGGCGTCTATTGCTTCAGTACGTCAGGAATGAATTTCAGACTAAACATAGTCTTTAAGGCTTAAGTATTTAATATTATGCGCTACGGACTTAAATCGAATAGAGCCTGCAGTGTAGCTGTAGAACAAACTATTATTGTCACAGCTATACCGACATACGATAGTCTCTGTATGTTGTTCGTTTCCATTTGATCTGTTTTCAGATTTGTGCTGTCTTCCTAGTCTGTGGCTCCTTAGATCACTAATTTTCTAATCATTATGGTGTACATTACATGCATAATCCCTGGGGTAAATTCTGAGGATTTAACTGCAAGCATTTTCCATATCACTACGGCATATCCGATCTTTCCTAAAATGAAAATAAAAAATATATGAGGCCTCCATGGCAATTTAGTATCCAGTGGTACTCCCATACATTTTACATCCATTTTCTGTGATATCTTCTTAACCATGAGTCGAATATCTTTACATTTAGGAAGTCATTGCTTTTTTGTTAATGCTAGTTTTGTGGTCTTACCCAAGTTAGTCCCAATACTACTTACATACACTATCGACTTACAATCTTAAGCCGTATCTTTAGCTCTTACTGAAGATAACACTTCTTTCACTTCTGATAACAAATCTTGAACTGCTTTTGGTTTCTCTACACATCAAATTCGTCAATTCTATTCGATGCCGTACCATTCACTCCAAAATAAGCTTTTCGTTAAAGGTAATTTGGAACCTGATAAACCAAGCCAGGAATCTTTGTTTGTGTTGAAAAACTTTACACATGTTTGCTGCTTTTTTCCATAAACATTGCATAGTTGTGCGGTGAAAGTTTTGTTCTACAATTTCTTTCTTTGCTTATTTGCTTACACAATCCATGATGATGATGTCATTTGTTTGAGACAAATCCGAATTAATTTCAAACACTTTCTTTATAAGAACTGTTTAATCAACTTTAACCACACATACTCAGTAGCCAGAACATTTATTTGTAAAAACTTGAAAAAAATTATGTCAACTTTTATACAAAAAAATTCGATTTTTTTATTACCAAAAAAAAAACTTTTTATTATATAACCTGATTAGTCATGCGGCGAAAACAAGTTTTATTTGAAAATCTATTGTCCGATTAATAAATTAAAAAATTTGTAAATATCTATAACAAAAAATATTTTTTTTTAACAATTTATTAAGCAAATATGCTGCTGTTTTATTTTCTTTTATTTTATTTCAAATAAAAATTTCACTCTCATTTATTTTATTACCATGTTTTTTTAATGAAAAACAAACAAAGAAAAATTTAATAAAAATTTAAAAAAATCGGACAGAGAAAAAGCGTTAAAAAATTTTTAACAAGTTTTTGTCATGCAAATCGAAACGTTGAGATGATTATGATGATGCCATGACGTATAGCTTTGCACGTTTAAAATTCATCAATCATTACGCCTGTTAAACTGTTTCGAGGTTTGGCATGCAAATTTGAATAGATAATCAGCATTTGAAGGCAATAAATATTTGATAAATAAAAAATAAATTAAATTTACAAGAATTTTAATATTAACTAACGTGATTTAGTTTTGAAATTTGCTAAAATTTTTGAAAGATTTTCTTTTTCCAAAAGAACTAGTTCCTGCTACATACACTAACCAAAAAAATACCAAGTGTACTGGTTTGAAATGAGCGGTTTTTTTTTTGGGAAAATAAAACAATAATTTTTAAAGGAAAAGTTAAAAACAATTTATCAACATATTGGCCACTGCTGGCTCTACATTTTCTCCATCTTTCAGACAATTTGTAAATATGTACCACGCTTATAAAACTGTTCGTCTTTTGAAGCAAATTGATTAGTTACTCAATTTAGGTATTTATTTAAAGTATTTGCCATTGTTTTATATGAATTTAAAAATTTGAATTTTTTTTTCTAATTTCACTAGCATTAGAAAAAGTTTCACCTAAACACCAAAATTTTTCAGAAAATTCAAAATTATTCATGAAATTTAATAAATAAAAGGAAAAAAGTAAAAAAGTTGAACTCCCATATTCATAAAAATTATTTTTCAATTTATGTTGGGTTTAGTAATCAATTTTTCATATAAATTTTGTTTAATAAACATTTTATAAATCGAAAAAAAAATTTATGAATATTGGAGTAAATAAATTAAAAGTAAAATTATGGGCTCCAAATGTTTAAAGGAATAAAAACAAGATAAATTTAAAAAACACTAAAACATAACAAAAAAATAAATAAATAATTTGAAATAAAATCAAATAAAATTTTATACAGAATTTATTAAAAATGTTACCATATGTTAAAAAGTAATAAGAATGTGTTTAATAACCTGATATAAACAAATAATATGAACCTATAACGCCATTTCTAATTAAATCAAGAGATAATATAATATATAAATAATATAATGTTGTTGGTTTTGTATAAAAAAATTTATAAATTACAATAATAAATATCTTTTTTTTTTCAATAAAATTAAATATAATAAACTAAAGAAATAAAAACTTTTGATAAAAAAATTAAAAAAAAATTAAAAAATATAATAAAAAAAATATGTATTACAATAGTATAAAAATAATAAAAAAAAATTCACAACATTATAATAAATAAATGTACAAAAAAAAATTATAAAAATTATATAAAAATATATGTACAAAATGTATAATAAATATTATAACAATTAAATAAAAAGTTGTATAAAAATATAAAACCGAAATTGTATAAAAAAATGATTCAAAAATAATACTGCTATTTTCGTATTATTTTACAAATAATAATACAAAATTAATGTAAAAAATAATAAGAAAATAATATAAAAGTAATATCACAATATAATATAATATAAAATATAATATAAAAAAATAATATATTATATTATTATTATTATATAATAGTAAGAATATAAAATTATTTTTTCAAAAATAAATAAATATTATATAAATAAATAAAATAAAGTATTTAATAAAATAAATATTAAAACAAAATAAATATAAAAAAGAATTTTTTAATAATATTAAAATAATATGAAAATAAAATAAAAAATAAATATAAACATTATATAAATAATAATGCAAAGAAATGTGCAAATAATTTAAAAATAATAATGCACAGATAATATAATAATAATATAAAAAATAACATAAAAAATAATGCGAAAATAATACGAAAATAATATAAAAATAATGTACAAAAAATAATATAATAATATATAATAATAATAATATAATAATATATAATAATATGTACAAAAAAAAAAAAATAAAATAATATAATATAATAAAAAATAATATAATATAAAAAATAAAAAGAAAACATTAAAAAAATAATACAAAAAACATAAGAAAGTAATATAAAATTTATATAAAAATACGAAAATAATATAAAATTAATAAAAAAAATTGTACATAACTTACATAAAAAATATAACTTACGAAAATAACATAAAAGTAATATAAAAAAACAAAGTTTAAATGTATTAAAATTTTAAAAAAATAATATGTAATAATAAGAATAAATTTGTTTAATATAAACATAATATAAAACAATACATAACAATTTTATAATTATATTAAAATAACAAAAAAAAAAAAAAAAATTAAATATAAAAATTATGTAAAAGATAACACACAGCTAATTTAAAAATAATGTACATACTAAGAATAATATAAAAATAAATATAAAATTAAAGTCATACAAAAGTAATAAAAAACAGTACAAAAACAACATATAAATGATATTGAAAATAATATAAAAATATATAAACTAATAAAAAATTATGTAAAATAAAAAGAATAATAATTTATTTATTAAAGCAGAGTTTAAACAGAAAAAGAATATAAAAATATTATAAAAATAATAAAAATTTAAAATACCACTAAATAAAACAATAAAAATAATAAATAATAATTTTATTTCATCATTAAAGCAGTTCTTAAATAAAAATAAAATTTCTAAAACAGATAATACAAAAGAGAAAAAAGGAGAATAAAAATTAAATTGTTTTTTGTTGAGTTTTTTTAACCATAAAAATAAAACAAAATTTATAAAGAAAAAATAATAAATTTTAAGTAATTTAAATTAAAAATATACCTGCTAAACGTAATCCTGTCATTGTGATTGTAAGATTCTACGCATACCTTCTTACACTTGATTGCAAAACAAAAGAATTCCAACGATTTTGTTTTTTCACAACGCTTCTGCATCTGTGTTGTACTGCCCGCTCTGCTTAAATCCTTTCAACATCCGCACACTGTTTGTGTATCAACCTGTTACTGCTGCTCCGTTAAGTCTCTTAAGCTCTTGCAATTTAAACTTGAAATTTAAACCGGAAATACACGTATTGTGCTGTGCTCTGCTCTACTCTTTATTTAAGCCTTAACCATAAAGAGAGAGTGCGTGTATGTTGGTATTTTATTGAAAATTGTTTTAAGTGCATTGAGTTCACTAACACTATTACGTGCGAACGACGAAACTAAATTGTTGTGTTATCGAGTTAAAAAGAGGTGTGTATTTTATTTTGTTGTTGTTATTTATATTATAGTTGTTATTTATGCTAGTTGACCCCTTCATGTCTATCCACCTCCTCGGTCTATGAATAAAAACCGTTTCATAAGAAATCGGTGCATAAGTTTATTGAGGCATGTGGAGATTTTTCTTTAACTTCGTCTGTTGTCTTCATCAGCTTTGTTTTCTTCTAAAACTTGTAAGTTTTCTTGTTAAAATGTGTGCGTTTTTTCTAAATTTTTTTTTTAATTTTTCTCAATTGGAAAACTTGTTTCTTGAAAAATATTGCATTCAACTAATTTTCTATAAAAACTTACGTTTGTAGCATTTATTAAGGTGGCCAGCTAAGTATTTTTCGTAAGCTTTTCGATACATATTTAAACTTCTATCTATCAATAAACGAAGGCATGCCAAAAGACTCGGTATTCCCTCGAATAACATGTGTAGAAGCTACGGATCAGAGGATGAGTAGGAGAAAATCTTTCGCCTCATGTCAGAGACAGAGATCCTTTACCTAATATTTCCTTTCATCTCTGACTGAACTTTCCAACATTGGTGTGAAATCTTTTCACCTCAACCTCCAAATGGGTTGGTCTACTGTCAAAGGACAGATCCCAATGTTGTCTACAAACGAGTAGATAGGATATGAAGCAAAAGGAGTAGAAGAGAGATGGAGATAGAACAGAATCTTGTGGTACAACTGAAGTAAACCTGAAATCATTGGATGGAATTCAGTCTATAACTCCACCCTATCAAATGACTTGAAAATGGTTAGTGGACTGTAAGTAATGTCACAACAAGCTATGCTGTACTACCTGACGATAATCAGGTTTTTTGTTTCTAATTATGTTATTAGGTGACAGTTCTCACGGTTATTAGACTAACTCTTTTTGGGGACTGGCGTTACATTAGCAACCTTACAAAAAAAAATACTGATATAGTGTGAGGCACTAAAAAGTTTAGCTGATGGATGAGCGAACGTTTAAGAGCTCTTACTCAGGATATTGTTGGAATACCATCCAAATCAGATGATTTGTCTTTGTTCTTTCACTTTGTTCTAGATTTGGTTAAACTTGACTTTTCTTTGCGACTTAAGTATATACAGGACTTTCATTAAGCATTTCCTAAATTTAAATGCAAATAACATAAAGGGTGTATGTGGATATCATCAAAATTTTTTATAAAATTTTTGAAGAACCTTTTGATGCCAATCCATGTGGAATATAATATCGTTTAAATGTCCTCCACGGCTTCTTTGGGTGGAGCCTATCTGAAATATTCAGTTTTACATGTCTCTGTTGCAGAAAGCACGTTCAATTTGACCGATGGCATGAATTAAGTTGACTTTGAGTAACGCTGTGGTTTGTGGCTTATTCGCATACATCTGCGGGTTAGAGAAACCCCACAAGAAAAAGTCTAACGAAGTCAACTGGCACGATCTCGATGGCCAGTTCACATCAGATCCACTTTAGCCAACCATACTATCAAATTGCTCGTGCAAACTATCTAATGTGGCAAAGCTGTGTGGTACGAGCCACTGTCCTGCTGAAACCATATATCATTGGTGTCCAGATCATACTATTTACGCAACAAAAAGTTGGTGATCATTGACGTATAGTACCAACGTATAGCCAACGTCGTTCTCAAAGAAAAATGGACCAATGACAACGTTAGGGATTCATCTTCGATCTTGGATGTCATGTGGATTGTTATTGACCAAAATGCGACAATTTTGTTTGTTCATGTACACATTCATCCAAAAATGGGCCTTAACGCTGAAGATGATTTTTCAATTAAAATTACGTGTCAGTTTGCTAGCATCTCCAGACCCAATTCAGAGGATACATGTTATTGCCTATCGCCCATTGTGTTTTGTCACAATAGACTGAAGAAATTACAACTAGTTTTCTACTAGGTAGTTGTGTTGGTTTAACAGAAGCAACGAAACAAAAAATGAAAAAGTTTTCCCTTGGCGATTTCCTCTCAGCAAGGTTAGGTTAGCGGGTAGCTTTTACAAGCGAGTTCAACCGGTGTCCCATATGGCCTATTGTGTTGTCCAGTGCAAGGTAAGCCCCCTCGTCATAATCCCTTAGTAGTGGATTTAAACAACTCCGAGCTCAAATTGAAATCGGCCAGGTCCGTTAGTAGCACATTCGCCGCCATGCCCAGAACTTTAAGCTCTCAGCAATCTACTGGCAAAAACTCTGAAAGTAAATAAAATTGCATGAAAAAGTTGTAAAGAAACTGGCGTTCGGAGACCTCCACTCACTTTTTTAATTAATTTACACAACATGCGTGGTGTGAGAAACTAGGTTGTATTACTAATTAAAGGGTTGTAATGAGTAATTACTTAAGTAGTTTGACATATGTAGCGTCAGCATCGAAATGAGGAAGGAAATAACCCAGAAGGTAATTGCAGTGTATTGGAAATTGTATTAGGAGGTTGGACGGAATAATGACGCAGGACTTAAAATTAGAAAAATATTTTGGAGAGATCCTGATAGAAGGAAAACAAAGTAAAGACTCTTTTTCCAGACTCTCTGCCTTTCACGTAAATTTAAACCACATAGACGTGGTGCATAATCATGTATGCAGGTCATGCTGAAAGAGCATCGAAACGATGGAACACTTTTAATGTCATTATACAGCCATCGTAAGCTCGTCTTACGAATATTTTAGGGAGGATCCTATACCAGACAAATCTCCTCTCAGAGGAGTGGACTTGAAGAGGCCAAGGATGTTTGAATAAGATGCAGACTTCCTAAGTTTGTCCAAGATATAGACTTCCTATGGGAGATGTGGTTCGTAACCCGTAATGGTGAGCCTATAACAAACCAGATCGATGGCATATGGTACATCTCCTTACTTGCAACCCACTTCTTATTGGGAATGTCGATATTTAACAAAATTAAATTCAGCTCTTTTATTTGCTTACTTTATAAATATGGTCACCTTATTAAAATTCTTGGAGATACTCATTTCTAAGAAATATCGTTTTATAGTTTAAATATAAAAATAATAAAGAAAAAACACTATCAGTTGTGGTTACATTTGAAATAAAATATGCAATAGCGTAGGCTTGTATCTTCTGTTAAATAAAAAAATAGAAAAAAAAATATGTTATGTATTATTCAGCATATGCATTGTAACTGTTTTGCATTCTATGGCCTAAAATAAGCATGAGAACGACAACAACAAAAAAAAGCATGGCTTCAAAGAGCAGTTTGAATGTGCCCTGCATGCATATGCGTGGAGAGTTAATGGAAATATTTTTTATGATTTAAGAGTTTAACCTTAATATGGTACACACGCACACGCAAATGCATAAAGAAAATAAAAATATTTTTTAATTTTTTATTTACACAACAAATAAATAGAAACGAGTAAGAATAACACAAAAGCAATGAACTTTATTTAAACTTGAATAGAATAATTAAATAGAGGCACACGATAATGGTTTTTGTTTAATTTAATAGAAGAAGGCCGGGGAGATATTTTTTTTTTAATAATTTTAAGCAACAAAATTAAAAAAAATCAGGCTCATCTGTTCCCTTTTCAAAAAACTTTGGATTTTGAAAATACGTTGAAAAATATTTGGGTCAGCAATAATTTTGTGTGAAAATATCAAAAAAAAAAACAGTTTTTGTCAAATAAAATACGTTTGTAGGGTTCGAGAAATATGAAAAAAATATATTTGGGTTCTACTCAACAAAACTCACAACTCATACTATGTCATTAGCTGGGTGTATTTCATTTTTTTTATTTTGTCGCATAGTGTAATAAATTAAAGCCGGTAGTTGTTAGTGATAAAGAAGAAAAATGTTTGTTTGTTTTTTTGCTTGAAATTTCTTTGAGAAAATCATGAACTTTTTCTAAAAAAAAATGTTTTAATTGTTTGTAGGCTTCTTTCTATTTTGAAAATAAAATTTATTTTCTTGTGTTGTCGATTGAATTTATAATTAAAAATTTTGTCGTGTTTTTTTTTTTTTTTTTTGTTTAATTTTTCACTTTCTAAATCATTAATGCTTTTTATTTAATCAATTTAAAAAATTTTTTTCATTTTTTTATTACAAAAATTTGCAATTATTTCAACATAATTGTCACTGTTAGAAAGAAAAAAAAAACAGCCATAAAATAAATCATTTTCTATTAAATTGCAATTATAAGGAGACAGTCTTTGACTGACAATCTTTGAAGTTTAAAATCTAGAGAAAGGTATTAAAAAAATATATTTTTTTTCCTTAAAGAAAAAGTAAAATTTTTGGATGAATTGCTGTAAAGTCTTGCGTCGTGTATTTCACCTTTTTGTCTCCGTTTTATTTCATTTTTTTTTCTTTTTTTATTTTGTCTCGTTATTTCAAAATAAAGCCGTCATTTCATTATGGTCATAATAATTGTTAAGACGTGTAATTATGTGAATGTTGTAATTTTAAGAGACATTTTTTATCTATCATTTGCTGCACCTTAAACAGAAAACCAATATCGCACTGAAGAAAATCGCAATTGAAGAAAAAGAAAATATTTCCAAAGCATTCAACTTCAATCAGCAAACACTTAATTTTTATCAGTTTTTATAATTAAAAAACAAACTTAATATATACTTAATTGGTATAGTCAGGATTACAACCCAGCTTCCCATTCCACCCATGTTGTGTGTGCTAATTTTATCCATGAGTGCAGGGACCTATAGTTCAACGACAACACCGAACGACTGGTTTTTGCAAAGCTTTTCATGACATTACTCTCAGATTTTTTTTCCCAGAATAGTCCTAAGAGGAAATCACCGAAGAACTAGTTTTCATCAGAGGTGAGGTTTAAACCAAGTCCTCGCTTTTAATAAGCCAACACACTACATACTAGACTACAGATGTGTAAATGGCACAATGCGGTGAAAACAATTTACGCAAACGTTTTATAGCATTTGCGATGTCCAATAACTCTTCGAATGTTGATTTCCACGCGTTCAATTGCCTTTAGTTTATATAACCCCAAAGAAAATCACCTAACGGGGTTAATAACACGATCTCAGTGGTCAATTAATTTGTCCATTACATGAACATTATTTCTCCATTAAATGTTTCTTTGAGGAAATCAATTGTATTTAGAACTCATTATATGCCAGCTAATTGAGATATGAAAAAATGGGTGATCAAGTCGCTATACCGTTCATCTTTGACAGTCTTTGAATACTTATGGACCAATGACTTCACCAGCTCATAAAGCGCACCAAAAAGTAATTTTTTGTCGAAATGCAGAAATTTTGTTTATTTGCATATCCATTAAACCAAAATTAAGCTTATTTGGAGAATAAAAACTTTGAAAGTTTGTGCTTAAAACCATTCGCATAATCGATGAGTCATACGATGGCCGCTTGGCTTTAATTCCTCCAAAATTTGAATCTTGAAAACTTCTGTTACAAGATCGTAGCGATCACAACCTAAGTTGTTAAGAATGATCTTTAATGCTTCTCTTGGCAGGGTCCACCGGTGTTTTAGTGGTCACTGTTTGACGTCTTACGGGATGCAGTTGTCAGCAAGGTTAAATGTGGTCCGAAAACGAGGCAATGTAATTTGAAATAGCTGCTCTGAGGGATGATTGTGTGCAATGATGCTGTATAGTAGGTAGTGTATTGCTCCAGCTCAGACATCTCGAACAAAACGAAATATGAAAAAATATTTCTTCAGCTACTTCCTCTCAACTGATTTCTGGCGAAAACTCTGAGTAAATAAAATCGCCGTGAATAGGTTCTCAAAAATTCGTCTTTCGCAGTCGATACACTTTAAGGTAGGCTACGAGTGGATAAATGAACCCATTATAAGTGGTGAGAGAAGCTAGGTCGTAATCCTGACTGAAGGGTTATAATGAGCAATTATGTATGCATGTATGTATGTATCCCAAAAAACATTTGTCAAGACTATATTTGCTGATAAAACCTCTAAGGCTTTCTTTGGCGGGGATTCTCCCCATGAAATAAACTGGTTTTACTGCTATTTGGTCTGTGATTACCAGGTTTCCTTAACGCTTGCAAAACATTGTTAAAGTTAATAAAATTACTATGAAAAGTTTCTCAACAATCTCTCGTTCGGAGTCGACTTTAAGCTGTAGGTCCCACCACTCATGTATACAAATTAACGCACACAACATAAGTGGAAATAGAGAAAATAGAGAAAATAGGTCGTAACCCTGACTAAAGGGTTGTAATGACCAATTATGTATGTATGATATAGAGTTTCATTGAACACCGGAAAAAATGGGTTCATATGAAGAAATTGTGCTTAGTTTTATGAGAAAACATTTTCGATTTAAACGATTTCCTTTGAATATGAATACACTTCATTTTCTACACTGTATTATTGCCTTTCTCTTAAAATTTTTGCTTACTGATCTTGCCACACATGTAGGTACATATGTATACATTAAGCATTTTATCTTATAAAAAAAAAACTTTCATATTTTTTTATAACCTTTTTGCTACAGCTGTAAACGATTTAATTGTTGAAATGTTTTAAAATTATAAATAATTTTTAATAATTACTCCGTTTATGGTAAACGCTTTACATTTAATTTCAATTTCATCAGAGATTAATCAAATTGATGAAACTGAATAGAAAGAAGAAACCAACAGTTTTTAAATGAATGAAACCCAGTTTGTAAAGCCCTAGTAAACTAAATTTTTCTTTTTTTTTATTATCTGCTATGATTTTGATAACTTAAACGATAATCTGTCTTATGTCATCTGAAATACATTTTTTTTATTTCACTTCGGTATTTCTAAAGCGTGTATTTTTAATTTCAACAAAAACCTCTGCCAGTCAATTTAACAATGCGACAACAAAAGGTAAAAACAAAAGTTGTTTTTGACAAAAGATCTACAATGTTTTGTTGATAACAGCAGTCAAAACTAATAACAAAAATTTCATCTTTTTTCTGTTTTTTTTTTTTAATAAAAATTAATAACAATAGCGAGTGCATGACATAAAGCAGAAAAACACTTTCTTCTCGTGTTCTTAATATTTTATCTTTGCTTTGTTTGTTTTTGTTTTATTTTTTGTTTTGTTTTAAACTTTAGAAAAAAAATGACAATTACAGTTCCATATTGGATGTTTCAATTTTATAAACGAATTAACTCGAGAAATAGCAATTGAAATTAAGTCTCTCAGAGCTTTGGACAGAACACTGCTAAGCAATGATTTTCGAAAAATATTTATTTTTCCATATGCCGGAGCTGAGATTTTAACTCGTAACTCTAGTCTAATAAGTCAACTTACTCACATAATTGTTCATTGCAACTAGGGTTGCCAGATTCCGATTCGCAAAAAGCTGGACATTGGGTTTTAAAAAGCTGGACAAAACAAAAAAAAGCTGGACATAAAAAAATACAATTTTTGACTCTATTGGGACTACAAAATTCGAAATAGTTTCAGACAACTTCTGCGACATCTCCATTTTATTATGTTTTTTTGTTTTTATGTGTTTGTCAAGCGAGCGGCAACCCTAATTGCAACCCTTTAGTCAGGATTACAACCAGTTTTGTTGTCGAGCCGGAACGTCGTTCTGGTACTTCCTTTTTGGACAAGAACACGTTCCGGAACTAAAGATGATTTCTGATAACGAGAATTGGCTGACGTTTTGAAAAAAAAAAAACGCCGCCGCCAGGATTATCATGGAAAATCACCTCCGTCGTTAAATTTGGGACATGACACCGCACAGACCGGCCGCCTACCCAGGATCGGTCCTGTCTATATAATTATATATACGCGTTCCGGTAAAAAAAAATTGGCACAACACCACTGATCACAACCTAGCTTCTCACACTACCTAAGTTGTGTGTGTTCATTTCTTTCATGAGTAATGAGACCTACAGTTTAAAATAGACTCCGAACGACAGATTTTTAAGAAACTTTTCATGGCAATTTTATTTTACTCACAGAGCTTTTGCTGGAAGACTACTGAGTGGAAGTTTCCAAAGAAATATTTTCGTTCTGGTAAGACATCCCAGCGGTTTGAACCAAGACTCGATTCGGTAAAGTGAATACATTATTGGGAAATTCTTAAAAATTATGGCCAATTGTCCAACATATTGTAAACTCAAACTAAATGAAGTTGGTAATCTCACTTAATTGGTCATTACAACTCTTCACAACCTCACTTCTCACACCACTCATGTTGTGTGTGTTAATTTTTCATGAATAATAGCGGGTCCTACAGTTTAAAGTCGACTCCGAACGACAGATTTTTGAGAAATTTTTCATAACCATTTTTTTTCCTCTCAGAGTTTTTGCCGAAAGACTGCTGAGTGGAAGTTGCCCAAGAAATATTTTTCAGATTTCGGTTTGTTCGAGATATGTAACCTGGCATTTGAACCATATAAGCCCATACTCTACCTACTAGATCACAGCGACTTCACGAAGTTGATAATCATCGACTTATAATCCTCACCGTTAGCACTGATGGTCTGGCTAATGTTGTTGTGAAAGAAATATGGATCCATGATGCCGCTGGCCTAAAATCTGCACTAAACAGTGCTTTTTTGGTATGCATTAATCCTCTTGAATCTGATGTGAATTGATATCGTCCCAAATCCAATCAGTTTGTTTGTTCACCTAACCGTTCACTTAAAAATTTCGGTAAAAATGACGGTCTGTTTGCCCAGTGCTCCAAAGCCAATTCAGCGATTATAAGTCATTGCCTATTGTCATCCATACTGATTCCCTAAAACGGACAGAATAAATGACAACTAATTTGACAGATGTAGCTTCAACAAGATGGCCGTTATCAATTGTGAAAATTCGGAAATCCTTGGTAGACAGATTAAAACCGCTAAGAATGTTTATAACATTACAAATTCGAAAAGTTAACTAATAACTCAATCACAGGATTTTTATAAAACCTTTAAACACATTTGCTTCATGCTTTACAGTTAGGATGGATAACATAATATACAGTCACTTCTTGTAGGAAGAAAAAAGATGTTCAATTAAAGGGTGGGCCATTTAAAAGTTGAAATTTAAAAATGCGATAAAACAAAAACGGTTTATATTTTAAAAAAATTATTATTTTGTTATGAAGTACAATTATTCCGGTTAGAAATGAAATATTATTTCGCTCAGAGGGCTGTGGGGGCTAGCCTCACAGTACCTCATTTGATCGAATCACTTTTTCAAGTATATGGGATAGTATCTCGACAACGGCATCACAAATATTGGCCTTCAAATGCTATGGTTTGTCGGCATAACACTTTTCTTTAACGCCGTCCCACAGAAAATAGTTCAATGCTGTCCAATCGAAGCTTCTTGGTGGCCAATTGATATCACCATTTCGATTAATTAAACGGCCATCAAACGTTGGACGTAATAAATCGATTGTGGCATGAGATGTGTGGAAAGTTGCACCATTCTGTTGAAACCAAACATCGTTCACATCAATACCTTGAAGAGCGGATACATAAAAATTCGGTTACCATGGTGCCATATACCGTACCATTGACCGTAATGGTTGCGCCGCCCTCATTTTCCAAGGAATGTATTTCAAGAATGCCAATTTAGTAACGAAACGACGATAAAAACGAATACAACTTAGAAACGACTTTTAAAACGATAACGCCAAATGGAATAGGGCCGAATATACTGAATTTTGCAACAGAATAGAATAACATAAGTGTTGCCAGATTCGAAATAACCGATAGTTCAAATTTAAACCGATAGATGGCCCACTCGATAAAAGAAACTGCACGTATTAGAATTAGAGTACATACTGGGAATTTGAAAAAATAAATTATTCATCGTGCATCAGTGTTATTTTGTACCCGGTTGATATTTAAACTTTGCTTATATTTTATGAATTAGACGCCTATTTTGCCAAATAAATTAACTTAAAAAAAGTACCGCTAATCTAGTTTTATATTTCCTAGGCTTTCTAATGTTAATTGATTGTTTTTATTTAATTTAATGTAATGAACATTACTTATTTATTTATTTATTATGTACGGGCCTATCACAACAAAACATTTCACTTTACCATGAGTTCATGCACATGAAAAACAAAACCGGAATTGAATAAAAAGTATTTTTATTATCAATTGCCACAAATAAACTCATGTAACGTGTAAATATTTACCAAAAAAAATAAGAAAAAAATAAGCTTACGTGGCTTAAAGTTAAGGCAGCTAGAAAATGAGTAAAAAAAATCCAACAAAAGCCGTCAAAATAAATTACGGCAAAAACCACAAATAGACAGACACACCTGAATTATGGGATTTTTCTTTTGCTTCATTTGAGTCATTAAAACGAAACAAGTAAAGAAGACCAAAAACTTAAAAACCAACAAATATAACAACAACAACAACAACATAACCAAAGAAAAGTTTGAATTCTATGTTAGAAAAAAAAATGTTAAAAAAGTAGTTAAAACTGTAAAACCGTTGTAACGGGTTTTTGGTATTGTTTTTGTTTTGTTGGTTTTTATGCTGCAGACTGCAATGGCGGTTGGCAGTTGTTGCGGTTATTCTGTTGTTTCTATTGTTGTTGTTGTTGGTGTTATTTGTTTAGGCCAAATGTACATAATTTTTTACATGTAAATTATCACATACTGCCAAGTCATTTTCACAATTTAAAATGATGATGATGATGACGTGGTGTGAACATTTAACCAGTTTTTCTAAAAAAAAAATTTTGTTTTTATTTCTCTTGTCATCTGAATAGCTGGCCTTATTTAAACGTTTAGAAAATCCAATTGATTTTATTTTATGGTAAAAAACTTTGCTAACGAACGGCTTAAAATTTTTAACGGTCAAGCAATGTGTTACCATGGGGTGCATGAGTATTGATTGTATTTTAAAGCTCAAGAGTTTTCCAATTGAATGATTTGAAAAAGGAAATGAATTTTGATTGTTTTTTTTGCATTATTTAATGGAAATAAAATATTTAAAAGCAATCTGCTTTTGGGGTTCGCTTTATCGGGACATTCTAATAACGAAAAAGCCTCAAAACATTTTTATGCAATGATGATCGTAAACTAGGTCTCACACCATATTTACGGGGACTTAAGTTTTAAAATCTCATCTTCAATTGTGTAATTTTTATATTTTTTTTAGTATTTCTTTTGCAATTATGTTTTTATATTTGAATCATGCTAATAGCAAAGGCATTGAGATTATTTGGCAGCTGGATTATGCTTCACTGTCGATTGCATTAGATTGTAGTCTTCAACTTTTGAACTTTTTATTGCTACACAAAGATTTTGATGTCATTGCATAGCATTGGAAGTTAATTTTGCACAATTTTGGCCAATATTTGGCATTATTGAAGTTCCCGTCGTCTATTAGGTACACACAAACATAATTGGCCATTACAACCCTTCAGTCAGGATTACGGCCTAGCTTCTCCTCCTCCTAGCTAGTGCAGGGTTATAATGACCAATTATGGGTGTATATATGTGTAGGACTTTTTGGCCAAATGACTGTAGAGTTGACAATCCATCCCACAATTTTGGTGGACTATCAAAGATATTTTAGGTGAGACATTGTTACGATGGTGTAAAACACATATTCTGCTGGTGAATTCGTTTTTTTTTTGTACGAACGACCATTATGCTAGACGGTAGAGATTAAAATCGATCACTTTCATTAAGCGCTTCTTTATATTTAAAACATTAAAAGTTCGCACGGCTTCTCTGGATGGATCACATCTGAAATGCCCAATTTTCCATAACTCGGGTGAATAAATCAGTCAGAATTTGATCGTAAGCATGGGATCTGTTCGCTTTCGGGTGTATTTGCATTCACCTTCGACTTAAGAAAACCCAGCAAGAAATAGTTTAACGGGGACAAAGCACACGATCTTGATTGCAAATTTACATCACTTCCTTGTGAAATGACCTTACCCCACAAATCGCAAGTGCAGAATATCCAATGCTGCATGAGCATTGTAGCACATAGCAGCGTCCTGTTGAAATCACATATCGTGGTGTCCACATCAACCAATTCAGACCAAATAAAGTTTCCAATCATCAGCCCATAGTGCTCACCGTTAACAGTGATGTCATGATTAATGTCGTTTTCAAAGATATATGGATCGATAACGCCACAAACTCAAAATCCACACCAAACAGTGATTTTCGTTATGATTTTGATGCTCAACGTTGACAGTAATGGCCTGGCCAAAGACATTTTAAAAGAAATATGGACCAATGACACTGTCAACCGAAAATTCACATCAAATACCGACTATTTAGGGGTGCATTGGACACTCAAGGATGTCATGTGGATTGGCATCGTCCCAATTTAGACAGTTTTGTTTGGTCACGTTGCCATTCACCCAGAAATGATCCTCATCGTTGAAGATGATTTTTCGATGAAAAGGACGAACGGAACATCCAATACGATAAAAAATTTATTGTTTGAACGTATTGTTGAATGCTATATCTGTCCATGGTGACTTAGCAAAACATACCGAATAAATGACAACCAATTTGACTGATGTAGCTTCAACAAGATGACCTTTATGAGAGATCACAGTTCGGGAGTCTCTTTTGCTTGACCAGATATGTAATTCAAGTCCAATCCGTCTAAAGACTGAGCATAACCAATCCTGCCACCAACCTTTCTCCATGAGTTTTTGCCTTTCATGTTATCGTAAGAGAGTAGGGTAATAAGTTGGCTTATTAGACCACAACATAAAGTTTAAACCTCAGCTCTGAATCTTGAAAAAAAAAGTGGAAGAAAAATGCAAAATCCGTTGGTAAAATTGTCATCAAATCTGACATTTGGAGTTGACTTTAAACTGTACATACAGACGTAATTGGTAATCGCAATCCTACAGTCAGAATTAAGACCTAGCTTCTTTATACAGTTTAGAGTCGACTCCGAATGACAGATTTCTAAGAAACTTTTCATGGAAATTTTATTTACTAGCACAGTTGTTGCCAGACATCTGATGAGAGGAAGTCGCCAAAGAAATACTTATATTCCATATTTCGTTTTGTTTGAGATGTCTGACTTGAGGTTTGAACCGTGGCCTTACGTCTAATTAGCCAACACAATACCTACTAGATTACGATGACTACAGGTCTACCAACCTATGTATGTGATTAAAAATTAACACACACAACATAAGTGGTGTGAGAAACTAGACTGTAACCTTGACTAAAGAGTGGTAAGGGCCAGTAATGTATTCAAGTACATATGTATGTATGTATTCTCGTACTTAAGACATTTTACATCATCTATGTCAAAATTATTACATTTCACTGATGACAATTAAGACTGTGCAAAGTCTATGCATTAATCCACATTACATCCAAGCTTAGAGCCTTCACGAGTAGCCAAACTTTTTTCAGTTCTTCCAGATTATCATAAACTTAGTGCCTCCGCTACCACCTGAGTCGGATTTGATCAACCAGTGATCAAGTAGTATGTTTGACATTGAAATTTTAGTTTGCAGATACATCGTATAAACAGAGCATTTTCAATTTACTCTTTCAAAATTTTTCGACAAGTTTTTCAATATTTTGTCTTTCTTTTGCGTTTATCTTCATTTCATTTTCATTTTTAAAAGTGAATAATTAAAGAATTGTCTTCACCTTGATCATTACAATCCTTTAGTCATGATTACGGCGTAGCTTCTCACATCACCAGCGATGTGTGAGTTTATTTTATTCATGGGTAGCCCAGGAGATTTCGAATGAAAGATTAGTGGAGCCTTTCTTTAATAATTCTTTTTTATCGAGATATCAAGGCAACCTTAGATTCTACCCAGTGTTTTAAATTTATTTTCCGTTTATTTTTATCATTTCGCACTGATTTATTTAGCATGAGAGACACGAAAATAGGAAATTTCAATACCCATCACCTACACGTTACATTTAATTGACTAAAGATTCAAAATATTTCCTGTTTAGAGGTTAGAGGTTGTGGTAAATCTTTAGTATTTAGTATTGTGTATTTTTCGGTCAATATTTCTAAAATTCCAGAGTTTTAAACTGTGAATCGCAAAAAAGAATTTTCCTAACCTTTCAATAACCACACGTTAAATCTCATCATAATAAGCACGGAAACAAATTAATTTTTATTGCAAGTAATTGACACACTTAGTTTATGTGTTTAACCCATATTTTATACGTTTGTTCTTTCAAATAACTTCGAAACCAAAAGCCAAAAAAGAACACAACGAAATACCACAAACAAAACAGAAAAATACAAACGCCAACGGAAGAATAAACATACATACATATGTACATATGAGGAGGTTTTAACTGCCAACGGTCACAATTAATTTGGGTTTTTAGATGTTAAAAATTGAAAAAAATACCAGAGAATTAGAGGAAATAAATGTTTATTGTGTTTCTTTTATTTTCAAATTCTTTTTTATTTAATTTTTTTTTTTTGGTTAACATACATACCATAGTTGCTTAAAATAAACAGTTGCTCAAAAATTAAAGCCAAAATTTAAATTGTTAACAAAATTCAATCACAACAGAAAAGAACAAAATAAGCTACAGTAAGCTAGTATTGGCTGTTTAAAGCCCTACAGCACAATGTAGTTTCAAAAAACGAATTCAGTTTGCTTTTGTTGAAGTTGTATTGGGCCCTCCAACAGGGACTTCTGAACTTTATAATGCGCATCTGCCAAATTACTTGTCATTTGTTTTGTCAGTCACCATGGGCTAATATAGCATTTAATAACACGTGCACGTAATACAATTTTTTTTATGAAAATTCGTGTATTGTTGGGGCAATTTACCGCGCGCTTTACACATTTTATGATCGCCATAATCACGCTACCGTGCAAGATATTCGCAATACATAGATACATATATAATTGGTCTTTACAACCCTTCAGTCAGGATTACAACCACCCATGTTGTGCGTGTTAATTTTATGCATGATCATGGCGAAACCTAAAGTTTAAAGTCGACTCCGAATGACAAATTTTTGAGAAACTTTTCATAGCAATTTTTTATTTATGTACCCTCAGAGTTTTTGTCAAAAATCTGCTGAGAGCAATTCGCCGAAGAAATATTTTTTCATATTTTCATTTTGAAGTTTGACCTGGAGTTTGAACTGTGGCCTTACGTCTAATAAGCTAACACACAATATACTAGACTACGACGACTTTCAGCTATTCGGAATATGATGGATAAGTTCAAGTCCAGTAAACGAACTACCAACACCCATATGTCAACGAGACGCAAGATCTTCCGCGAACATAACCGCTGCCCTTAAAAGTCGATTTCTTGACGATCACAAGAATTCGGCCTTTAGCAGACAACGTGCCTGAACCCGTACAAATTGAACTGACCCTGGAAATCAAGATAAAAGATCATAGATAAGGACATGTGTTCGTTAAATGGGCTTTGGAGCAGTTGGCAAACGGACCCTAAGTTTCATAGAAAACTCATCCTCAGCGTTGAAGCCTGTTTTTGGTTGAGTATGTATGTGAATATTGAAGTGAATATTGAAGTCGCCGTAGTCTAGTAGGTAGTGTGTTGGCTTATTAGACGTAAACCCAGGGTTCGAGCCCCAGGCCAGACATCAAATAAAATACAAAAAGTATTTTCTTCGCCGATTTCCTCTCAGCAGATTTCTGGCAAAAACTCTGAGAGTAAATAAAATTGCCATGAAAAGTTTCTCAAAAAAAAATCTGTCGTTCGGAGTCAACTTTAAACTGTAGGTCCCGTCACTCATGTATAAAATTAATACACACATAGGTGGGAGAAGCTTGGTTACAATCCTGGCTGAAGGGTTGTATGGATCAATTATGTATGGATGTATGTAAGTATTGCCGCGATCAACAAGTATAAAAACTGATGTAGTTATATATAAAGGTTAGGTGCGGTCAAACGTTTGTCTATGACTGTACTAAACATTTTCTTATTTATTTTGCCAAAAACCGAAAGCAAAATTAATTTAAAAAATTACTTCAGCAAGCTTAATTTGGTCAATAACATCGTTTTAATGAATCAGCTTAAATTGGTTTTTTTCTTTCTTTGTTATGACTTCCAACTTTAATTAGAAATTTTTTTTACCATGTTTTTTACCGCAGTTACCTTCTTACACTGGCTTTTAAATTGTTTTTCGGTATTGTTCTCTTGGTGGGTTATTTTTCATGCTGAAATTTAGCTGTTTCAAGTGTTCAGTCATGGTTTTCATATTTACGATCTATGCTCACTCTGTAATTATTATTTTTCTCGTATTTTCGTAAGAGAATTGCAAGTTTAAATACATACATCCCGGTGGATTTTTATCAAGTCTTTGAAAATGTTTAATTTTCTGAATATTTAATTATGTTTTCATGGTTTCTCTCTATTTTATGAAAAACTCTATTAAAAATTACGAATCTAAACGTAAAATAAGACGATAATATTTTAGAAAAAGAAAAAGAAAAAAACAGAAAAAAGAAAAGTAATGAAGAATTGAACCACTTATTATGCTGACGACGGTTCATATCTTTTGAAACAATAGCAAAAAAAAATTTTGCCTACATTCACTTTTTTGTTGTTGTGTTGTTGTTGTTATAAACCAACTTAATGCACTTTTAACATGAACCATTAAATCATAATTATTTTTGAAAACAATACAAAAAAAAACAAAAAATGGGGAATAAAACAATGATAACAGTAGAGAGGGAAAAAGGAGCACAAATTGAAAAATAAAAATCAGAATAAAAATACACTCTTTATAGTTTAATCGCCTTTGACTAGGGAAAAATAGAAGAAGGAAAAATTGTGGTAATTCATAAAGTACTTCGCCCATTTTACGGTGAACATAATCAGCCTAATGAGCAAGCAATTCGTGCAAACATTAACGAAGCAAATAAAGGTACGTTTTTCGTTCTTCTTTTCTTAATTCACCATTAACAACCCCATTATCGGATTTCGGTCTGCTTTAGCATATTCTTACACGCCTTTGTCAGTTGGTCACACTAATCGATGACAGGGTTTTCTCGTCTTGGTCTTTCCTGATCGCCTCCTTCCGCAAATCCCCGCCTCAAATGCCCGTCTCGTTGGAGAATCCTCATCCAATCGAACAACATTGCCGAGCCAGAGCAGCCGCTGGATGTTAATACGCTGCACAACGTCCACGTCGTTGAGGAGCTCATAGAGCTCATTGTGAATCGAATGCGGAAATAATCGCCAAATCGCCCTGGACCGAAAATCTTACGTAGTAATTTTCTTTTGAAAACTCTCAGGGCTGCTGCATCGGTGTTTAACAGGGCTAATGCGCCATGCACCATAAATAAGCATTGGAAGGATGAGTATCTTGTCGTACGATAGAGGTCTCTGCTACTCAATTGCCTATTGAGACCATAATAAGACCAGTTGGCAAGAGTGATCCTACGCTTGATCTCCAGACTGCCTCCATTTATGGTGGTATCGGCGGAGCCAAGATAAACAAAGTCACTGACTATATCGAACGTATAGTTATCGGCCGTAATCTGGGTTCCAATACACTGCATGTGCCTACTTGTGAAAAACATATACTTCGTTTTGTCCTCATTTACTGCAGACCCATCTTAATAGACTATAAATGTAATGTGCGTACTGAAGAGAATATTGGTGGTGGAGCATCAAGGCCAATATGTCTATTCATCGTGCTTCTCAACATGTTGGCCTTTGTCCATCGACAGTGTGGAAAATTTGGGTAATTTGATGCGATTTACACTCCAGCAGTCTCATCGGTCCTTCTTTCGAAATGAGCAAGAAAATGCAGTAAATAATGATGGCTACTGATTCATACTGACTGAATTTTTGTTTCCAAAAATTAACCATTTAAACAGCAACGACTTTTGTTTCCAATAAGACGGAGCAACTTGCCATAGAGAGCGCTTAACAAACGATTTACCTGTCATTAAATTCATTGCAAATGGCAAAACTTCCAAGCTATCAGAAGCAAGGCTACAAGAATACTGAATCGTTACTCTTTTCTCAACTGTTCCTATTTCAATTCATAATGCCCATGCATTTCTTAACGACCCCTACTTGAGTGTCAAGGTCGCGGGTTGCATGAATCGGCTATCCATTTACGAAGAAGTTAATGTTTTGAAAAAGAACTTCATGATAGACGTTTATTTTTTGTGGGAGCTGTATTTGGAATCTTAATTTGAAATCTGGACATTATACTCTAAAAGCGGGAATCATGACATAGGCACCCTTTCTACGTTTCTTGTAGAAATGTGAGGGAGTTCAACACAGTCGAGCAGATTTCGTGTCTTTGTTCTGACATGTAGAAGCGAATAATTATGACACTTAGACTGAATTTATTTAATGGAAAAGGAGAGCTAGTTGCAGTTAGAATTTCTAATCTTAAGCATTTCATTCGGGCATTCGGGATAAGGTTGGTGAGATAACACTGAACATTTTATTTTTAATTCAACAATCGATGTGCTGCAACTGCTCATATGTATTCAAATCGAAGTACTGAAGCAAGTGAAGTCGGAGTAGTCCAGTAGATAGTGTGTTGACTTATTAGACATGAGGCCAATATTCAAACCGCAGGTCAGATATTTCTTTGGCGACTTCCTCTCAGCAGATTTCTGGTAAAAAATCTGGGAGTAAATATAAATGAAAAGTTTCTCTAATAAAAATCTGTCGTTTGAAGTCGACTTTAAACTATAGGTCCCGCCACTCATTTGTAAAATTAACACACACAACAAAACTGGTGGGAGAAGCTACGTCGTAATCCTGACTGAAGGGTTGTAATGGCCAATTACGTATGCATGTATGTAGTGAAGCAAATAATCCTTTGCAAATTATGTCGCCTACCATCCAAAATGCTATAGAAGTTATTAAAGACCACAACCATATCAAAGACACATCAGTGGAGAAATTATGAATAAATGGTGACGCATTATTTTACAGAGTTTTTAATAAAGAAAACGATTTGAAATCATTTCATTTCCAAATAATTCGTCTTTTTTCTTTCTATGATTTCTGTATTAATTTCTTGGCATTTATGGTATTGGGAAACTATTCATCTGATACCTTTAACAACAGGTTACAAATTAACCACTTTACTCGCATAATTTTTATGTCACAACAACAGTTTATTTTTCAATTATTTTTAAAAGAAAGAAGGAAAACAGAAAAAAAATTATATTTTCCGTCAACCATGATAACCATGAAAAAAAAGAAAAGAAATAAAAAAAATTAAAATCACACACTTGTTTAACATAAATTCCAACAATGGGGAAATACGACGTATGGAAACGTTTGGAAACAAAATAAAATGAAATGAAAAAAAATTGTGTTCACATATCAATTACATGTGCTTGCTATAGTAATTGGAAACTCAACAGCCAGCCCAGGAAAATAATGCAAAATAAAAGAAGAAAAAAAAATTTCACACTAAAACGACAAAAGTAGAGAGAAAAACAATAATACGGAGACAATTTCAAAAGCGGCACACAAACAATTTACAATTTCAACATCAAACAACTAAAAATAGATGGAAAGATATTTACGGTATTCAAATTACCTGAAGACCTTAAATAGTTTGCAATTTTATGAGAGATTTTGTGTTCGCATTTCAATTTCAATGTTAATGCCAATCGACTTACTTCCTCCCCAGTTTTAAGCTTAAATAGACCAGATCAAATCACAATACGATGAGCATACATTCAGAAAACAAAACCCATAAAAAATAATTACAAAAACAAACAAAAAAAAAAGTAAGACGCACTGTACTTAACCTCTATGCCATATGCCCATATAAGCCGAATAAATAACAATGCTAGAGACCTTAACTAACACAGGAGACCCCCTTTTCAAATCGTGTCATCATCATATTTCTTAAGCAATCGTTTTGGTTTGTTACACATGCTTCGAGGTTGGCATGCAGGCAGACAGGCAGTTTATCTACGCTACTGATAAGATTATTTTGAAATTATGGAGTGTTTTGATGACTTTTTCTTCCCCCTCTTTTTGTTTTTGTTCTCTTTTCACCAATGATTTCCGCTTTTGGCAGGCAAAAAGCTATGAACTGCAACACCATCAATAACATTCTAGAAACGCAATACTTCTGAAAGGGGGGGCAACATTTTCTATTGAAATTATTTTCTTTATTTAAAGGCGTTTATTGCGGAGAAAATATTGTATTCTTTCAAACCATTAAGATTTTGTTCAAAGGCTTTTAAACAATTTAAGTCGTAATATTAGTGCAACCAATTTGCCAATAAGAAATTACTTCAGTCACCTATTACTTTAGCTATCCAACCGTTGATAAGAACACTGAAATTGGAATCAACAGTTTGGATTAAAAAAATATACGAAATAAGTTCGCTTACGATCATGTTGAACAATTAATGAACGACAGTTTAAAGTTTTTTCCCGCTAAACACTCAATTCTCTCCAAAGATTCCATCCAGAAAGAACATGACAGAGCGACTAATTTAAGCAACAAACATAAAAATTTCAAGAAGCTTCACCTCACGAAGAAAAAGTTTCTAAAGGGCGATATTTTTAGGAAAAGACGAATGATAAAACTCTTATTCGCTCTACGACCTAGTAAAACAAACCAATCCTTTGTCCTCGATGTTTGCTAGTGTAATGTCAAACCCCAAAGGCTACTAAACCTGGATCCACACTTTTAACACATTGACTGCCACGTCGTACGTTTCCGTACGACACCTATCCCGTCGTGGGGTGCCATGTCATACGTTTCCATACGACAGTGATTGTTTTTACTTAGAGCCTGTAGTTCATTTATATACGACTCAGAGTGAAATATAACGTGATTTTTAAATAAAGAACCCTTTACTGAACATTTTTGTAAAAGCATTCATGGGTCTAGGATGATTTTTTGAGGTTTTATAAAGTGAAAAATAAGTGAACTATCTTCTTCAGCTTTGTCTTCCATATTGATACCATCTTCAAACTTTTACAAATGCATACCCGTCGTGCAGTGCCACGTCGCACAGAAATGTACGACACAAAAAAGCCTATATAAAATGATAAACAAGGGACAGAATGGACTAGGGATATCTCAGAAATCGTTTTTTATCACTAATATACTCAATTAACAAAAAATGTTTGGCCTCCTGGGAGGGTTTTCGTCAAAACCGCTTGGCAGCCAATGTGTTAAAGCTTATAGAAGTCATGGTTAACAATCGTCGAAACTAAAGTCTTATAATCTTTTCTGTTGAACTCCTGAAATTACCCACCAATTACTAACTAAAATTGCTCCCAAAATTATTCTCCCTCTCTTGTAGACGTAGTCCCATAATAGGAGTTAAAATTAAACTCAAATATAACACAAGGTTTCAGTTTATCTCAAGCCTTCTTACCTTTCACCCCTTAGTCGGGATTACGATCTAGTTTCTCATACCATTTGTGTTGTGTTTGTTAATTTGTTTATGCTTGAGTGGCGTGACCTACAGTTTAAAGTCGACCCTGGACGACAGGTTCTTGAGAAACTTTTTCATAGCAATTCTCAGAGCTTTTTCCAAAAATCGTTTTGTTGTAGATTGGATTTGAACCGTGTCCTCACGTATAGTAAGCCAATACACTACCTACTAGACTACGGCCTGGCATGTGGAAGCGAAATAGTAAGACACTTAGACGGGATTTATTTAATGGAATAGGGAAATTAGTTTTAGTTAGAATTTCTGTTTTGGAACATTTCTTTCGAGGATTAGTTGGCTGTTGAGATGACAATTTTATTTATTGTCAGAGTTTTCTCCAGAAACCTGCTGAGAGGAAGTCGCGAAGGAATATTATTTTCGAATTTTTTTGAACCGTTGCCTGACGTCTAATAATCCAACATACTACCTAATAAACTACGACGACTTCAAGATAGAGGATTTCACAATAATGTGCCTTTGGTAATAAGTCAAGCCTTTTGCAGATTGTCAGCAGGAGATTCTAAAAGGCACTTGCGAACTTCGACAGTTAACGCTCCATCTGTCAAATTAGTTGTCATTTATTCAGTCTGTTTTGCCAATCACCATGACTTAAATAGAATTCAACAACCCGTTCAAATACTAAAATGGTTTTATCAAAATGGGTGTTCTGTTCGAGAGGGCGGTACGTTGCTTTCCGATTTTGCGATGGCCATAATCCTTCTACAGACAGGACTACTATTCGCTGTGTGGTGAGTAAATTCGAATCAACTGGTTCAGTAAACCATCAACGAAATGCAAGATCTACCGAAAACATCACAGGCTTCCGTGAGAGTGTGCAGGAGAATCTGATGCAGTCGATTTCGAGTCGCTTACAAGAACTCACCCTCAAACGGCTCCTCAATAGTTTCTGCTGGCTATTAATAAAATACAAATAAGTTTACAAAGTTCACTTGGAGTTAGGTTAAGCTAGGCTGCACTATTTCTCCTGTAATCGACAATTTGTTTTAAGTATCAAACCATAACTGTTTTACCGACAATTCTTTTAATATTTGCTGGAGTACAAAAATACCTTCTACTTCTTCTATACATCAAAGTCCAGAATATTAACGTATTTCCTTTTTTTTCATTTTAGGTTCACCCTGGCACGTTGAAATCATGTCGACACCCGGTATAACTGCATTGGGCGAATCGACCCGTTTGGTACCCGCTAAGACACCGGCGGTTTTTGATATACTGCCGCCTCCTGGTCAAAGCCTTGCGAAAGGCGAGTGCGTGGCAACAGTTTTGGGTCCTAACAAGACCAAACTGAATGCCAGAGTCACCCACGAGGCGGCAAACGGTGCCGCACGCATCGAATTCGTACCCACCGAAGTGGGTACGCACATAATTGAGGCCTCCATAAATGGTACAAAAATTTCCGGTGGTCCGCTGATAGCCAAAGTCTATGATGCCAGCCTAATACAAGTAACCGATGTCAATGGCGGTGTTGTGGGCCAGCCATGTCAATTTCGCGTAGATGCCAGCGCAGCTGGTGAGGGTCAATTGGAAATTTCTATTAACGAGGGTGAAGTGCCCAATCATGTACAAGTTGTAGGCGGTGGCCGTTGTTTGGTGTCCTTTACACCCGAACAGGCTAAGCCGCATTTGATTGACATTAAATTCAATGGTGAAACGGTAAGGGGATGTCCATTTGTTTGCCAAGTGGCCGATACCTCACGTGTAATGTTGAATTTAACGAATCTGGAATTGGTACCGGTCAATAGGCCAGCCTCGTTTCATATCACTGTAAGTGGTGGTGGTGCTGCTGAATTGGCTGTTAGTGTACGCGGCCCACATGGTGAATTACCGGTTAGAGTAACCGGTGATATACATGCTGGCTTTACTGCCGAGTTTACACCCACCGCTGTGGGTGGTCATTCCATAAATGTCGAATATAATGGCTTCCCTGTACAGGGTACACCGTTTTTGGCCAAATCGTACGATGCCACTAAAGTGGTTGTGGGTAGTGTTTCGCGTGGTACAGTCGGTCGTCCAGTGCAATTTACCGTTGATGCCGGTGATGCGGGCGAAGGTAATTTGGAAATTACCATCTCGGCCAAGGGACAGAATATACCAACACAAGTACATCCCCAGGGCAGTGCAAGGTGATTATTTTGATTTTTAATTTCTTGTTAAAGAAAACACAAAGTAACGAAAATAATTTATTTTCTTTCAATTTTAGATTCTCCGTTTCGTTTGTACCAACCGAGGCTTGTGAACACACAATAAATGTGTCGTTTAATAAAATGCCTGTACCCGGTTGTCCCATAACGGTTAACATTAGCGGCGGCATGTCTGGACCCCAAGTATCTTTGGGCGGTCCGGGACCAGTGCATCAATCGAATTCTTTTGTTATCAATCACAATGGCGGTCGTTTAGAGGATATTGAAGTGAATGTTGAAGGTAAAGTATTATCACAATGAAATGTTTTTTTTCTAAGTGTGTATGTATGTATTTGTACGTGTATGTATTTTTGTATGTTTATGTGTATTATTTTACTAATTTTAATTCGTTTCTAATTGGTTTTAATCTCACCAACTTGTTTCCGTTTGGCAAAAGAAATTTTATTTTTCCATTTAATTAATGCATGTGACCGGCATTTTTCATATTTTTTTTTTAATGCAACTCTGTTTCACAAAATTATTAATCACCCTTAAAGCACAACCTTATTATTAAAAAAAAAATTAAATTTAATTAAAAATCTTCATATTAATTGTCCTTCAAACACTTTCAATTTCATAAATTTCTTTTGCATAATTTCGATCATACCCGCTGTTAAACTATGATGATTTAGAAATACCGAAAAGTACTGTATCAAAGAAAAATAAAGGTATTGAAAATCATATTTGAAATCATGTAAAATATTTAACAAAATATTTTCGACTCCTCCACATATACTAGGTCCAGACAATTTTATAGAATTAACGTCCCGCCTTTAGAATTGATCAACGTAACAAAACTAAACAACTGATCCTTAATAATAAAGACTCACACTTACCATTGCCAGGGTCTTATTACAGCCATAAATTGTATTTGATAAGCCTTCTGTGAAACCAGTTTTTGTCGATTTTTTATTTGTATTATTTTATATGATGATTAGGTTGCACTTCTTTTACTAACCCTTTTCCAATATTGTGACCTTGTGAAATTGGATGCATGGAGTTATTCTAAAATCTGATATATAGTGGCATGAATAACAGAAGATTGATTTTCACTTCATTCTTCTGTTATTCATGCCACTGCATGACAACAACTGCATAAGTTCTACTAGTTTTTTATTAGGCATCTGCATTAAACTGTATATCAGAGTTTAGAATAACTCCATGCATCCAATTTCAACATTAATAGTACAACAGTTTTTATACGTCCCACGTTTTACCTTTTTACCCTTTCATAAAAGCTTTATTTTCGCCCTATTTAAACTTCGTCCATTTTCTGGTAACTTCTAGAATCTTACTGTTGATTTGTTATTGTTATTCTTTCCTTTCTAAAGTCGCTGTAGTCTAGTAGGTAGAGTGTTAGTTTTTCAGACGTAGGACCATAGTTCAAAACCCATGTCAGACATGTCCAATAAAACGAAAATATGAAAAAAAATTAGTTCGGAGAGTAAATAAAATTACCATGAAAAAGTTACTCAAAAAGTCTCTCGTTCTAAGTCGACTTTAAGCTGTATAAAATTAACACACACAACATAAGTTGTGTTTGAAGCTAGGGCGTAATCCTGACTGAAAGATTGTAACGGCCAATTATGTATGGATGTTTACACGTCACACTTTTTAATGAAGGTAATTGACAAACTTTCTTTTCACTTTATCAACGCTTCATCCATTTTCTGTTTGGCAACTTCTAGAACTTTTCCGTTGATTTGTAATGTTATTCCTTCCTTTTTATCTGTCATGATCATTCTATTATTATAATTTGATTGTTTTCTTATTTGTTTTCCCCAATAAATACGGTATATTTTGCTGGTATTACTCTGACATAGCATAATTGCTTTAATATTTCTCATGCACAGTCTGTGTGCAGCTTGATGTTTCAATGGTCGTCCATTTTTCTGCCAAGATACTGACGAAACCCAAAGAGATTATAGAGTTAGAGAGGGAAGATCTATTATGTTCTTATCATCGGCAAAACATGTGTAAATTTTGCAAAACCACAAGAATAATGTTCCGATACACCAGTGGACCAAGAAAGCGACGGTCTGATGAATACGGCGCGTGGAACAGCAGCTCCCTGCCTTATGTTTTGATTGTATTCTAATCCGCTTTCGCTATGTGTGTAGGTGCATTGTCAGACTGTAAAATTATCCTACCGTGTCTTGTGGCCCATTCTGATGGTATATCAAACAATGCATGGTTCACAGCCTTGCAATGTTGTCTTCCTGCCGGCTCCATTTGGGTTTGCAGCCGAAGTTGATGTTTCTTACAAATTAACTCAGAATTTTTTTCCTTTAGAATCCTGAAAACAAATCCATTTTTTATCGTCAGTAACAATACGATACAACACTGATTTTCCATCGTGTCTTGGAAGTAAAACTTCAAAAGTGATTTTTCGGTTTACCAGCTGTAAGTCATTCAATTTATGCGACACTTATTGTCCAGTCTTTTGGATCCTTACCATAGTTTATAAATAGTCAGAAATGGTTTGATGGATAACATTTAACAATTCTAGTATTTGTTGTTGACTCAAAGTGTCATTCTCATCCAATATTGTTTGCAATGCGGTGTCTTCAAACTTTTTTGGTGGATTTCCACGTTCTTCAATTCTTACATCTAAATATCATCTGTGACCTGTCGAAATTATTTTCTGCATATTGCCTCTGATAGAGCACGATCACCACATGCTTTGACAGGCATTCGATGCGACTATTTAGCAGTTCTTTTTAAATGAAAACAAAAAATTAATTCTCTCCGCAAATCATAATTTTCTGGTACAACAGTCGCCATTTTTAACCCGATGAAGATGAAGTTTATGCATGTTGTTTGTTCATTGATTTGATGTACACTGAATATGTTTGACAGACATTATTGCACAAACCAAAAAAATTAAGGCTCGTTCACAATAAATATTTCCTATGTAGACATTTGTGTCTTGATCATAGCTGCCAGATTTGACGATTTTGAGCTCCAAAAATATCATATAGACGATATGGCGATTTATGCCCTTATTTCCACGATTTTTGGATATTAAAAACTCACATCATATGCTTTACTTTAGTACATTAAAAGCCTTAAGCTTTGTATTTGCTTCGCAAATTTAGGTTAGTAATCACAAATCACATCTGTAATGATTTTCCTGTATAAATTACAACCTGTGCACAAAGGGATTTTCACATACGAATAGACCGACTAAAAAACGAATTTTATCTGTAATGCAGTATGCAATCCTCTGGCCAATCGACCACATATGAATATGCCTCCAGAGAAAGACAAATGTTACGTAAGAATTCATTATTCTCGGGGACAAGTCCGCTTATTTCGCTAGAGCAAAATCAATTGTAGTAGCTATAGAACAGTGAAACACAAGCCACATTGCAACGATGTTCCAATGAATCAATGGAGTTCGATACCCTAGCGTCAATAACAAACAACTCTGCCCTCTCCTGTAAGCGGTGGAGAAGTCTTAAAATAGACGATGAGTCACCGGCCTATACATAAGAGTTGTATTCCATTCCCTTTCGGATATAAGTGGTGTAAATAGTAAGAAGATCAGATGAAGTGAAGTATTTCTTGCCCCGTCTTAAGAAGCTAAGGCACTGAAAAATGTGTTAGTTCCACTGAATTTTCGTGCTCAGAACGTCAAGAGCATTTGACTCCCTAATATTTACATTGCTCATAGAGTTAAATGATACAATATTATTGCTGCGCTTATGTGTCAATAAACAACACTGGGATAGATTGTTTAAACCTTAAACAATGTTTTCCTGCGAATTATATAAAACTTCTCGATTTTTGGGAAAAAAAATGTCGGAAATGAATTTCAATTTATTCACTTATTTTTTCTGACGATTTTTTTACGATTTCCATGAACGTCTTTGACGATTTTGACGATATTTTTTTCTAATATTTGACGATTTGATGCTTTATTTATCTGGCAGCTATGGTCCTGACGCTCACTTCCTACCGATACAACTGGTATTATTTTTCGTTATCTTAACAGTACTTTTCTAAACTTAGTTTATGTATGGGTTTTACTTTTAGGGCCGACTATCTTAATTTTATGTACAGCTAAAATTTGTTTTCTTAATATAAATCTGTCTGTTTAATGTTCTATGTTAAGTGTCTAGGTATTATTATACTTATACAGTGAAACACAAAATTAATGATACTTTAAAGAAATATTAATTTTGTGTTTCACTTTAAATGAGTTTGTTGTACATTATCCTTTATATAGTATATGTATATGTATGTATATTTATTTCTGTATATGTTTGTATTTATTATTATTATTATTTGTATTATTTTAAAAATATCAAAATTTGTTTTTCTTTCTTTCTCTTTACATCTGTGTGTGGGTGTATTATTGCAGGACGGCGAAAATTATTGTACTAAGAAAACCAATTTCTAGCCTTTACAAAAAATACTTATTTGCCCCGAAAAACAAAAAAAAAAAAAAAGATTACATACTACTGTTGTTTTTTTTTTTCTTAAATTTTTATTATGAATTTGAAACTAATGGTTATATAAAGAAAAAAAAAATAAATCTATTAATACTTATTATTGTTTATTAACAAAAAATCTATTTTATATTTGTATACACATACTATTTTAAGTCGAATATATAAATAAACAAATTAATAATAATTATTACGACTATTATTATTATTATTATTGACTAATACATTGACAAGGATACATATTAAAAAACCAAGTCAAATAAAAAAAAAATAAAAATAATAAATTCCCCAACACTTTTTATTAAAAAAAAATATCCTAGTGGAAGAAGACCTCTCTCTTACTAATGAAATAATTTATTAAAATTTAAAAATTATTATAAATTTATTTTTGAATTTCTAAAATGCTTGTGATTTATTTTAAATTTATTAGATGGTTGGTTAAAACCAAAAAAAAAAAAATACAAAATATATGGAGTGTATAACTTAAAAATGCGGCAATTACAAGAAATCGTTCATTTTTTACTGCGTTATTAAGCATTTCGTGAGATAATCATCAATCATTTATTCCTCATTCGTTATTTTTTATACTCCTTTCGTCATTTAATATTAATGGGCTTATAAATCTCGCACATTTAAATTAAAATATCTGGAGGGTAATGAAGATAGCTAGGTTTCAAACCAAAAGAAATCATCCATGTTCTAACACTACCATTTTAATAAATTTCTGGATTCTGAAAAATTAATAAAAACACAAAAAATCTGCAGCAGTGCATAACATCTTGAAGTGTAGTAGGTAGTGCGTTCAAATCAAGGTTCAAACCCTAGGACAAATATCTGCAACAAAAAAAAAAAAAACTATCTCAGCAGATTTCTGGCAAAAACTCTGAAAGTAAATAAAATTGCAATGGAAAGTTTTTTAAAGAAAAATCTGTCGTTCGGAGTCGACTTTAAACTGTAGGGACTCGTCACTCATGTATAAAATTAACACACACAACATAAGTGGTGTGGTTGTAATCTTTGCCGAAGGGTTATAATGACCAATTATGTTATGTTATGCTTATAAGCTATAATATATGGAAGGTTATGAAAGCTGGGATTCAAACCAAACTAAACCAGTTATGCTTTAACAACTGAATTTTGAAAACGAAACTATTGGGTTGTTCGGAAAGTAATTTTGTTTTTTTTTTTTTTTTGTGAAAATGAAAGACTGTTTTCGTATAATAAACAAATACCTTATTGAATTATATTGAAATTGATAAATCAAACCTATCTCACGTTATGTTATTTGCCGATTCGCATCAACTAATACCTTTATTGCGGCTTTCTCAGCTTCAACCGGTCTTCCCGAACGTGGTGCATCTTCGACATTAAAATTGCAGGATAGAAATGTAGCACACCTTCTCCATACACATCGGTTAATTTCTTTCTGGCTTGAACAGCATTTTTACCCTTTCTGTAGTAAAACAGTAAGATATGTCGAAAATACTGCTGATCGCTCTCCATATTTACTACGTAGAATTAATTGGAATTTTTCATACACAAGTCTTTCTATATGAGCTCTCAAAGCATATAAAAATTATACGGCTTAAGTGTGAAGTTGGGTGCAAAAAAATACAATTAAATCCTCTGTCGAGAAAAACGAATTTACTTTCCGAACAACCCAATAAATATGAAAAACTGATTTCAATTTCCTTTCAGCAGTTTTCTGGTCAAATCTATGATAGTAAAGGAAAAGTACCATGAAAAGTTCAACAAATCTGTCGCTTAGTCTCGACGTTAAAATGTATATTCAGCTACTTATCGCTAAAATTAACACACATAACATTGGTGATGAGACAAGCTAGATGGTAATCCTGACTAAAGTGAGTAAGTAAGTAAGAACGAAATGTTCATTTGGTACGATAAATACTTACATCATAGCAGCACAATTCGTGAGCCAAAATTTCGATATCTTACCGATGAACCTAAACGTGGAAATATTTGCTTACCAAACTCGCCTCTCAATAGGTACATTGTCCTATTGAAATCACAGGTCAACTAAGTTCAATTTTTACTTTCTGGTCAAAAAAAAAAAATGGTAATATCATTACGAATTTCTACTTCCTTGGCGAAGTACGGTCAAATGATGTTACAGGCCAACGAGGCGCTGAATATAATACATTTGCCATCAGCGCACTGCGAGTTCTTGAAATGCCTTTGGCTATCAATTCATGAATTGATTATTTTGAGCAGTGTTTAAAACTGATCCTTCATAAACTTTTATGATAGCAAAAAATTAAGATATTTTTGTATCGATTTCGCTTGCCAGCCCATAACGTAAAAATTTTAATGGGAATTTGCATTTCCTCCACATTCATTTTCATTGCTTGAAAAATATTAAGATGCAATTAGGCATTCACCCTCCTTCGAAACAAGTGATTGTTTCATGACTTATGCCGTTGGTCAAATTCAGCCTGATTTGTTAGCCAATGTCATTGAAACTTGTGCATTTCGATGACGCTCCATCTAGAGAAGCTGAGGTGGACAAATAAACGAAGTTATATTCCACACGTAATGTCATCAACAGGCGTTTCATGCGAATAAAGATTTCAATGATATGTCGCTTTTTTTTAGATTTAAAGATAGGAAGCGCTTGTTAAAAAATCCAATGGTATGAGCTGCTGAAATCAGGTTCAACCATCTCGGCTTACTCAGACATCTCTGAGCAACATGCTGCATTAGGAATTAAAAACTAGTTCAGAGTTTTTTACAAAAAATTGCCATTCGTCTAGACCGATGCAAAGCACAAGATTGTCTTGTTTTGTAATTGTTTAAAGCGTTTCTTTTGATCCAGAATCCATCATATGATGGCACAAGTGAATTGATGCTACACATATATAACACCATTTTTAAGTTATACCTCCAGTATTTTTTTTAAAGAACAATCAAAGCCTTGTTTTAGAATTTAAATATTCGTTGTGTGAATTAAACTGTACAGCTGTTAGTGTAACTAACACATACTTATAGAGCATGTAACATACAATGTAAGGCTCTCTTTCTCTCTCTTTGTCTTCTGTAAATTAAACTTCATTGTTTTTCTTTCTGTCACTCTCTCTCTTTCTTACTCTCTCTCTCTCTTACCATTATCTAACTCACATACACACCAACACCCAATAATTATTTTAATTATGTATTGCATATGCTGCTCACCTAAGAAAAGGAAATATCTCCCTTCCCAATAAACTTTAATTCACATTTAATGAAAGGATTGTAAATTAAAAAATATTAATTTTGAATACAAACAGCAAATAAACAGCATTTTTGACATTTTCATTGTTTAATTAATTTTTTTAAATAAATAATTTCTTTTTTATATTTATTTTTTTTTCCAAATTTACTGACCAAAAAACCAATTACAATTTACACTACAAACTACAAATTAATATTAAAAACAATATAATAAAAAAAAAACTTTCAAACAATAATAATTAATTACTAATACACTTGACATCATTTATGGTAATTTAACAAATTTTTCAATTATATTTAAAACAATAACAACAACAATAAATAAAATATAAACAAAAACAATACAAAAAAATCAACAAAAAACAATAAAAATTTTTAACTCTACAAACAATTTTCCATAACTCAACAATGCGTTCGTAAAATAAAAATTAAAATAAAATTTAATTTAATTAATAAAAATAAAATAAAAACAAAAAATTGTGCAAAAAAAAAAAAAAACAAAAAAAAAAATTCATCAGGACCCGCTGGACAATCTGTGCCAGCACAGGTTCATCAGTCAGCAGAGGGTGTCTTCAAAGCCGAATTTGTACCACGTGTAGTGGGTGAACATCGTGTACATGTCACCGTATGTGGCTTAGCAACAGCAGGCAGTCCTTATGCCGCCAAGGTAAGTTTATGATATTAAAATAAAAATTTATTTTTGTTTTCATTAAATCATTATAAGTAAATAAATTTTAAACCTCAATACCATATGTCTCCACGTATTTTTTAGCTGAGAAGGTTTCACAGCCGAAAATTTAAAAATGTGTTAACATTTCTGTTAAGCAAGTTTTGGAAGTCATTAAGAATCGTTCAATGCCAGAACAATGCTTTCAGATTTGTGAAATTTATTTTCATTTCTATTGAAAGACTGCAACTCCTTTCGAATGACTACTGCAGTGGCTGTGGCTCTGCTGAAGAGAAGGAAACTGTTATCCACTTTCTTTGTCAATGTCCATTTCTCGCGAGGCGCAGGCTTAGAATATTTGGCTTGTCAGCTTAACGGAGTTAGCAAACATTGATACCAAAGATGTAGCTTCGTTCATAAAACTTTCAGGCTAGTTTCAAGCCTAGGGGAGTCGTGGTTTTAGTGTGCAGCAGGGGACCGCGCTTACTCGTGGCATCACAATGGGCCGCTAAGCGTGCTCAACCAACCAACCTACCTACCTTCATTTCCTCAAATATTCTCAAAGTTTATAGAGCAAGTCATCCATTTTACTGGCAACGTTATACGTCTAGTGAACCCGCAATTTATGCAGTTATTGATCGTTTTTCTAGGTGTTCTACTTACCATACACAAGGCAAGGGAATATAGAGTCTTGAAGAAGACACCGAAATGTCGATTCGTCACCGTTCTTAACTTGTTATCCTTTCATCCTTCCGATAGCGTAGAACATTTTACATAAGGAACTTACAAACAGTGTAGGTTGAAGTGGTGGCTTTGAAACCAAAGCTCACACATAGCGGCCCATTGTGATGCCTCAGTTAAGCACAGTCCCTGTACTATCTAGCTTAATTACTACGGCAATAATCAAAACTCCTACATTTTGAACGAAAAAAATTCTCAAGCTGTTAAAGAATCACCATTATTTACTTATTTAATTGGTCATTGCAACCCTTTAGTCAGATTTACAATCTAGCTTCTCTCACCACCCACGTTTCGAGTGTTAATTTTATACATGGAAATTTCGAAAATTAAATTTAACGTGGACTCCGAAGGATAAATTTTAAAAAAAATTTTCATGGCAATTTTATTTGCTCCCAAGGTTTTTGTGAGAATGCAGCCGAGCGAAAGTCGCCGAAAGAAATATTTTTTTTTTCACTTTTTATTTTGTTTGAGTTGTCTGAGCTTGAGTTTTTACCATCAACACTCGTCGACTAAGCCAATATTCTAACAAAATTTTTGTTTACAAAAATTAATCAACTAAACATCAAGACTTAAGGCATGATCTGTTGTGATGCCACAGTCATTCATATTCCCCTGTCCTAGAACCACACAGAACTAATGGCGATCATCATGCATACATATATACATACATAATTGGTCATTATAACGCTTCAGTCGTAATCCTGAGCTTATCACATCACTTATGTTGTGTGTGTTAATGTTATACATAAGTGGTGTGACCTACAGTTTAAAGTCGACTCCGAGTGGCAGATTGCTTTTGAGAAACTTTTCCTGAAAATTTTTATTTATTCTCAGAGTTTTTGTCAGAAATCTGCTGAGAGAAATTCACCGAAGAAATATTTTTTCATATTTCGTTTTGTTAAAGTAACATTCTAGTAACATTATCCTGACCATGATCCTCTGAAGTCCAGGCAAACTGATCGTGCGCTTTTTATTTAGCCTTGCCCAGTCTTGTTGCACTATGCTATCCCCTTGCGGTAGGTTAGAAGGCATTCTTTTAGAATCCAGTAATAGCCGTCTGACTATCAAAAAGTTATCTAAAATTTTTCCTCAGATATTGTCCAATAATCATCGCCGCAGCTCGTATGACCAACACTTCCGCTTGGAAAACATTACAATGGTCCGATAGTCACAAAGGTCGGTGTATTACACAGTGCAGTTGCAAAGAGGATGCCCGCGGATCTTTGTATCCGCCGTGTCAATTTGAGCTTCGTTTTATTGCCAGGAGACTCCCACCACTCTAGGCTTCCGTAGGATACGATTTTTAGGCAGAAAGCAAATTTTTTACCCCTGAGAACTCCGCAGAGATCCCCGATATGGCTTAGGTCTGATGATTGAGACGGTCACTCTATAACGGATACCTGATTTTCTAGCGCATTACTTAAACCCGTTGTCCTGTATTAATTGCCACATCAATAGCATTTCAATCCCAGAGCATATTGCTGCTTAAAATATCCATATGACAGCAACGATAACTATCCACTGAATTTAGAGTTGTAGTTTAATGCAATAGAATCTGGAGGATCACGAACAATCCGCCGCTTCGATCCTTCTTTGTGGGGACCAACGTGAATACTGTTTTCCATTTAACCCAAACATTTTGGGTTTTGTTCACATCACGGTTCCAGCAATTGACCTGAGTTATCCAATAGCTTCAGGGACTTTTTGTCTATAAGTAGACCAATTAAAAGGATGTCTGCTCGAGATTACATTCAAACTCATTTTCAGAATTGTACGACCCTAAAGAGGAATAAAAAATTTTTTTTGTTCGAACAGGTCTATTTGCTGTATAAAACGCACAAGAGGCCTATTTACTAAGCTATTTAATCCCATGATTTCAACAACATTAACTGTTTACCCTTACAGGTCTATGACGTTGGCGCTATTAAAGTGAAAAATGTCAGCAGTGGTACCGTGGGTAAATCTGTTACCTTTCTGGTGGAGACTTCACAAGCCGGTCCAGGTAACTTAGAAGTAACCGTCAATGGTGGTCGTGTACCCACGTCGGCTCAGGCTCAAGGTCAGCATACCTACGCCATTAGTTTTACACCCCGCGAAGCACAAAATCACACCGTCGAACTACGTTTTAACGGTCAAGATGTGCCAGGATCACCATTTACATGCCGCGTATCAGCAGCAGCACGCATACAATCACCCGAAACAATGGATAAAGTAAGCGTGGGACGCATGTTTGATTTTGTCGTAGAATCAGATACAAAACCAACCGTAGAGGTATTGGGCCCTGCCAGGCGTAGTGTACCCGTAAAGGTGGATGCTGGCCATATGGGTTATAATGTCAAGTTTGAACCGGTGGAGGTGGGTGATCACTCGATAGAGGTGCGCTTGCCAGGCGGTGGTCATGTTGAAGGCAGTCCTTTCCTATTGAAAGCCTATTCAGCCGAGAAGGTAGTGGTTACCGATATACGTCCCGGTGTTGTGGGCAAAAGTGTTAGTTTCGGCATTAATGCCAGCCAAGCAGGTGCTGGTAATTTAGAAATCATTGTAGCCGTAAATGGCAAAAATGTACCCAATTTTGTGCAATCTGAGGGCAATGCACGTTTCAAAGTGAACTTCAAGCCTACGGAAGCAGCACCACATTCTCTATCGGTGCGTTTTAATGGTCATCCTGTTCCAGGTTCGCCATTTACCTGCCAAATCGGATCGGCTCCGATTAGTTTGCCTAGAGCTATGGCCTCAGGAGAGGCCTTAAAACAGGCTGCCATTAGAGTGGACAATACTTTCGATTTGGATGGTTTTGAGGGCATAGAACCGCAAGTTTTTGTTACTTCTCCCACCGGCGATAATGTGCCCGCCAATGTTGAGGGTAATGGTGACTCTTATACTGCCTCCTTCCGGCCTTCTGTCGTAGGCAGACACTTGATAAGTGTTACGGCTTCAGATCAGCACATTAATGGTTCTCCGTTTTCTTGTAATGTCTTCGATGTCTCACGCGTTACCATTAGTGGCTTGGAACAGCAATATGGACCGGCTGCCTTAGGTGTTCCGGTAACGTTTAGTGTAGATGCTGCCGGTGCTGGGGAGGGCACTCTGGAATTGGTTGTGTCCACCGACACTAGTACGGTAAAGGCTGAAGTGGTGGCCTGTGCACGCGGTTTATACGATGTAACCTTTGTCCCTCAATCCACGGAGCCGCACTACGTCAATATAACGTTCAATGAAGTGCCTGTAGATGGCAGTCCCTTCCGTGTGGATATCCAGCAAACTGCTCAAACTATTCAAATAGGCAGCTTGGCCATGATAGATTTTCCCTCTGATGATCAAATTGCCGAAATTATGGGACCAGATCACAAGCCAGTGCCGTATACCATTAATCGTCAGACGGCTGAGTTTAGAACCCATATGACTGGCAACTATTTAATACGTTTTATAGACCGTGAAACAAGACAACATGTTGGCACCCGTACTCTGACTGTATTTGATCCATCACTAGTTAAGATTACGGAGGTAGGAGAAGCCTTATGTCATCGTCCAGCCAGTATTTCCGTATCGTTGAACGAAGCTGGCCAGGGTGATTTATCGGCGAACGTTAAATGTGGTGCTGCTGAGGTGCCCCACACCATAAGAGGTCCCTCCAAGAATGGTGTCTACGAGATTGTCTTCCATCCCACAAGAGTAGCCCCACACAAAATCACCATTTTGTTTAACGATGTACCCATATCGTTGAAACCCCTGGAAATTAACGTTTTGCCTGCTGGTGCTGGCAAGGAAATCAGCGTGAGTGGCTTAGGCTTATATCAGGCTCGGGTGGGTAAAACTACCAATTTTGCCATCGATACTATTAAGCGTCCAGCTAGAGAATTTGATGTTGTGGTATCTGGTCCTGGTGGCCAAGCTTTACCCGTAAGATGTTACCAAACCAAGAGTGGTCATCTACAAGCAGAATTTAATATCAATAAGCCGGGCCAATGCATAATAGGTGAGTAAACTAAAGACTTAAGAAACAAACTTGAATTTAATGAAAATCAAATTTTTTGTTTCGCAGAGGTTTTGCATCAATCCAAACCCTTACCGGGCAGTCCGTTCACCTGTGAGGCATTTGATATAAGTAAAGTTATTGTTCAGGGAGTACCAAAGGGACCCATGGCTCTACACAGTCCCATATCATTCTCAGTACGCACAGAAAATGCCGGTCTAGCTGAATTGGAGGCCTTCTCTGTTTCACCCACGAATCAAAATGTTCCCGTACACATTAACGAACAATCTGAGGGTATTTACAGTGTAGAGTTCATACCCACACAGCCTGGAAACTACAAGTTGACTTTGATGTATGGCGGCGAGACTTTACCCAATTCACCCTATTCGTTTACCGCCTCCACCACTGGTGCTAAAAATGATACACGAGCCTCAGGCAATGGATTGGAGGTATGCCATCGCAATAAAGAAGCCTCTTTTATTGTCTACTGTCCTGTGCAACCGAATGTTCAGATCGAACGCACTGACGAATTTGGTGAACGCATTGAGCCTAAAATTAAAGCCTTGGGTAATAATGAATGGCGTATTTCGTATACCATATTAACAGTCGGCCGTTATGAGATACGTGCCAGTTGTCCGAATCGTGGGAATTTGCCGGGTTCGCCTTGGCATATATCTTGCGTGGAATCTTCAAAAGTTACACCCGTTGGCGGTTGGGGCACATTACTGGATCATGAGGGCCGTTTAATTTTACCGGCACGCATAGTATTTGATGTTGAAAATGCTGGTCCCGGGGAACTGAATTGCACCATAGATGGTATTGAGATACCGGTGGATAAACTAAACGATGGCAAATTAAGACTCTTCATAACAGGAGAGAATTTGACACCTGGCGAGCATGATTTAGATTTGACTTGGAGTGGCCTAAGCATTGTGCAGTGCCCCAGAAGTGCTTTTGTTACAGGGCAACAGGCAGCTGATAAGGTTGTCTTGACTGGCCGTGGTTTGGCTGCTGCCCAGGCTGGTGAGGCTGCCCACTTTACCATTGATGCCACAGATGCTCCGGCAGGCAGGCCTGAAGTAATTTTAGTGCATCAGGATAACACATCTGTGCCCGTTAGTTTGGCTCAACCCCGGCCAAATGAAGCCATATGGCTAGCTTCGTATACACCACAGAAATCATCGTCCGGTACTTTAACTTTATCAGTTAAATGGAATGGTCGCTTGGTTAAGGGCTGCCCGCTTACGGTGGCTGTAGGTTCTTCTATGGATGCTTCAAAGGTTATATGCTCTGGCGAAGGTTTACGGCATGGCATTGTGGGTAAGGATATTAAGTCTTGGATTGATACACGTAGAGCTGGACCCGGTGAACTAACAGCCCACTGTGCTGGACCACGTAAGGTGGCCTATTGTGAGCTGTATGATCATGGTGATGCCACATTCACTTTGAACATAAAACCTCAAGAGCCGGGTAGACATTTGCTGACCATTAAGTATGGCGGACAAAATGTGCCAGGCTCACCGTTTGCCTTAAAGGTTGCAGGAGCACCAGATGCCAGCAAGGTAAGGCTAGTTATTCATCTGCCAGTGATATTATTGATTAATTTTTTTTTTTAATGGGGAACAGGTACGCGTTTATGGTCCGGGAATAGAGCATGGCGTTTTGGCTACCTTCCAATCACGCTTTATATGTGACACACGTGGTGCCGGTGCTGGTCAACTAACTGTACGTGTACGCGGCCCTAAGGGTGCCTTTCGCGTGGAAATGCAACGTGAATCCCAAAAAGACAGAACCATACTGTGCAAGGTACATGTATATATTTGAAGTGACTAGGAAAATTTTATTTAGTTTTTTAATCTGTTTCTAGTATGATCCCACGGAACCGGGTGACTATCGCGTAGAAGTGAAATGGGCTGGTGAATTTGTGCCCGGCTCACCGTTCCCTGTCATGATTTTCGACACTGAAGAGGAGTTGCGTAGGTTTCTGCAGGGCATATGAGGCCAAAGCAGCATTAGCACCATTATATTGCCAAGCCCTGCCCTTAGTCCACAACAACATCAACACAATCATCATAATCACCAGCATCATCATCATCATCATCAGCAGCATCATCATCAGCAGCATCATCAACTCCAGCAACATTTAGCCCACCAGCCAACAACAACTACAAACACAACAGCAACTATTCTACCTTTATTTTCGCATCATCAACAAGGCACTCTATTGCGTTTATCGCCGGTATATCTTAACGCAAGCGGTGGTCCGGGTAGCGCCCTAGGCTGTAATACCAGCAGCCGTACACCCAGCCATCAGTACATAAGTAATCCTGAATTGACTTTTGAAATTGGCTCACGTAGCTGTCTGAGTCGTCGTTGTAGACAGGAGTCATCATGTTGCATACTATGAACTGACTATCTGTCGGTCAATCTGTCTGTCTGCTTGTCTATCCAATTGTTATTGTTTAATTTATTACCTTTTTTGTACTTATTTATGGATTTACTTTTTATTAGTTGCGCCTTAATTTTAGTTTTTTTTTTTTTTTTGTTTTACTAACAACGAATTGTTTCGAAAGCTTTTGTTTCTGCAATCATAAGAGAAGAAAAAAAGTAACGAAATCTGAAGGAAAATTGTTTTAGAATGCTTAATTAGTTTCTTTTTTTAACAATTTAAAAAAAGAAAATTTATATTAATTTTATGGAAAAAAGAAAATATATTGTGTAACTAATTTTAGTTTTAAGTTTAAACGCTGACTACAATTATACATATATTCGATATCGTATTAAATTATATGAAGAAAGTGCATATTTTTTGGATATTTTTTTTTTATTTTTTGCTCATTTTTACAAATATTTTATTACATTTTTTTTAAAATAATTAAAACATAAAAATGTATTCAAAATAAATTTTTACAATAATAAAAAAATAAATATTTTTAAAAGATAAGTTTTGATTTCTTAAATTGTACCGGTATAAAGTGCGCGTCAACATACAAAATTCTCCAAAGAGATCATTTGGGCAATTCACACGACTTTGTATCGTGTATGTTGTATTGAATACACTTGGTTGTTTGTGAACGCTCAATGCTATGCTGTATTGTGTATTTCGTATTCCAAATGTATCTTTTTGGCATTCAAACAATTTGATATCACGAAACCAACACAACTTTTGAAAAACATATAAAAACATATACACATTTTTTTCATTCACACAATTTGATAGCACGAAACCAATACAACTTTTAAAAACATATGAAAAAAATGTGTATAAGTGTATCGGATTTTTACGTGAAAATTATCAACAACAAGCATACACTGTTGTATAATCGTCCAACAATACACTCAATCGACTTTAAACTGTAGGTTCCGCCACTCATGTACTAAATTAATACACGCAACGTAAATGGTGTTAGACGCTAATCGTAATCTTAACTGAAGGATTGTAATGACCAATTATGTATGTTAGGCGTCTACTGTTCTCTTTTGAAGAAGTTGAATTCGCTCCTTGTATTGGACATCTTAGCCGTAGTGTAATACATTCCTCTTTCCATGTTGGTACAAGCAATTTAAATCTGAATGGAAGCAAGACAACAACAAACCCTATCGAAACAAATTAGTGAAAGTACCATAACTAATATGTATGATGGTGTGGCTTAACTTGCAGTATGATTTCGAGTTAAAACACAGCAATGTTTACGTCATAAAAAATAATTTGACCCACTTTCTACAAGTTCAAGTTCAAATAGAAATAAAAGTAAAATTTTCTGTTATTTTTTCTTTCGTTTTAAATAAAATTAAATTTGTGTTATAAATACCGGAGTATTGATGAAAAGTAAACACAGTTCCTTTAAACAATTATTCACAGTCATAACGTTTGCAATCAATATGAACTTCTTTCAAAGTTTAGTGCTGCTTTCGGTATTTGCTGCTTTAACTTTAGCAGGACATGTTCACCATAAGTATACTCAAGGTGATGGTGCTGTAGCAGTTCATTATTCTGTGGTTACTGAACACAAAACTGTCCATGGTGGTCGTAAAGATCATGAGGGACATATGGGACATGAAGTGCACCAGGGTCACAGCGGACATAAAGGTCATGAGAGACATCATGATTATAATGGCCACCACAGTGCCAGTCAACATGCCTGGGTTCACGATGATGCTCACAATGCAGACAGTCATGATGGTGGCCACGACGGTGGTCATGATGGTGGTCATGATGGCGGTCACCATGATCATCATGCATATCCAAAATATGATTTTAGTTACGGTATTAAAGATCCAAAAACTGGTGATATTAAGAGTCATAAAGAAATCCGTGATGGCGACTCAGTCAAGGGTAAGTGACCGTTATACGACTGATTTTGTGTAACAACTTGCTTTAACCGATTCTTTAATTCTAGGCAGCTACACCGTTAAGGAAGCTGATGGCACTACTCGTCATGTAGAATATACTGCCGATAAGCATACAGGCTTTAATGCTGTAGTACATACAACAGGTCATGCACATGCTGATACTGCTAAAGAACATGGTCATGCTAGCTACGAGCATGGCTATGGACATGCTCATGGCCAAGCTAGCAGTTTTATTATGGTTAAGAAACAAGAAGAAAGAAAGCATTGATAAATAAAAATTATTTTAAGGAACAAAAATATAAAAAATTAATGATGGTTTCGTGAATTTCAAAACAAACAGCAATAAGTTTTTTGGCGAAGACAAAAACCAATCTTCGTTTCTAATAGTGGTTGGTCAGCTATCCGGAGAATAAAAGAAAGGAAACATCCAAAACACTTTGTTATTGTCGTGTAGGAATGCTAAAAGACTGCTGTTGAAAGGCCATAAACTTATGAAGGGTTTCACAATAATGTCTCCCTCAATCCTGTGAAAACTAAGGATGATGTTCGATGTCAGTAAGGATAACCCACAGTCTATCTCTGATAAGTAGCCACATATTGCTTTATGAAATGATTTAACACCACGTTTGCTTCAAGTACTGTACTGGTTAATCCTTTTCACTGTCATGGAACCTAAATTTTGGGCTTGCAGCGATTCCTGCGCCAAATCTGTAATATTCGATTACTACTCTCTGGATATTTAAGTTTCTGGGCCTCGCTTTTTCTTACCTTTCGCTGAGTATACCTCTCGTAACTATACTGAAAGGTTCAGGACCCATTATCCTCACGAGCTCTATGTTTGTTCAGTGCTCACAATTCCTACAAGACTTGGGGTTCAACAAAAAAATATGTTTATTCCTGTGCCTAATATTGAGTCACAGACGTCTGTACTTTAGTTCAAGTTAAATTGGTTCTCCGCTTGAAAGTCGCTGTCTGCGAGTTTTTCTAGAAACACCTAATATTTCACTATACTACCAAACACCCTCGCACCTGTGTCATCTACGATTTTTGACCATCCGCCTAGTTCAGAATACTCACTCTCTTCAAAGAATATATAGCTACCGACTTGCTCTTTCTACTTTTAGTACAATAATTAGTCACATTTCAAAGCATTTTCTAAAATTATAGAGTCTACAGGTTCTGCTAAGGAGGGAGTTGCCAACCACTTACTGTGTCCGATCACAATAATATCTGATGTATTTGGTGTTAAAACGATTATCCTAACCATTGCCTCCATGTATCTAGTTTTCACTGTCATATACAAGCGTCTTAAGCACCACAGAGTCTAAGATGGGTCCTCATTGACCCGATTATGCTACCACATACGTCCGCCCAAACTGTTTTCCTAGTCATTCTAGTTTGCATTCAATGCATCATTATGCGTTCGCTCCTCCAAGATTTACCTGCATAACTTCTACATTTCAGTACTCTAGGCACTAGAGGTATATTTAGGAAGCTCTGTCAAGCTTCTGGGCACTCAGAGTTTGTTAACAGTATGCGCTAAAGGCTAAAGGTAATTTGGATGGCAGCTAGGTACTGTCGGTGTTATAATGGAATCATATGGGTTTCAAAAAAAAGATTTAATTTAATCTAACCTAACCTAACATCTACAAAGTTCTGCCTTAACGGAACGTTCTTTCTTAAGCGAACATAGAGGAAGGGAGGTGATGACTCTATTTTTAATTCGTAATATTTTTAGTACTTCAGTTCAATCGTATGTACTTTCTGCCCATTTCTTGCGAGATTCAGATTTAGGTTATTTGGCTCTCTATTTCTTGTCAGCTTAACAGAGTTAACATCTGTTGATGTCAATTATATAGCTTCGTTTATTAAACTTTCATGTTGGTTTCCAACGAAGGGTAGTCCTTACTTTAATGTGCAGCCCTTCCGCTGCCCAACTTATTCGTTGAGTTTGGTGGAATTCGATCAGTACAGGGACTGCGCTTAACTGTGGGATCAGGACGGACCTCTATGCTTACTCAAGTCAGCTTTGATAAACAAAGCTAGCACTTCGAACTAACCTATATACTGTATATTTAATGTATATTTGAATGTATATTTCAGCATCGAACTAATTTTACTACGTAATCGCAGTAGTCTAGTAGATGGTGTGTTGGCTTATTAGACGTGGGGCCACGGTTCAAATACCACATCAGAAGCGACTCCTCTTTGCAAATTTTTGGCAAAAAATTTGAGAGTAAATAAAATTGCCATGAAATGTTTCTCAAATTTCGGTCGTTTGGAATCATTTTTAACGTGTACGTCCCACCACTTAAGAATAAATTAACACACACAAGTGGTGTGTTGAACTAGGTTGTTATCTTGACTGAAGGGTTGTAATGATCAACTATGTATGTATGCATGAAAAATATTTAAATTCAGCTTAATTTATGAGTCACAATTTGGTTAATTTTTGCTTTACTTACTTGCGTTGGCTTTGCAATCGAATAAAACTTCCTTACGTCACGTATAGTTTAAAACTTAAGTTGTGTACATACTTACCTTTGTTTCCTTAGGAAGCAAATAAAACAATTTTTTTTTGCATTTTATTACTGCTCAATTATATTTTATTTTTAATTTATTTCTTAAAAAGAAAAGTTTAAACATTCATAAATCGTCCAAAGAAATACGACAAATTTTGGGAACCCTTAATAACGTAAATGAATGGACGATTAGCCCAAAAACGTGTTCTTTTAACATAACTTGCAGGCATTGCACGTATAACTGTAAATGATAATAATATTAAGAAAGATTTTTTTTCTTTATTGATCGTTTCATATTGTTTGATGATGATTTTGTGGATCCCGTTTATGTTGTTGACATATAATGAGAGACACGTCAGTGAATAACCCAATAGGCAAGACATGCGCCTTTTTTTCTTATTAAACCGATACATACTTATTTTAAATATATTTTTCTAATTGATTGATTAATTAATTAATAAAAGCTGCTTAAAATTTACTGACAAATTTTTCTTTCATATTGCCAGCAAAGAAAACTACTCCAAATCGATTTTTTATTGCGTAATAAAAAGGCCTATTAACGGTGAATATTTTGGGTGGAATTGTAAGTCCTCCTGCTGAACCAAAGGCAACAAACATTGCTTTTTATACAGATTAAATATGAAAAAGAATTAAAAAAAAGAATTCAAAAAGGTAAATACGTTATATTGCGTCAAAAAAGTTAAAACACTTTAAATAGTAAAAGGACTTAAAAGATAGTGATTGAGAACATTTCGTGTCCATACAACCTAACGAAAATTATAGTTCATAGATTCCAGTTATCGCCGTAAACCAGTAGCCAGTAGTCGAAAGCCCAGCTCAAAATCCAGCTCTTCTTCTGGCAGTCTTCTTGCAAAAACTTTGATAGAAAATAACGACGTTAAACTCGCGAATTAAATTAAAGACACACAACTTGGGTGGTGTGGGTGGTTAGGTTATAATCCTGTTTAAAGCTTTGCAATGACCAATAACTTATCGATAACTTATCGCTCAGAGAGAGTTCATGTCCAAGATTACTAATAGAAGCTGCTCTAACAAGAGCCTTAAAAATTTGATCAGCAAGGTTATTCGCCAATTCACCAATTTTATTCGCCATCAAGCACTGGGATAGCATGGCTTCTGAACTCTCGCCTAATGCTGATACTCACGCGTGTAGAAATTTGTGCAGAATTGCAACAGATTGAAGGAAAAGCTCGCATACCTTTCCTTATTTTGTCTTATATATCCGGGAAGGAGATATAGAAATTAGAAATAAGTGTCATCTTGTTATACGAAACCGAGATATTCATCAGGTCGGAACCTCTTAAAATCGATTTTCAGCTCAGGAATATCCTTGCTATTCCACTATCCTTAGTTTGATCTACGCTATGGTATCATATTTCTATCCAAGTATCTTATTTCATAATAACAGCGCATTATAAAATGTATCTGCTGCCTCTAAAGGCATAACTGAGTGCTGTCAGGTGCGTCTGAGAAATTCCATGGGTAGTTGCGAATAAAATAAACAATCATACGTAATTGTGTACTTTTTACTGGCATCTAAGCTTCTAAGCACCTAAGGATGCCTTAGTTCCACCATATACATACGTACGGAACTATCATTATCGCACCTAATACGCTGTAAAAAATGTTAGCATGGAAGGCATAGATTTCTCCTGGATTGAACTACGCAGCTAGTTATGCGGTTGGGTTCATTGGCAGTCGTATAGCAAAATATTTCCTAATAGTGTTCTACTACTACTCTTTCTTAAGAGATCGTGTTACCTAACCTATCTTTCATGTTAGTTATTGAGATCATGCTCTATTGTACGACTGGAGGAAATTATTTGCAGAAGCCTGAAATTTTGAAGATCAAAACCCACCAGAGGAGGGTACTAAAGCGGTTATCGAGGCGCCACAAAAGGCAAAATAAAATTAAAGTAACAAAAAAATTAAAGTTTTCCTCAATCATAGTCTCAGAGTAATCCAGTGCATATAGTTTTTCAATGTCAAACTATGCTCAAACATTCATTTTCCTGGTGATGAGATTGCGCTGTGGTAGGCATATGATACAGAAGTTAATATACAATAAAACAAAAATAGCTCTCGACGAAGGTCAGCATTAAACGAAAATTTATGAAATTTTATACGTCATTATGCAATATTCGTGGGGAAACTTATTTAAAATTCAAAAACCATTTTGTAAATTTTTTATTCTACCTTAGGGTTAGGATCTGGACTATTCTGGTTCACAGATAGGAATTTCTAACATTGGCACGATATTTCTCTGTTTCTTCGGCGACTTCCTCTCAGAAGTCTTCTGCCAAAAAATATACTAGTAAATAAAATTTCCATAAAAAGTTTCTCAAAAATCTGTCGTTCGAAGTCGAATTTAAACTTTAGGTCCTGCCACTCATGGATAAAATTAACACACATACAACGTGGGTGATGTGAGAAGCTAAATCGTAATCCTGAGCTATAATAAGTCAGTAATTTTTAAAACTACAGAAAGTATAAAGATTTCCATTCCATCCTACAAAAACTATAATTTATCTTCAAATATGAAGCCTTTACTACCATATGGTTAGTATCTACTATTTTCATAGGACTTCTGCCAAAGACAGAGCACGTAAAAGCACACTCTAAGAAAATTGCATAATAAAAATTTAGTTAATTGGCCTTTGGGAATAAACTATGACTATTGACTGGCACCCCCATGGTAGTAGTAGGTGAAATGGTTTTTTCTATTGAGACCAACACTCAGGAGAGATAGTTTATAACAAACAGGAAAGAGGTTGTGGTGTGCAACAATTTTTTTTATGACCAGTGTTTATACCTTTGTCACCCCTATTCGGGAATTGCTTTTTAATTATAATTCTCACTTTCTTTTTTTCTGTTGTGAGTATTTATTGTACATATCATGTCAGGCAAACCATCAGACAAACACAAACAACCAGAGTCTCTGGTGAGAATGGATCCCATGGCCTCAGCACTTGATGTGTACCACACTACTAACTAGGATATCGGGGCACCAAAAAATAGAAAGGCTTGGATCGAAATAGAATGTATATGTAAAGTAATTTTCTTAAAATTGCGGAATTTATTTTTATTCTTTTAAGGATTTTACAATAACTAGACTTTTTTTTATTTAAAAAAAATAAATGTAAACTGTGACCAACTAGCAGTCAAAAGAATTTCTTTTAAACCCTTTAACGACGGACTTTGATTTGAAATCGTGTGCATATAACATAATAAAATGGCCTATTAGCGACGGATATTCTAGATGATTCAATCCTCATGCTGGTCATACTAAATCCAATTACTATAATAAATATGAAAATTAATATTTAAAACAAATTAAATGGAATACAATAAGTGTGGCAAAAGAATGCCAAAATAAGAGCAATTTAATTTTGTTCAAAAAATAGTTTTTAATCTGTATGTTTAATTTTTTAATGCACTGTAGTCAATTACATAAAAAATATTTTTCTTTTTTTTAATTTCCAATTGAGTTAAAATTTATGCTGACTTCCTTTGAAGAATACAACGCCATCCTGATTTATTAAAACATAATAGAACGGCTTATCAACAGTGAATGTTTTTGGTGATTCCATAAACATGGGCATAGCGCAGTACATTACAACCATTGCTAGTGAAGAAATGGAATAATGATAAGAAGAATTAATCAATTAAATAAATTTCTAAAAAGATTTACAAAAAGATTTGAGAAGCTAAATAAAATAGAGGACAAGAGAACTTTTGAGAAACTAAATACAATAGACGGCAAGAAAATTATAAATAGGCTTCTAGGTATAGTAAACTTTAAGATCTCATAGCATAACTGAAAGTGCACATATAAAGCTTAGTGATTGAGAACAGATATTTTGAAGGCTTACAAGATTATAGGAGTAATTTGAGTCAAAAAAAAAGAAAGGTTAAAGAGTGGCCTAAAAGGCTCCAGCATAGGCCATGAGTTCTGGTACTAAAGCAGTAAAAGAAATTATTGCTACACAGGATTATTATTATTAGCATTATTATTAGGATTATTATGTGCACGAGGGCTCTCAATAGTATAGGGTCGTAGGTTCGATTCCCACCAGAGACTCTGGTGAGTTACACTACACTGTGCAATGTTGTCAAAATTACTCAGCTCGCATATAATTAAATATAATTTGTAATTGTATTGGCATGGACATAAACCCAATTGTTATAACATTCTGCACATTCTGTACATATCACAAGTTAGGTGTATTGTATCATTTGTTGTAAAATATTTAAAATCGGTTTTTCTAGGATTCGCTGCATGTGCTTGTAATTTTTCTTTAGAAGAAAAAAATTCACTATAAAAGCAACTTTGAATTTTAATAAAATATTTAAATTTTTCAATGATTTTAAGATTATCAGGCGCAAGTCTTTAGTTCGTTTAATAACACGGTGTGACAGTCAAAATACACCCAACTAATAACATAGTGTAGGTTTTGAGTTTTGTTGAGTAGAACTCAAAAATATTTTATTTTTATATTTCTCGAACCCTCCAAACTTCTTTTATTTGACAAAAACTGTATTTGTAATCTTTTCATACAAAATTATTGATTAACCAAATATTTTTTAATCTATTTTCAAAACCCAAAATTTTTTAAAAAGCAGGGAAATGAACCTTTAAAATGGTATACTTAAACATATGGTTTAAACTTACATACATACATTATGAGTTTTGATCGGGTGAACTGGATGATTTTTTTCTTATTTTTTCAAGTTTAGCCGTTCTTAATTGTCAAATTTAATTAAAAATTATGAAATAAGTGATGACATTCCGAAAGTGCATTATCTTGTGAAGAGATTGACACTTCGTTTGATAAAATCGGCAAAAATTACTGTAGCTCTTATATAAATAGTATAGCAGTAGTGTTTTATTTTTTATATACATATACAGTAGCTCCAAGCGAAACTCGTACACCTATGAAAATATATTTCTTTAAATAATATGTCTAAAACTAAAAGGCTAAAAATTTTTTTTTCTTAATTTTAGTATAACACTATGTGCTTAATTACATAGCAGAAATAAAATTATAAAAATATCCTTATTTATTAAAATAAAGATAAATGTTCTAAAAAGTGGCAATTTTTGACGTCAAAGCCAAACTCGAGAAAAGGATTGAGAATAAGAAGAAAACTGCAAATAAAATTTTGTCCGTTAGAGACGAGCAATATATTTTACGTCAAATCAAAAAGGACCCATTTTTAAGTGCTCCAAAACTCGCAGAAATTGCTGAGATATATTTAGGGAAAAAATGTTCCCCACAGACTATAAGAAACGTATTAAACAGGGCTGATTTCCATGGTAGAAGAGCAAGAGTTAAACCTCTTATTAGTAAAAGAAATCAAACAATAAGGTTACGATTCGCCAAGGAACACGAATCAAAGGATTTTTCATTTTGGAAGGATGTGCTATTCACTGATGAAAGCAAATTCAACTTGTTTGGTTCAGATGGTAGACCTTATGTATGGAGAAGATCAAATGAGGAGCTGCTTGCCAAAAACATTAAACCCACAGTTAAGTTCGGTGGTGGGTCGGTAATGGTTTGGGGATCATTTTCTGCATCTGGGCCTGGTATATTGCACTTTATCGATGGTACCATGGATCAGCATATGTATCTTAACATTTTAGAAGGAAGTTTGCCACTTTGCAAGCAGAAACTTTGTCTTGGTGAAAACTTTTATTTTTACCAAGATAACGACCTTAAGCATAAAGCTCACAAAGTGATGTCATGGTTACTTTTAAATTGTCCACATGTTATGAATACACCTGCCCAGAGTCCAGACATAAACCCAGTAGAAAATCTGTGGAGCTCTCTCGATCGTAAGATTCGAAATCACAGAATAAGTTCCAAGGATGACTTGAAAAGAGCTCTTCAGGACGAATGGGGCAAAATTGAACCAAGTTTTTGCGAAAAACTTGTGGGCAGTATGCCAAATAGATTGAAGATGCTAATAAAAAATAAAGGCATGCATACCAAATATTAATATTTAAAAATTACAAAGTTATCTTTTTATTTAAGTGTGGTGTACGGTTCCTCTTGGTCATAGAAATTACTATTATTTTATGTTTTTGTAAAAAAAAAATTTTTTTTAATTCTAACTTCAAGTTTTTATGTTTTGTCAAATTGCTTATACAATGAACTAATAAAATATAAACACTTTTGTTTTTTAAGAGTTTCTTATTTGATGTTATAAGATAGTTTAAAAATTAATCTAAGGTGTACGAGTTTCGCTTGGAACTACTATATTTTGATATACCTTATCAAATGAACTTTCAGTTCAAAAATTTTCAACATTTTTGTTGGATCTGGATTGTTTATTCACCTTTGGGCGACTACCAGAAGTCGGCTAATATTTGTGTTTTTTGCAAATATTATTATTTCGCTTTGCGCAAACATTGCCCAACTTCTGGTGGTCGCTCAAACGTGAAATTGATATATTTTCCAATAAACAATCAAGATCCATCAAAAATTCTAAAAATTTTCAAAGTTCATTTGAAAAAAATATATATATGAAAAATATAACACAATTGTTCTACTCTTTAAATAATAACAACGGTAATTTTGTTCGATTTTATCAAACAAAAGTCAATCTCTTCACAAGAGAATGCACTTTAAGAATGTCTCCACTTATTTTATGGTTTTTAATTAAATTTTACTATTAAGAATGGACAAACTTGAAAAATATGAAAAAATGAGCATTTGCCAAGTTTACCTCATCAAACCCCATAGATTACTAAGTCAAATAATATATATGTACATATGTATATGTATACCGTTTTAAAGGCCCATCTCTCCTCTTTCAAAGAAAGTTTAAATTTGTGACATTGGTTCAGAAATGTTTGTGTAATCAATAAATTTGTGCGTAAAGTAAAAAAAAAAACAGTTTTTGTCAAATAAAACAAGTTTGGAGGGTTCGACAAATATAAAAAAATATTTTTAAGTTCTACTCAACAAAACTCACAACTTACACTAGGTCATTAGCTGGGTATATTTAATTTTTTTTATTTTGTCGCATAGTGTAATCTTTAGCGTTACCTTTAAATTTACACACACATATATACATACATACATACGTATGTATTAATTTTGGATCCTTTAAGCATAATTTACTTTAAAGGCCTGTTAGTAACAAATATTGTAAGTAATGTAATCATCATGATGATTATTATATTAAACCCAAAGGCTACCATTGAATTAAAGTTGTTATAACAAACAAATAACACACAACAAATTCATCATGATGAAATGATTCATTAAAATGATGTATTAGGATGCCTTATTTTATGAATTTCTAAACTTTTTAGAAGCAAAAATAATGATACTAAATGCAACATAAAATGTCAATTTTGTTTCAAATATTCATACATTTTTCGTCATTTGTTCCTTTTAATACAGTAACAGAAAAAAGTCTACATACCCTCTAATTTTTTTTTTTTTTGTTTTTTTCGAATAATTTCTAGGTTATATATTTTTTAAATTCGCTTTTGTCTTCAAACATTCTTAATTGTAATTGTCTTAAACACCACTATAATACCATTTTCAATTTGATAAAAATAAACGGAAGCAAAGTCCTCATACAGCGGGAGTATGCAGACTTTTTTCTCTGACTGTATGTACGCTTAATTTTTTATTACACTGTATTTAATTATATAAATGAATATTTTGTTTTGTTATTGCACATTTCCAATCGAATTAAAATTTATGCTGACTTCCTTTGAAGAATACAATTCCATCCTGATTTAATATGATGTAGTATTAACGGCTTATTAACAATGAACATTGGTTCTCTAGTAAAGCATTGCTGAACCTGAATTGATCCCGAAATTGAAAACTTTGTTTAGTATAATAATACACGATATAAAAGGCTCCTGCCATACGAACACTGCTTAAATAGAACTGCTTCTGGCAAAAGGTATGTTTCATACTCCATTACTTAGTTTGTATTTGACAGTCGCTGATAACACATTACCATGCGATTTGCGAAGACAATACAAAAATCTTAATTATTAAAATTATTAATTAATTAATTAATAATAATTAATTCTCTCCACTTCCTTCCAAGTTACTATTTCCTATTTCAAAACCTAAAGAAATCTCTCAGCGGAAAGAGATAGGACTCCAAGTATAAAATCATGTGACACAAAAATTTACTTTGATGACCTCGACAAATCTCTCACTCTTCGAAGGGATACAAAGAAAGATTAAACGATTGACTACATTATTTGTAAATAATTCATACCTACTGGAAAGCAATCAACTAGTGACCGAATTTGAAAGTGTTCTTTATCGATCTCAATTTAAAAACGTTTTCTGATTCGAATGATATTTCAGGATAAGTTCTGCCTGTTCTTTTCAAAGAATCATATTGTGCTGCAATTGTTGCTAATCTAATGACAGTCCCGCCCAGTTCTACAGCTCTCAAAAATATGATTACCCTTCAGTTTATGAAATATTTACAAAACAAACCATCTCAACAGCGACAAACAATTCGATTTTCATAAAATACGCTTAAAACCCTTATAACCTTTTCTTTACAATTAAAAAACGAGAACCTTGTTCAAAATTAATATTTTCCGAACTTTTAAGACCATCACATGTAAGTTTTTAGTTTATTTAAACACTTTTAATGACACCTTCAAATAAACGCATATTGATTGGGTTTCGTTCACGCTATGGCTATAATAATTATAATTAAAAATTTGAAACAAACAAATACAATAAATCCGCCATAATGAGTAATGAAAGTGATGCCATATTTTATTAATTTAAATTTTTTTTCTTGAAACATTGACAATGATGATATGACATATGAGCCTGAGTTTCATCGTTATTAATAATTATTATGATTAATAAAAGTGTTTACTTTTTTATTGCACTGTAGTTAATTAAATAAAAAAAATTAATTTTCATTATATATTTCCAATTGAATTAAAATATTTGTTGACTTCCTTTGAAGAGTACAATTCCAACCTGATTTAATAAAACATAATAGAACGGCTTATTAACAGTGAATGTTTTTGGTGGTGGCAAAAACAAGGACAGAGAGAGGCGATTCTTGATCATTGCTGTTGAAAAATTTCATAACGGATGAGATTAGATTAGTTTGCGATACAAGAAAATTAAAATAAAAAGAAATTTTATTTTTGACAGCCATTGATAGCAGACAACCCTGTGATTTAACAATAAAATGAAAAAAATCCATAAATTGGATTACAATTTACTACCTTATCCACCCTATTCACCTCAAATAATATTTTCTATTTCAAAACCTAAAGAAATGGCTCAGCGGTAATAGGTCTGCTTTGATGTTCATCACAAATTTCGTTTTTTTTATATCTGCTGGATAGCAATAAATCGTTGCCCGAACCTAGAAATATTCTTATCGATCTCAACATAAACAAATCTTCTGATTCGTATGATATTTCAGCACAGGTCTTGAAACAGTGCTCTTCGATGTTTGCTGGTATTTTTTCAACGCAGTGTTTTAAGTTCTCTAGCAAAGAACCTACATTTTTTCGTTCTAAATTTATTTCAAATATTTTAGGGTATTATTTTTTTGCATTATTAAATGTGCTTAATTTTTTATTACACTGTATATAGTTATTCAAATAAAAAAATTAATTTTCATTATAATTTTACAATTGAATTAAAATTTTTGTTGACTTCCTTTGAAGAGTACAATTCCATCCTTATTTAATAGAACATAATAGAACGGCTTATTAACAGTGAATGTTATTGGTGGTTCTACAAACATGGGCATAGAGCAGCACCTAATGGCCATTACTGTTAAAAAATATCATAACGGATGAGATTAAATCATTAGTTTACGATACAAAAAAATTAAAATAAAAAGACATTTTAATAAGCAAAATAAATGATTAAAAATGCACTTTAAACACTTTATTAATAAATTGCTGACTCCTACCTAAATAGGCAATACTGCTTCTGTCAAAAACATCAGTCAGTTGGTTGCTATCAAAAATGTGAAGAAGCTGTTTTATTTAGTTTATTTTTGACAGCCATTGATAGCAGAAAACCCTGCAAAAATCAATAAATTGAATTACAATTTACTGCCTTATCCACCCTATTCTCCTCAACTAATTATTTTCTATTTCAAAACCTAAAGAAATGGCTCAGCGAAAAGAGGCGTAGTTTAATAATCTTCACAAATTTTGTTTTTTAATATCTGCTATAAACAATAAACTGCCCGAACCAAGAAGTATTCTTATTGACCTCAAACAAATCTTCTGATTTGGATGATATTTCAGCACAGATCCTCTTCTATATTTGACAGTATTTTTTTAAACACTTTTATTTATGTTGCCTGGTAAGAACCTAAATTTTCTCGTTTTAATTTTATTTCAAATATTAAAATACACTGTTTTTTCCATAATTAAGTGTGCTTAATTATTTATTACACTGTATGTAGTCAATCAAATAAAAAAATTAATTTTCTTTATAATTTTCCAATTGAATTAAATTTTTTGCTGATTTCCTGTGAAAAATACAATGCCATGCCAATTTAATAAAATATAATAGAACGGCTTATTAACAGTGAATGTTTTCGGTGGTGGTACACAGATGTCCCTAGAGCGGCACCTCTTGATCATTGCTGTCGATAAATTTCGTAATGGAAAAGAAGGGAAAACACAAAAAAACAAAATTAAATAAAAAAAAAAAACAAAAAAAAAACGGTATTTTAAAAACTTTGATAAGCAATGATAAGAATAAAATGCAAAAAATTCATAAACTGTATTAAAATTTACTCCCTTATCCACCCTATTCTCCTCAACTTAGTATCTCCTATTTCAAAATCTGAAGAAATGTCTCAGCGAAAAGGGGCCTAGTTTGATGATCATCACAAATTTTGTTTTTTTATATCTGCTGGAAAGTAATAAATCGCTGCCTGAACCAAGAGGTATTCTTATCGATCTCAATATAAACAAATCTTCTGATCGGATGATATTTCAGCACAGGTCTTGAAGCAGTGCTCTTTTTAATTTTTTTTTTTTCAAACATAAGCTCCATAGTTATTTGCGTCATTAAGTGTGCTTAATGTTTTATTACACTGTATGTGGTTAATCAAATAAAAAAATTAATTTTCTTTATCATTTTCCACTTCAATTAAAATATTTGCTGACTTCCTTTGAAGAATACAACTTCATCCCGATTTAATAAAACATAATAGAACGGCTTATTAACAGCGAATGTTTTTGGTGGTGGCACACGCCTAGAGCGGCACTTCATGATCATGGCTGTCGAAAAATTTAGTAACGGAAAAGAAGGGAAAACACAGAAAAACAAAATAAAATTAAAAAAGAGGCAATTTTTAAAAACTTTGACAAGCAATAAAACGCACATTAAGAAATTTGTAAGTAAGCTGTGCGATAAGCAAACATCTGTCAATTGATGTTTAAAAGTTTTAAAAAGCTGGGTCATTAAGTTTATATTTGATAGCCTTTGATAGTAGACTATCCTGTGATTTGAGAATAAAACACAAACATTTTATGAATTCAACTACAAATTGCTTCTTGCGGAGAGCATTTCACTCCCAGTAACTATTTCCAGTATAAAATTTTATTTTGCTGAAGAGAACAAAAAATTTTTTAAAAAGGACTCCTATGGTTCTTATCATGAAAAAATTTCCTGTTTCGAATGATAGTTCTGCACAGATCCTACAGCAGTACTTTTCTACATACATATATATGTACATAATTGGTCATTACAACCCTTCAGTCAGAATTACAACATAACTTCTCACACCACCTATGTTGTGTGCGTTAATTGATCCATGATAGGAAGGACCTACATTTTAGAGTCGACTCCGAACGACAGATTTTTAAGAAACTTTCTAATGGCAATTTCATTTACTCACAGAGTTTTTGTCTGAAATCTGATGAGGGGAAGTCGCCGAAAAAATATTTTTTCATATTTCGTTTTGGTGGGAATGTCTGAACTGGGGTTTGAACCGTGACCTCACATCTAATAAGCCCATGCACTACCTACTAGACTACGACGACTTCAATAAAATAAGCAATCATACGTAATTGTGTACTTTGAACTGCAAATTGCTTAAGATGCCTTAGATCCAGCAGATACGTACGGAATTATCATTGTCGTACATAATAAGCCGTAAAATAACGTTCGCATGAGAGGTCTAGATGTCTCTTAGATTGAACTGCAGGAGCTAGTTTTGCAGTTAGGCTCAGTGGTAGTTGTAGAGAAAAGGAGATATTTTGCTGAGTGTTATACTCTTTCTGAAGAGGTCGTGCTGTCTGACCTTTCATTCATGTTTGTTATTCAGATGATGTGAGATTGGAGTCAGGGAAATTATTCACAAGGATTAGAAGTCTTTAACTTTTAGAAGCCGAAACACACCAGAGGGTGCTGCTAAAGCGGTTATCGAAGCGCGAAAAACGCAAAACAAAATTAAAGCGAAAACAACACAAAAATTTCATCGTTGTCTCAGAGAGATCCTGTGAATTTGGATTTTCAATGTCAAGCTATACTGAAAAAGTACACAAACATATGCATAGAGAAACTAATATACATACAATAAAGCAACATGAATAAATCTCCTCATTCGGATGATATTCCAGGAATGGTCTTCTACGCTTGCTTATCTGTAATCTATCCTTGGAAAATTGCTGGTCCCCTGAAAACTATCGACCAATTACAACATGTTCCCAACTTTCCAAACCATTTCGATTTTTTTACAAAGATTACCTAAAAGTGTGTTTATCAGTCTACACTTCTTTCTTTCAAAGGGATACAAAGTTACCAAGGATTAATGAAAATGTTATATTAAAGTGGTCATATCTCATGAGTAGATAAATTTTTTTGCAAACATTAGATGACGTCCATGCTTAATGAACCTCAAATGCTTGCCTTTTAATTTTCTTTCAATGCTATTTTGTTTTGTATGCTCAACTTTTTTATTGCACTGTATTAATTACATAAAAGAAGTAAAAAATCATTTTTTTTTATAAATTTTCGATTTAAAATGTTTGCTGAATTCCTTTAAAGACTACAATGCCATCCTTATTTACTATAACATAATAGAAGGGTTTATCAACAGTGAATGTTTTTGGTGGTTTCAGAGCGATAGGACTAGTACGAGTCATCATAACCACTGCAGCTAAAAAAAGGGGTTAAGGAAAGGAAAAGAGGAGAAGTTTTTATGAATTTAAAAGAAAAACAAAAAATTTTAAAAAAAATTCTATTTTGTATGTTCGTAATGAGCCCGCTGTTAAAAAATAAAATGCGGTGCGAAAGTGGGCCAATGAAATGGTGAGTTTTTAATTTCCCGCACAACACTGCTCCTGCCAAAGGGCATCTGTGAAGTTTCGAAATTTGTTAAAATTTGTGGCATTTATGTTTATGATTGCCGTTACTAGTAGATTACCACGTGATTTGAGAAAGATGAGTTTTGACCAGGTGAGTTTCATGCAAAAATTTGAAAAATTCAACAGATTCTTTGCATTTGGCCACGAATAGTTATTTCTAATTGGAATCGCCGTAATGAGTAGGTAGTCTGTTGCCTTATTAGACGTGAGGCCAAGGTTCAAACCTCAGGTCAGACATCTCTAACAAAACGATATATGAAAAGTATTTCTTTGGTGACTCCCGCCCAGCAGATTTCTGCAAAAATAATGAATAAAATAAAATAAATAAAATGAATAAAATTGCCATGAAAAGTTTCTCAAAAAAGTCTGTTGTTCGGAGTTGATTTTAAACTGTCGGTCCTGCCACTCATGTATAAACATTAGCACACAAAGCATAAGTGGTTTGAGGAGCTAGGTCGTAATCTTAACTGAAAGGTTGTAATGACCAATTATGTATGGCTATTTCCTATTTAAAAAATTCAAGAAATGGCTCTTCGGAAAGAGTTTTGATTCCAACAGTGTTATCACTTCACAAACAAATCTAGCTTGATAACCTTGACAAGTCTTTAAAATTCTTTTTTTTATTTTTTTTGTGGAAATAAAGAAATGAATGGGAAGTTCACCAACCTATTTGTAAATAATTCATATCTGGAAAGCAATCAATCGCTGCCAGAACATTCTTTCGAGTTGCCACTGCGTTTAAAAAAACTTGTTTATTTGAACAGTGTTATCGACATTGCTTCGGCACTGCCATATTTTTAAAAAAGTTTATTTTGTTATATTGTAATAACGAAAATAAGTTCAAGAAAACTTTACAGTTCCCTTTAGCTAAAGGTGCCTTTAACTAAACCCAACTTTAACGGCAAGTTGTAATAATGGCCCTAAGAGTAAATAAAATTGTTATGAAAATTTTTTTAAAAAATCTGTTATTCGGAGCCGATTTTAAACTGCGATCTACAGTTTAAAATTAAAACACGCAACATAAGTGGGGTGAGAAGCTAGGTCGTAATGCTGACTGAAGGATTATAATGACCAATTGTATATGTATTATGTATTACAGACAGAATGTGTTCTTCAGGTGTAATTTCCGATTGTGGAACACTGTTCATGTCGAAATTTTTCCCAATACAATTTAAATACCTTCAGATTTAAATCTAACGTCCAAAGACACTGCTCCCTATTTTCTCACTCTCACAATCTTTTTTTCTAAAAACAATTGCATTTGTAGGACACCCCCCCTTATAAAAAAACTTTCGAAATACGTCTACAAAACGCAAAGGAGACTACACGTAAAAATAAAATGATTGTGTTGTATTTAAAAAGTCATGTTCTTATCAAGAAAGTCGCCGTAGTCTAGTAGGAAGTGTGTTGGCTTATTAGACTAAAGGCCCGAGTTCGAATCCCAGGTCAGACATCAAAACGAAAATATGAAAATATTTCTTCAGCGACTTCCTCTCAGCAGATTTCTGGCAAAAACTCTGAGAGTAAATAAAATTGCCATGAAAAGCTTCTCAAAATACTCTCGTTCGGAGTCGACTTTAAACTGTAGGTCCCGCCACTCATGTATAAAATTAATGCACACAACATAAGTGGTGTGAGAAGCTAGGTCGTAATCCTGACTGAAGGGTTGTAATGACCAATTATGTATGTATGTTCTTATCAAACAAGAATTTCATTTGGTCAGATTTAATATGTATTCAGCTTCATTTATTTCAAATTCAAAACCTTTCCAACAAAAAATGGCAAATTTAGATGATTTTTTTAAGACATAATAAAATGGCTGTTCAACAATGAATTTTTTGAGATCAATCAAGCTTATATCGAGCGACTCAGGCATAATGATGACACCTGTTTTGGAAAAAAATTTCATTAAAAAATGATAGCAAATGTTTTTAATGCACAATAAAGGTACACAACAAAATAATATTAAATAGACCATGATCATCCAATGCATAATAAGGTAAAATGAAAAGAAAAACCACTGAAAGCTTAAAATGAGCGCCTATTTTTTTGGATTAAAATTAGTTTTTTTTTTTAGTTACTATTATTGATACACTGTTTAATTCATTTTGAATTTTCATTATACAAATATCAATTTGTTTTTTTTATCATTTTTAACTTAACACTCCTTTATGTTGGTTCTCGTACAATTCCAATGAAATATGGAATTTTGATGGAACGCTTCGAGCAAATAATCAGCACAAATGCACGATTTATCATTAAATATGGACATATTGCATCACAGCTTATTCCTAAGGAATAAAAGTATAGAAAATGTAGACTTATAGTAATTGTCCGACACATAATACACTGTACATTAATTACATGTCAAATTGTGTTTTACTTTACATTACATTATATAAAAAGTAGCATAAGAGTATTAAAAAGAGTATTTAGGAAAAAAAAGGTAACTACTTGACAAGCCATGGTATTAGCAGATTCTACGAAAATTCTTAATTTTTTGCTGGGAGTATAATCAAATCTATAAAGTGTGTATCAGTGTCAACTTTTGAAATTTAGAAAAATGTTTTGTACAGTTGGCAACTCTCGAAAATTAGCAGCTGTCATCAATGCTTATTACTTACTTACTTAATTGGTCATTATAACGCCTCAGTTAGGACTACGACCTAGCTTCTCACAACCACTTATGTTGCGTGCGTTAATTTTATATGTACATGAGTGGCGCGACCTACAGTTTAAAGTCGATTCTGAACGACAGATTTATCAGAATCTTTTCATGGCAATTTTATTTACTCTAAAAGTTTTTGCCAGAAATATTTCTTGATATTTCGTTTTGTTCGAGATATCTGGACTTGAGGCGGTGTTCAAGAATGAAATCTAACAACCTACTTACTAAACTACGACGACTTCATTGAGTATTCCGATTATTAAAAATGAAGTGTTTTACAGAAAGAAAGAAAATTGTGAAAATGTTTGAAAGTAATGCTGAGACTAGTTGCAAAATTCGAAGAATTTTCACTAATAAAGTGCACCTAATGTATCAAGCATTCAAAAAGTGGTAAAAAAAATTTTAAGAAACTAGGTTTGTCATAGATATTTGAAGAAACTAGGTTGTCAGAGATGACGACCGTCAACGCATCGGTCGACACGTTGAAATCATTGCTAACGTAAACGAAAATATCAATTCGGCATCGTTCTCAACAACCTGAAATTTCCTGAAGCACTACGCAGTGAAATCGTCGTAGCCTAATAGGTAGGATGTTCAAGCTCCAGCCAAGACATCTCGAGCAAAACGAAATATGAATAAATCTTTCTTTCGGTGACTTCCTCTCAGTAGTCTTCAGACAAGAAACAAAAATCCAACACTGTGAGTATATAAAAATGTCATGAAAGGTTGCTCAAATATCACAAAATGGATGGTGTGAGATGCTAGGTCGTAATCCTGACTTTTAATGACCAATTAAGTATCTAAATAATTAAGCACTTCTCAAAGAATTTTGAAAAAAGAGACCCTCCTCAGGAGCTCAAACCAACAGACTACAGGATAGCATAGTACAGTGAAGTCAATGCTAATTTTTCGAAAATATGTTCTTCTTCGATGAAGCGCATTTCCATCCATATGGCTTACTGACTACACGAACTTGTCGAATTTTAGGCTCGGAAAATCCTCATGCAATTCATGGGAAACAAACACATCCACAACAAACAACTGTCTGATGTGGATGTTTGTTAGACATTAATTCTTTGGAGATGAGGCCGTATTTGCAGTGACTATAAACGGCATTCATTACGCAAACATGATAATGAAGTTCTTTACCCTCAATTAAATGGCATGGATCTGGACGGCATGTGATTTCACCACACCTCACATGTTCTATATTTGATTTATTGCAACAACGATTTGCAGAACAAATTATCTCTACAAAATCTAACGTTAACTCGCCACTAAGGCCATGCGATATAACGCCGTGCGATTTTTTCGAAATGATTTTCTAAATTCACGAGTTTCCGCGTGTTAACAATAAAAAAAACAATTCTTGAGCTAACGTCCGATTTCCAAGGCGTAATCGGTGAAAAAGTCACGGAAATTTTTATGAGAATTTCTGGCTATTGAGAAGTCGTTAAGTCACTTCTGACATACCTATAACACAGTCATTTTGGGAGACAGAAAGTTGTCATGAAAGTCTCCGTGTTTGCCAAGATGACCTTGTTATAGGCATGTCAGAAGTGACTTAACGACTCAATAACCATAAATCACATCAAGAATTTAGGCAGCCAGTACTTCTGAGATAACTAAAGACGATGTACAAAATCAGATTAGTAATACAGTCGACTTCCCGAGAGAATCGATTACTCAAATTTTTCCGCATACTAGATCATGCACACGCTGTAACTTGGAATGGATTTCATCAGGTAATGTTATGTGATGTTTACCGTAGTAATATACAGGAGGCATGCACTTAGAGCTCTCAGACCAATTGTGTCATTGTTTGGGCGTCACAGTCTAGTTGGTAATATTTTGATAGTAAATTCTCAGCACTGATGTCTCAAAAGAAAAAAATTTTAAAGTCTTCTGGAAAAAGCTTTAAGAGCAAGTAATTGCAATGTAAAAAACTGTTTTAAATCTATCGTTTGGAGTCGCGAATAAACTGTTGATCCCACCGCTCATATATAAAATTAACACGGGTATGAAAAGACAGGCCTCCTGAATCAAAACGTTGTATTGGTAATAAAGTAAGAAATTAAGACTATGGTAGAGGAGACCAGAGCTCTGGAGACTATGGTTAAAATAATAGGAGAGTGGTTTAACATAAGATCGTGAGGGGTTCAACTTAACCCCTAATCTATAGGGTGTTTCTGGCTTTTTCTATTCACCTGAAACTCTAGTTAAATTCCGGAATAAAAGAGTGGTTTATGAATGTAGTACCGTTATGTAGTAAGGAATCAAAAAGGGTGAAATAAATTCAACAAAATTTTTAAGAAGATAACAGAAAGAAATAACAATAACAAATCAACAGTGGGATTCTCGAAGTTGCCAAACAAAAAATGATATGAATATGGGGTGTATTTCTAGTTGTATGAGAACATTCGACGCCAATAATTAAAGGTTTATAGCTTACAATGCTAAACTGTGTTAAAATATCTGCTTAGTAAGCTTCAGCAAGTTATCATGTACCATTTGACGCATGAAAAAATGCTCTCAAATTGTACAAATTTATTTTGAAAATTTAAATTGAAATGAAATATGTATGTTCTTGGCTAAATTTCTTCATATACATATAATTGCCATAGTTACAGCGATATACATTAAAATTTGTCTATTTGGTGCGGTTTGCATGCTGGCGGCATTATCGGTTCTTATTTCATTTGAGAAAGTTATTGTGAATTGCGAGCGCTATCATGCCATGCTGACTGAACTTTTGTTAGCAAATCGTCGTTTATTGTAACAACAAATTGTTTTTAGAAGTGGTTCTAACGGCTATATTAAGCCATTGATTTATGTCGACAAATGAGCAACTATTTAAGCATTGGAAGCTAATATTCAAGCCACCGTTGAGCTCAAAATATATCGCCGTAGTTCAATAATCCAACAAAACGAAATACGAAAAAATATTCCCTCGGCGAATTGCTCTCAGCTGATTTCTGGCAAAACTCCTGAGAGTAAATAAAATTGCCATGAAAAGTGTCTCAAAAATCTGTCGTTCGGAATCAATCTGAAACTGTAGGTCCCGCCACAGATGTAGAAAATTAACACACACACAGCAAAAGTGGTGCGGGAAGCTAGATCGTAATCCCGATTAAAGGGTTGTAATGACTAAATATGTAAGACAATATTCAAGCCACCGTTGATGTCAAACGGACAGATTAATTAAGAAAAATTACGCTGATCAAATGGACTAGTAGCCTTGACATTATTTTCGACAGAGTATTACGAAACAGTATTACTGTCGTGTTGTCAAGTTGCCGAGCTCTTTAAAAAACACCCTATGCATACAAGTCGCGCGAAAGGTAATGTTGCCAGTCAGCATTAAAAATAGTGGTATATTATCATGCGCTCTGAAATTTTAAAATTGTGAAATTGGTTGTTTGTAAGGAGCGGTATTAATAATTCATTTTTTTTTTGGTAAATTTAAATAAATAAATCATAACAACAGAAACAGAAAACAAATTCTTTTAATTTCAAAATTGAAATCCTGGAATCCGTAGGAGTCATGCAAGTGACATGAGTTTGTAACACAGATTAAGATTACAATGCAATGAGATACTGACATATTCTTTGATCCCCTGTTTTATACTGAATGATGCAATTCTAATTAAAGTTCTTCTTAAATTAAATTAAAGTTATTTGTTTTAAGACTTTTAAAAATTTAAATTTTATTTTGTCAGCTTCTTTTTGGCTGATTTCTAAGTTTTCATCTTATAGTTCATCTTTAATTTCTGTAATTTTTGTTTCAGTACTTATTGTGGGTCTTACAATGGAACCGCCAAATAAAACTAAATATATAGCCGATGATATTTCAGTTGAAGTCTTATGAAGAATTTTAAAGAAAAATGGATGTTCAACAGTGAAATATTTTAGATCGGGCAGAGCACGTCTCTTTCTTATAGCCATGCCTAAAGAGGTGAGATGGAAAGACAAACAAAAAGTGGACACGTTTATATAGACATTGGAAATGATTAAAATTGAAATGTAAAAAAGAAAATTAAAAAAAGAAAAATTATAAAAAACAAGCCAAACCCAATTAAAAAAATTAGTAAGCAAAACTAAAAAAAACGAATTAATTGTGAATTGGTGGTTAAACATGCGTATGGAGAATTTGAAAGAGAAAAAAAAGCAATTAAATGTAAATGGTTTCATAGATATCAAGATAGGGCAGCAGCAGATAAAATATGAGACGTTATTTTAAAATAATTTTAATTTTGTATTAATTAATTCTACTGATTACATGCGCCTTCAGTCCGTTTTCGATTCTGGTCTTAAGATGAAAATACCAGAGACTATCTAGTATTAAAGAAATTAAACGGCCTACGTCTAGCAGAGGATGTATGTCAAATCTTCTTAGATTGTCTCCTAAACTACCCGATAATTGTTGTAAAGGGTGGCCCAATTAAAAGTTTAAATTTAAAAATGCAATAAAATAAAAACGATTTGAAATTTTGCCAAATTTATTCTTCTGTTGTGAAGTACAATTTTTCCGTTTAGAAATGGACCATTATTTTCATGTCAATTTTCATTCAATTTTAATTTGTTTTGGAATTAAATTTCCAATAACTCTCAATGCTCAATGCTCAAGCATAAATCGATTCATCACGTACAGTAGAGATAATATACCGAATTTTGTGACAGAATAGAATGATACAAGTACTGTCAGATTCGAAATAACTCGAGGACATTGAAGTTAACAACATCGCCAATATACTTGCAAAGCCTAGTACAATGTAAAATTAAATTGCATTCATACGTGAGATTGTCATTCCTCTGCAGAGGCGCATACTAATAATAACAAACTTCACTCATTTGCAAAAAGGAAGTTATAATAAACCCATTCGCAGAATGACGAAACGGATATATTCCGATATAGATATAGGCAGAACATAATTTTGAGTTAAATTTGAACAGATTCCATATTAGGAACTTTATAGAACACGCCCATAAACTGTGAATGCCTCTCTGAAGAGAAGATCTTCTCTGTTATTGCCTCGTCCGACATCTGGGAACTTAACAGGAAGAATTCTAGGGCAACCAGAACTAATTGACACCAAGCACGCATCTAGAAAAAGGTGATTTGAATAAATGTCACACTTTTATTAAAAATATCAGAATGGTTCGATAGTTTAAAGCTATGGTACAACGGGACCAAGGTGAGCAATGCTCATTGAGGGTGCTGACGTTTGAACCTAACCTTACTATAGACGCTGAACAAACATGTTAGAGTTCTGTGTGAAAGAAATTTTTAGTCTCAGTTCACACCAGCATGATCTAGGGGGGTTTCGTAGTACCACATTTGTTGAGTTTATTGCTCAAACTGTTAGTGGCCCCAATAAACGCAGACCGTTTGATTGAACAATTATCACTACCTGATCTGTCTACGGCATTTGAAATTGTTGACAATATAGTGTTAATACAGAATATTATGGATTCAACCCTGACTAATTATATCAAAAGCAACTAACACGGAAGGCAAGCCGTTGGGAATTTTAAGGGTCGAGGATGGAATCACCTTTAATCACCACAGTTCGGGGCAAACACAAGTCCCTCAGTCCACAATAGATCTTAATTTGGACATTTCAATCGAAGACATAGTTCTGTCCGAATTTTCAGTACCACAAAATCTTATGAGTTATCTTTTAAACTTATCACCTATATCCAGAGAAAAGGGTAGTAAAGGTATTAGCGGTCACAATGCGGATTAAGGCGATGGAGGTAATTTTGTTCACATGCAAAGTGATAGAAAGATTTGTCGTGAAATTTGCTGCTCCTGTATAAACAATCTTGTTAAGCGAAACTCTGTTGAAAGGACTCCAAAGTGACTGACACATTTTGCTGTAAGTTGCAACCACACAAGTGATGGCATGCAAATGATACCACATCCGTGCAGTCGGACACATAGTACCATATCTGTGCAGCCTCTGTATTTTTCTTTTTAGAAGCAATAATTTTTATTCACGAAAACTGACCTGAAGGCGTGACTACATCTCAGCTTTAAGACTATGTATTATAGGGATGATAGGGAGGATATTTCATTATATTTGTAATACTTTCGTCATCCAGATAATGATCATTTCCGCTAGGCACAGCTCTATACAAAATGGATCGAATGCAGATCTTAAGCATGGATATACATAAGTAGAGTCTAAGATGGCCTTTAAATTAGTGGAATTGACTAGAAAATAAGTTTCAGACTGAGTTCAAATACCTGTAATTAAGGGAGACTATTGAAGAAATTGGAATGACGATAATAAAATGGTGGAGATCTCCAAAAAAGACGGCGGCGACATGTGGGCTTCAAATAGATTACTTTTCTGAAGGCTAATCATTTGTAGCCACCAGATTACTTGTTTTGAACATCGATCACATGATAGGTAGGTCCTATAGGTCGGAGTGGTAGCTTTGATATCAAAAAGCCACAAGTGAACATCACATCATAAGCATCTAACGATCATATGCAAGGGGCCTTCATAAAATAAAGGAACATATTGTGCAGAATCTTATATTCATAGAGACCGCTAGTGTATTGTAATTGTAATGATTTTTGGCCATTGTCGACTACAGACGCATGTGCCAGTATGTGGCTTTCTCACATAATGTTTTTTTCGGAGCTTCCATTATCTAGGAGTGGATAAGGCTCTGAAGTCGCCGTAGTCTAGTAGGTAGTGTGTTGGCTTATTAGACGTAAAGCCAGGGTTCGAGCCCCAGGCCAGACATCAAAATAAACTACAAAAAGTATTTCTTCGGCGATTTCCTCTCAGCAGATTTCTGGCAAAAACTCTGAGAGTAAATAAAATTGCCATGAAAAGTTTCTCAAAAAATCTGTCGTTCGGAGTCGACTTTAAACTGTAGGTCCCGCCACTTATGTGTAAAATTAACACACACAACATAAGTGGTGTGGAAAACTAGGTCAATAATCCTGACTGAAGGGTTGTAATGACCAATTATGTATGTTATGTATGTATGGATAAGGCTCTATCTGCCAATGTCCTGCATTGTAAAAATACAGCGAAAGAGTCATTCATAGTATCCTATCTGGTTTTGCATTTCTGCTTTTCGGAATAAAATTTTTAGAAATACTTTCTTGGTAAAAGGCTCTATTTATAGAGAATAATGCCATTAAAAACCTTGCGCTCACACCGGAACCCAACATCACCAACGGCGGAACAATGTAGTGAACACGAAGCCTACAACATGGACGTTGCGATTATAGCCAACACGACCTCAATCATGAGCGCTACGGTTGTAATAGTTAATCTTATACAAGAAGGTGTACCAATCTACTTTAATATAAAAAATAGACATCTTGGGTCAGTTTTCACCCAATTCACATCGCTTTCTTCCTTTGAATCGAGATCTCAGATTCAGTACAGACTCATCTCATTTAGAAACTAGAAAATCTTACGCAGTATTAGAGGAACAAACCATAGTGGAGGGATTGCTCTTTTCATTGAACGAAATGTGCACTGCAAGCTTATGCCAACATCGACATCGTCTAGTCTTGATTTCATAATAAAGCTAATGGGCATTGCAATGAGTACGGGAGGTATGTGTGTAAATATCCTGAATGCAACCCTAGCATTGAATATCTGTTCCAGGGTGGTAATAGTAAATTAGTAAAAGATTTAAATGTCCTCCTTAAATTTTGGTTCGGATCCAATTGATAAATCTGTACTGCAACAAGTAATAACTTGTCAATCATTCCATCTCTGTACACGAGCCAAAATCGTTCTGAACTCTGATTGTCGAGAAAGCATATGTACGTCTTTACAGAGCAAGAAGAGCAAACATTCGTGAATTATAATAGGGAGGAAACTGAAACAGCTTGGCGCATTATATTGAGGACGCCTCAGTGTTAAATGAGGGAGAATATATAGTTATTCAGAGAGCGGCACAATGGCACAATTCAGCGATTAAGATCCTTAACTTGGGAAATAAATTGCCAACATGCGCTGCTAGACTTTCAGCGATAGGCAATGCACTAATGATGCCGATAACGAATACTGCCGTACGAAATGGATGGCATTAATTCACTTATATACCATGGCATGAAAGAAGCTCTGGATTGAAGGAATCGCTGGGCCAGGACATAGAGACATCCCGGGTAACTGCAGACCGAATGAACTGGCCAGAAGAGGCACGACCCTCGAACTCGAACTACTGAATTTTCGACATTGGGGTTCCTTTTGGGTACATGCAAGCTTATAACTGACAATGAAAGCGTAGACCTTGTTCGGCTGGATGCGAGGCCCAGCACTGTTGTCGGGGTTATTAAAGGGTTATTAGAGGGGTAGGATGAGAGTGAGACTGTTCTTCACCTACTGGCACTTGGTCGGAGAAGAAAGATGCACCTGGGTGCCTACTTTATGAAGGATCTGGATGAACTGTCATGTATTGATATCGGCAGTCTGAGTCGCTTCATCAGAAGCTCCGAGTGGTTCCTGGATTAGGAGAAAATGTGAAACTGTGATATCACAATGCGCCCTGTGTGTGACCTCAGTGTGGTCGCTCATAACTCCATTGACAGCCACTTCTACCTACCTACCTACCATTTTGTGCCAATTTAAAGTTCTAGTGACAAACGGATCTATGCTCCGGAAATGATCTTAATTTATTTCAGCTAAGCATTGTTAACAGAGAACAATGACAGCTGAAACAGTATCTAACGATCAATGCGATGTTCTTAAGTTCGTTCGTTTGAAACAAATATTTCGGTATTGCAAACCAAGTGAAACAACCTCTTTCGCTTGTAGCATTAAAATGAGGTCTTAAGACTTCTAAGAACTTAAATGCTGCTTTTCTATCTGAACCTATGAAACCTTAATGAGATATCAGACAGAACAACTATTCTACTAAAAGACAATCACCAAAGCAAAACAAAAACCAAAAGCAATAACAAAAACAAAAGAAAAATAATAAGAAAAACATTCAACTTACCGGTAGCGGCAGCTGCTTCAGTGCCCTTTTCATTCACTTCAATAAAAGCTTTGTGTATGACCTTCGAGACTTGTAAGGCTTCACCGGATTCTAACATTTTGCCAAATTCAGCCGTATTCGAAAACATGCGCGTCATGCCCATCTAAGAAAATAAAACAAATTGTTTCAAATTGTTTTTTAAACGTTAAAAAAAAGACATTTTTGGTCTTACCTTCTTCAAAGGTTCACTTAATTCCACATCAAATTCGGCCTTAAATTTGGGCATACCGACTATAACCTTGGTGGCGTACATACGTTGGCTTAAATCCTTTAGAGTAACATTCTTCAATTTCTCCTCCAAATCGGCCAAGCCGGTGCGTGAATTGGGTAAAATCACTAGCATGGAAAGATCGGAATCTTTGTAGGGCATTTCCAAGGCGGCGGCATCCAAATCATCAAATTCACCATAACGAAAACGGTCATTTATATGCATCATTTGCACTTTAACTGTATTAGTCTCATCTAAATAAAAGTCCGCTTCGCGTGTAGAACGTTCGGGAAATTGTTTTTCCCATTCGCCCTTAAAGTGTATGGCATTTACCAGCACCAGGCGAGTATCACGATCCAATACATTGGGGGACACCAAATCCTTTATCAAGTTATTGGTTTTGCTTTCCACCCAGTGATTAATGGTGTTGGCCGATTTTTCACTTTCCGCAAAGTTCAACGACTCAGCCGTGGAAAAGAATTGTTTGGTCAAGAGCTCATTGAACTTGGCTTGAATTTTAAGACCTTCCATGATGTAAATCTTGTTGGCAATTTTCAAAATGGGACTGTTCTCGTAAACAGCCAATACTGAGTTGTACTGTTTAGCCAAATCATCTGGATTTTGGGCACTCAAAGCCAAACCCTCATCCATTTGTAGGGCAGTTTGACCTTCGGCACCCATGCGAGCCATGGCAATGCAAGTCTGTATCGAGAATGGTGAAAAGACAATGTTCTTTTGGCGATTGGTTTTCACCAATTCGGAGAACAGGCGTATGCCAAAGTTCTCCAAACCTTTGGTGAATTGTGTTTCTTCAGCCATATTGTTTTGATTTTTAGCGTTAGGGTTGGCTAGAGTAGGAGAAGGTAACAAGGCTAGCAAGAGCACAGCAAAAATGCTAAGTAACGAGGAAATTTTGGCTGAAAAGAAAAAAAGGGATTTTAAATCAATAAAAATTTCATACAAAATATTATAAAAATATTTGGATTGAAGGTCTATTTTACACTTCAGAAACAAATGGGAAAAATTGTCAATTTGCATTTAAAAATGTTTATTATAGAAGAAGGCCTATTGCCGGAATTATATGCATTAGCATGTTTATGAGTCGTTTACGGATTAAAGTAAGGTGAAGAGCAATAACTATTCAACCTCAACCTTGATTTTCTTAAGGCGCGGAAACATGAATGCTAATACGCATCGATACAGCAGTCTGTGCAGTATTTAAGATAAAATTTCTACGGAAGATCTTTTGTCCACTGCGAGTTGGTGGCGATTTCCGCATCCGAACCAACAATAAGCTTGTGAGAGCTCATACGTTGTTCAGCGGCTACGTTGCCTCTGCCATATTGCTCGGCGAGACGGGCATTTTATGTGAGTAACAGCCAAGGTTGGCGTAATGGACGTTTGTGCTTGCGTTGCAACAACTAAGTTATGGAAGTCCTGTTATCGATTAGGCTAATTATGACGAATTTACGTAGGTGCGCGTGAAGTAAGGGCGCTCCTTTTGGGTCGAAAGCCAACAGACATGTTGTCAAGGTCAATTAGTAAATTAAGAAAGTAAAGCAAGTGACTATTATGTCCTCAAGTAACAATTCGACTTTCATTTTCCGATGTAAGGACATAATGATGCTCCTCTGTAATTGTGAATAAAATTATGTATAAAATTAACACACACAACATAAGTGGTGTGAGAAACTGCGGGCTTCTTGGGGACGATTGCCTGTAGACTGTCTAATGGTGAAGGTATAGCACTGGCCATTTTATAGTCACCTAGCATCAACTCGTTTCCTTGCCGTTCGCATCTTCCCACTTTCCACCTTTCCTAAAAAACCTGCATAATGCACTGCATGAGTAGGGGCCATCCCCTAATGGATGTTAAATTTCTGAAATTACTGAGGGCAACTAGTAACTCTAATTTCCAACCCATATCGGTGCACACGTGCAAACCGGTACAATCGGGGAACAATGACTTAAACTATTACTGCAGAAGTTGTAAAAATACTTTTGAGAAAGGTATTCAGACAATTGAGGTTCTCTGAACAACATTCGCGAGAAGTCTTGCTTCTGGAATTATACAGTGAATACGCAGTATCAAAAACACAGTGTGTCAAGTGATTTTCGCGTTTAAATATGTTGAGTGCTTCTGTAGTCGCAGTAGTCTAGTAGGTAGTGTGTTGGCTTATTAGATGTGAGGCCACGGATTAAACCCCAGGTCCGACATCTCAAACAATACGAAATATGCAAAAATATTTCTTCAACGACAAATTTTTGGCAAAAACTCTGAGGGTAAATAAACTTAAGAAAAGTTTCTCAACAGTCTGTCGTTCGGAGTCAACTTTAAATTATAGGTCCCGATACTCATGTATCAAATTAATATACATATGTATTTATGTGCGTATGTTTTTGAAAGCCAAAAAAGTTTGAAGACTATAAATTACAAAGATTACAAACAGAACTTTCACAATCATTAGTCGTGACTTAAGGAGCAATTTCAAGTGCAAAATTCATTCAAAAGCAAGAAAATTAGTTGCCACATGAATTGAAGCTGAGAGACATTGAAAGACGATTTTGTTTGATTTGAAATGTTGTTTGTTTCGCTTTAAAAATATCACTTTTTGGATCGTGCTAGCACTAACACTAAAAACTAGATTCATTACGATAAAACCAAGCACAATAAGCAAAATCTACTGCCAAACAGAATATCCATTGTACCAAAAAAAAACTTAGGTGGGATCAGATATGAGATGGTGTGATGGGCCAGACTATTACGGGAGATCAAAAACACAAATAATTTGTTTGAAGCGAGCATTGGCAGAAAAGCGAGCTGAATATGCAATCATAGACGAGACCGTAATTTTCCATCATGACAACGATCAGCTACATATTGAGGCGCAAAATAGAAGATGCGAAGATTTTTCCCAATCATTGTATAGTCTTGACTACCATCTGTGTCGGCTGATGCACAACGCTCTCACAGCCACATTTTTAGCTGAATTGGTACGCCACTGTAGTCTAGTGTTGACTTATTGGATGTGAGGCCACGGTTCGAACCCCAGGTTAAACAAAACGAAATATGAAAAAAATATTTCTTCGGCAGACTTCCCCTCAAAAGATTTTTGGCAAAAATTATTTTTCTCAAAAAAAATCTGTTGCTCGGAGTCGACTTTAAACTTTAGGTTTCAGAAAAATTACACACACAACATAAGTGTTGTGAGAAGCTATGTAGGTCGTAATCTTTACTGAAGTTATAATGTAATGGGCACTCAAGCATCCTTCATTTCAGGTTTTAAAGCGCCGGATAATAATAAAGGATATGTTTTGCGTGTTGTCTTCTTTCACATCATTACAGCTTCTGCTGAAGTCAGTCGTTATGAGGTATTATCAGTTTTGGTTATATATGCTCAGAGGCCTGTTTTCCGTTTAAATTGATCTGAGGTTCCTAGGGTGGACTATGCTTACGTTTTTTATGTTCGAATTTCTCCAGATTTGTCTGTCCTCTAAAAAAATGGGTTCATTATTCCATCTTTTCCCTCTACAGAGAAATGTCAATCTCGCATATGAAGTCAAGTACATACATAATTAGTCATTACAACCCTTCAGTCAGGATTACGACCTAGCTTCTAACGCCACTTTTGTTGTATGTGTTAGTTTTATACATGAACGGCGGGACCTACAGTTTAAAGTCGATTCTGAACGACAGATTTTTGAGAAACTTTTCATGGCAGTTTTAATTACTCTCAGAGTTTTTTGCCAGAAATCTGCTGAGAGGAAGTCACCGAAAAAATATTTTTTCATATTTTCGTTTTTGATGTCTGACCTGTGGTTTGAACCCGGGCCTTACGTCTAATAAGCCAACTCACTACCTACTAGACTACGACGATTGAAAAGTCAAGTGAATCAGGTTCATTGTCAATGTCTTCACGGCCAGGAACCCATGTAAGGGTTAATATGTCGCTATCACCACCTTGAAGTCGCCGTAGTATAATAGTTAGTGTGCCATAAATGAAAGACCTATTTATGGGGTGGCTTAGAAGCTTTAGAAAATAAATTTCAAGTAACAATGAATATTGTGTAGTGTGTTTGACTAATCTAAGTTGTCATACCTTTTGTATGCAACTTAATATCAACACATTCTTGTTGATATTGTCCACACTGCATAAATGTTGGGACGACGTGTATTATGTCGTCTCAGCATATTCCCACACTCATGGAGTGTTAGAATGTAATGTATTTAGCATAAGTTTAGTTTTAAGTAATTAAGTAGATTTAATAATAAATAAACAATAAAAATGAACAGTCGCACAAGCGGCTGTTCTAAAACAAATTAATGACAAATAAAGACCTTTAATTTTTATTGATATTACATGGCGATCCTGCCAGTCTGGTCTGTTATTCTTTGTAAAACGAAAAAATCGTGAAAAAAAACTTTTTTTTTTCTAAAAGAAATTAAAAGAAAAGAAAATGTAGTGGAGCATAATTTAAAGTGTGGAAAAATAAAATTAAAATTTTGTTTAAACGTCTTAAAAAAAAATAAAAATAAAAATAAAATTTTGTTAAAAAAAAAAAAACCATTCAACAAAATGTAAGTCACCGCTACCAGTAATAGACAACAACAAAGCTAAGCGCAAACAAAACAACAGAAACAAAAAAAAAAAGTAAATTTTAAAATCAAAATAAAAAAAAAATTAATTAAATTATTAAAAATAAATTAAATTAAATTATTAATTAAATAATTAAAAATAATTAAATTATTCAGTTACCAATTGCTTACGCGTCCAGAGCTGTCACAAAAGGTGAAAGTAATAAATCCACAATAGAGCAAGAACTCACTGCCATTCATTGGGCAATTCAATACTTCAGACCATATATATATGGGAAAAAATTTTTGATCAGAAGTGACCATAGGCCACTCACTTATTTATTCTCACTGAAGAACCCGTCATCTAAACTAATACGAATGAGATTAGATTTGGAGGAATATGACTTCGACGTTGAATTCATTAGGGGTAGGGATAATCACGCGGCAGATGCGCTGTCGCGTATAAATTTCAATGATATAATGAATAAAGAATCTCAAACAATACTGAAGGTAACAACTAGACTTCAGGCGAGGAAGAAAACAAACTGTGCAGATAAAATAGCACAGCCTAGTCCATCGGTTGAATTAAGAGTATATGAAGGGATTAATGCCCTAGAGCACTGGAAAATGCCATGGTTGCATTTATCACAGGATAAATTAATTATCCTAAAAGGAAAGAAAAAACTTTCCCAAATTATGTTGCACGACTTTGTTATTAATGGAATAGTGGATCTAGATCTACTCTTTCCAAAGCTTGAAAAAATAGCTGGTAACATGGGTCTGACAACCTTGCGACTTTCTATAAATGATTGTCTGCTCAATACCCCGGGGATAAGTATTGAAACCTTTAAAAATAAAGGTAATGGTTTACTAAAAAGATTGACCATAGTGCTCCTACCTGCAACAGAAAAAGTAACAACCGATGCTAGAAAAATAGAAATCATGCAAAAATATCACGATGATCCTATTAACGGAGGTCATACAGGGATCACACGCATGATCAGAAAAATAAGACTTCGTTATCATTGGAAAGGCATGACTAAAGACATTACTAAATATGTCAAGAAATGCAAAGCATGCCAAATGAATAAACCTGCGATTAAGGGCAGAGAACCCTTTGTTTTAACCCCTACTCCAATGAAGCCTTTTAAGATAGTGATTATAGACACTATTGGACCTTTACCACGGTCCGATTCTCAAAACGAATACGCGGTAACAATAATGTGCGACTTAACAAAATACTTAATTGCCATACCCATTAACAACAAGTCCGCCAGAAGTGTAGCGAAAGCGATCATGGAAGGATTCATTTTAATATATGGTCCAATGACTAAAATAGTCACGGACATGGGTACGGAATATATAAACCAAGTATTACAAGAGCTATGCGAACTCATGAAAGTGGAGAAGGTAAATTCTACTCCATATCATCATGAAACACTTGGTACTGTGGAGAGATCACACAGGACATTCAACGAGTATCTAAGATCATATATTTCAAATGACGGATCTGATTGGGACATATGGTTAAAATTTTTTGTGTATTGTTATAATACAACGCCTTCCACGGCTCATGACTATTGTCCCTTTGAACTAGTTTTTGGAAAAATTTCACCCGTCTTAGATTTTGCAAAGGACCTCAGCATAGCCCCCTTATATAATATTGACTCTTATGAAAAAGAGGTCAAATTTAGACTTCAAGTTGCGCACCGTAGAGCCGCTAGTTTCGTGGAAAATGCTAAATTGAGTAGGCAAAAGGTTTCCAATGATAAAGCCAATCCAGTAAATTTATCGTTAAATGACCTAGTCCTTCTTACCAACGAAGCTGGTCACAAACTGGATAGTATTTACAAGGGACCCTTCAGGATCATAGAGATCCAAAATAATAACAACATTAAGATTAAGGATGATAATGGTAAAACAGCTCTGGTACATAAAAACAGGCTGAAGAAATTTACCTGAAAGTTTGTATATAATACTTATTTGTATTGATAGTTGTTTTCCAACAAAAATTTTGATGAAATCCTTTTAAATATTGCGCTTCTTCCACACAAGCGCCCAAATTCCTGATTGTTTATCCATTGTGTTAATAACACAATAAATTATTATTATATATATTATATAAAATAAAAAGAAATCTAATTTCTTTTCCTTTCCAAAAGGGAAGGTGAATGACATGTTGAATCAACTGTCATTTCATTCACTTTCTCTTCAGAAAATGTTGATTAATCTATGTTTAGTAATTTATGTAAAAGAGCAATCAACTCGTATTGATTGTTCTTCCTTATTGAATGTATCATTTTTTTTTATTTTTTATCTTTGTAAAAGAACACTCAACTTATGTTGATTGTTCTTCGTTAAGAGGGAAGGTGTAGTGTGTTTGACTAATCTAAGTTGTCATACCTTTTGTATGCAACTTAATATCAACACATTCTTGTTGATATTGTCCACACTGCATAAATGTTGGGACGACGTGTATTATGTCGTCTCAGCATATTCCCACACTCATGGAGTGTTAGAATGTAATGTATTTAGCATAAGTTTAGTTTTAAGTAATTAAGTAGATTTAATAATAAATAAACAATAAAAATGAACAGTCGCACAAGCGGCTGTTCTAAAACAAATTAATGACAAATAAAGACCTTTAATTTTTATTGATATTACATGGCGATCCTGCCAGTCTGGTCTGTTATTCTTTGTAAAACGAAAAAATCGTGAAAAAAAACTTTTTTTTTTCTAAAAGAAATTAAAAGAAAAGAAAATGTAGTGGAGCATAATTTAAAGTGTGGAAAAATAAAATTAAAATTTTGTTTAAACGTCTTAAAAAAAAATAAAAATAAAAATAAAATTTTGTTAAAAAAAAAAAAACCATTCAACAAAATGTAAGTCACCGCTACCAGTAATAGACAACAACAAAGCTAAGCGCAAACAAAACAACAGAAACAAAAAAAAAAAGTAAATTTTAAAATCAAAATAAAAAAAAAATTAATTAAATTATTAAAAATAAATTAAATTAAATTATTAATTAAATAATTAAAAATAATTAAATTATTCAGTTACCAATTGCTTACGCGTCCAGAGCTGTCACAAAAGGTGAAAGTAATAAATCCACAATAGAGCAAGAACTCACTGCCATTCATTGGGCAATTCAATACTTCAGACCATATATATATGGGAAAAAATTTTTGATCAGAAGTGACCATAGGCCACTCACTTATTTATTCTCACTGAAGAACCCGTCATCTAAACTAATACGAATGAGATTAGATTTGGAGGAATATGACTTCGACGTTGAATTCATTAGGGGTAGGGATAATCACGCGGCAGATGCGCTGTCGCGTATAAATTTCAATGATATAATGAATAAAGAATCTCAAACAATACTGAAGGTAACAACTAGACTTCAGGCGAGGAAGAAAACAAACTGTGCAGATAAAATAGCACAGCCTAGTCCATCGGTTGAATTAAGAGTATATGAAGGGATTAATGCCCTAGAGCACTGGAAAATGCCATGGTTGCATTTATCACAGGATAAATTAATTATCCTAAAAGGAAAGAAAAAACTTTCCCAAATTATGTTGCACGACTTTGTTATTAATGGAATAGTGGATCTAGATCTACTCTTTCCAAAGCTTGAAAAAATAGCTGGTAACATGGGTCTGACAACCTTGCGACTTTCTATAAATGATTGTCTGCTCAATACCCCGGGGATAAGTATTGAAACCTTTAAAAATAAAGGTAATGGTTTACTAAAAAGATTGACCATAGTGCTCCTACCTGCAACAGAAAAAGTAACAACCGATGCTAGAAAAATAGAAATCATGCAAAAATATCACGATGATCCTATTAACGGAGGTCATACAGGGATCACACGCATGATCAGAAAAATAAGACTTCGTTATCATTGGAAAGGCATGACTAAAGACATTACTAAATATGTCAAGAAATGCAAAGCATGCCAAATGAATAAACCTGCGATTAAGGGCAGAGAACCCTTTGTTTTAACCCCTACTCCAATGAAGCCTTTTAAGATAGTGATTATAGACACTATTGGACCTTTACCACGGTCCGATTCTCAAAACGAATACGCGGTAACAATAATGTGCGACTTAACAAAATACTTAATTGCCATACCCATTAACAACAAGTCCGCCAGAAGTGTAGCGAAAGCGATCATGGAAGGATTCATTTTAATATATGGTCCAATGACTAAAATAGTCACGGACATGGGTACGGAATATATAAACCAAGTATTACAAGAGCTATGCGAACTCATGAAAGTGGAGAAGGTAAATTCTACTCCATATCATCATGAAACACTTGGTACTGTGGAGAGATCACACAGGACATTCAACGAGTATCTAAGATCATATATTTCAAATGACGGATCTGATTGGGACATATGGTTAAAATTTTTTGTGTATTGTTATAATACAACGCCTTCCACGGCTCATGACTATTGTCCCTTTGAACTAGTTTTTGGAAAAATTTCACCCGTCTTAGATTTTGCAAAGGACCTCAGCATAGCCCCCTTATATAATATTGACTCTTATGAAAAAGAGGTCAAATTTAGACTTCAAGTTGCGCACCGTAGAGCCGCTAGTTTCGTGGAAAATGCTAAATTGAGTAGGCAAAAGGTTTCCAATGATAAAGCCAATCCAGTAAATTTATCGTTAAATGACCTAGTCCTTCTTACCAACGAAGCTGGTCACAAACTGGATAGTATTTACAAGGGACCCTTCAGGATCATAGAGATCCAAAATAATAACAACATTAAGATTAAGGATGATAATGGTAAAACAGCTCTGGTACATAAAAACAGGCTGAAGAAATTTACCTGAAAGTTTGTATATAATACTTATTTGTATTGATAGTTGTTTTCCAACAAAAATTTTGATGAAATCCTTTTAAATATTGCGCTTCTTCCACACAAGCGCCCAAATTCCTGATTGTTTATCCATTGTGTTAATAACACAATAAATTATTATTATATATATTATATAAAATAAAAAGAAATCTAATTTCTTTTCCTTTCCAAAAGGGAAGGTGAATGACATGTTGAATCAACTGTCATTTCATTCACTTTCTCTTCAGAAAATGTTTATTAATCTATGTTTAGTAATTTATGTAAAAGAGCAATCAACTCGTATTGATTGTTCTTCCTTATTGAATGTATCATTTTTTTTTATTTTTTATCTTTGTAAAAGAACACTCAACTTATGTTGATTGTTCTTCGTTAAGAGGGAAGGTGTAGTGTGTTTGACTAATCTAAGTTGTCATACCTTTTGTATGCAACTTAATATCAACACATTCTTGTTGATATTGTCCACACTGCATAAATGTTGGGACGACGTGTATTATGTCGTCTCAGCATATTCCCACACTCATGGAGTGTTAGAATGTAAGGTATTTAGCATAAGTTTAGTTTTAAGTAATTAAGTAGATTTAATAATAAATACACAATAAAAATGAACAGTCGCACAAGCGGCTGTTCTAAAACAAATTAATGACAAATAAAGACCTTTAATTTTTATTGATATTACAATTGCATTATTGGTGCACAGTGTAAATTAAATGGGATATTTAGTCTTGAATATATTTTGCTTACGTTCTCATTCTGTTGGTTTTTGTTTTTTTTTTGAAACGCACTTTCTTTTCATAAGTTAAAGAACACACTGTATCTGTTATGATTTAAAAGAAGAAATAAATTTTATTCTTATCATAAGAAGTTTTTTTTTTTTATTTGTCAAGGCTGTTAAGTAATCTTAAAAAAATAAAATAATTTTGTGTATGTGGCAAAGCCGGTGGTTTTAAAACTTAAAAAACAAAAGTTTTTTTATAAAACACATCAGATTCCTTTCTTTTGAAAATTTAATTCTTGCGAAAAACAAAAATTGAAAAACGAAAAATTTCCAAGTAGAATTCACACTTTATAATTCCTATCTTGAAAATAAAAACAAAATAAAAAAAAATCATACCTTTGAAAAACATGTTTACAGCAGTTATAACACTTGATATACAAATAAAAATAATCTCAACTTTATGTATGTATTTATGTGCACAAAAAAAATTCACTTTATTTACATTAATGTTTAAGGAATACCTTTTTACCGCTTTAAGGCACGCAAGAGACTAGTTGAACTACAAGAAGATGAAATTATTCAAGCCTACAAATAAAAAAAATCTGTTGATTTTCTTTCAAGTTGATAACGATTAACCTTAAGCAGATGCTTAATGACATAAGAGAGCTCCCAACAAGAAGCAAAAGAGATTTTCAGTCTACAATCAGTGTTGAAAAATTCAGTACTTTTTTCAGTACTTTTCCATTTTAAAAAGACCGCAGTACCCCCGCAATGCTTTCAGTACTTTTTTAATATTACATATTTTAGGTCTTGCGCTTTTCAACTAATAATGCATTTGCAGCATGTTCAACGTAATGCTAGAGGTGGAATTAGTCTTTAGCCCCGATTAGCCAAACGTCCACGAAGCGTACGTTCGTTTTTCGTTTACGAAAAGCAATGAGAACCCTTGTCGCTACATTGCTGTTCATACGCTGAAAACGGATATATGTTCCATTACGTTCCGTCGATGTTTTACTAAACGGGGCTTTTACGTTTTGTTACGTTCCGAATCAGCTGTTTTTGTCTTGTATGTGAGGAACACGTATAAGTCGTTATTTTTTCTGTTCCGTTCCGTACGTGTATTACATAAATAAATAAATAGTTTAGTAGGTAGTGTACTGGCTTACTAGAAGTAAGCCCAAGGTTCAAACCCCACGTCAGACATTTCCAGCAAAATGAAAAAAAAATATATTTCTTCGTCGACCTCATTCTGGCAAAAACTCTGCGAAAGAAATAAAATTGCCAGACTGTTTACTGTCTACTCTGCCATATAAAAGGTAAGGCAAAGCAGGCAAGTGAGTTAGTGAAGTCAGTGAAGTCCGTCTTGAGTGAGGACGCGGTGTGTTAGAGGACAGTAGTCGTGGTTTGAAGATCTCCGTTACAAAGATCTGTCGAATAATTGCCTAGTAATTGTTATTGTTTATGCAAAGGTTGTAAACAGATGGATAACAAAGAAAAGCAATTGTTGTTGTTTACATTAAGTTGTAAACAGTGACACACAGAACTGTGCGAATAATAAAGAATTTTAATTAAAACTAAACAGAAATTTATTTTTATTTTATTTGCAATCTACGAGCTCACATTTTAAACGTTCTTAAATGGTAAGAAGTATGTAAGTAACAGTATGTATGTAAGTTTTTTTACAAAAAGTACTTTTGCAGTTATAGTTCAGTATCGTTTCAAAATTTCCATTTTGCAACTCTCTCTACAATACTACAAAAGAACACTCTCTTAAAAAAAACTAAAATTCACAGACTATGTTTTTAATTCTTTCGCACTCTCTCTCTCTCTCTCTCTCTCTGTTTTAAATTTCAAAGGAAGCATTCTCTGTTCTGAGTTCGTAAACATTACTGTTTTTTTCTCTCTCTTTAGATTCCTGAAGGCCAAGTTAAACAATACTTAAGCACTGAACTAAAGAGAAATAAAGAGCATGTACAAGTTCTTTAAAAATGTGAAATTCAAATAAAATTTTCATAAGGGTTGGTAAGACTACAACTGGGGTGCAATGTTGGGTCTATTATTTAGTGCTTCCTGTTGTCGTAATAAAATTTAACAAAGTATGTGTGACATATCATCGAAATTTTTAATTCTTTTGAAGGACCTATTGATACCATTATGTGTGGCATACAACATCGTTCAAATGTCCATCACGGCTCTTCTGGGTGGAACGCATGCAAAATGTGAAATTTTCCATGATTCTGCCTTCTAAAACGGATTAAATTTGACCGAAGATATGATTATTAGTTTCAAGACTGCTATGGTCTTCGCGACTTACGAAAACCCCACAAGAAAAACTCTAACGGAGTTAAATCGTGCGAGCTCAGTGGCCAATTCACATCAACAGCACGTGAGATAACTATGCCTCCAAATCGTGCATAATGCAAGCCAATATGGCCTGAGCATACTGTGTGGCATTTAGCGTCATCCTGTTGAAATCACAAAGTGTTGGTTTCCAGATTATCCAATTCTGGCCTGAGGTAATCATGAACCTAAAGTGGCATGCCGTCCAAGGTCATTCTCAAAGAGATATGAACCGGTGACGCCATCAGCTCAAATCCACACCAAAAAATTACTTTTTTGGTATACATTGAACGCTCTTGGATCTCTCTTGGATCTCATAATTTTGTTTGTTCGTGTTCTGTTTTATCCAGAAGTGGGAGTAATCGCTGTAAATAATTTTTCGATGAGGATCAGTTGCTTGTCCATTCAGCAAACACATTTTGTAGTTTTCTGACCAGTAAGGAAAACAGACTCTTTAGAATTTTTTTATATCTTTTTAGTTTCTATCAGGTCCGTGGGGCTATTCTTTACTTTATTTCAGCTCAGTTAATCAATTTTTCCTGTTAGGCTTGTGATTGCTGTGCTGTAGTATGCCTCATGATAGAGTTGCCATATCTGATAATCTAAAGCATTGGAGTTAGCCATTAACAGACAGGTATAAGGCTGCTAGATCGGCTACTACGTAACATATATAATTAGTCATTACAACCCTTCAGTCAGGACTACGACCTAGTTTCTGACACCACTTATTTTGTGCGTGTTAATTTTATACTTGAGTGGCGGGACCTGCAGTTTAAAGTTGACTCCGAACGACAGATTTTTTAAGAAACTTTTTAAAGGCAGTTTTGATTACTCTCAGAGTCTGAGAGGTAGTCGCTGAATTTATTTTCTCAGAGCTTTTGTCAGAAATCTAATAAATGAACGACAAAGACAAAGTTTTTCAATTAAACATACTCCTAACTAAGCACCAAAAAAGCTTTCATTATGATAAGGTCATGGCGATTTCTCAACAGTTTGCAAAAAAAGTTTTATTTCCTAGAAATCTGCTGCTGATTCCATTCTTGAAAAACCCACAATAACAACACATTATGATATACAACGAATTAATTTGAATGAATTATTCTTAATTACCATTAAATAAATTTTTTTAAAAATTATTTTTTTTCTTTTTTTAAGTTTCATTCTTAACCGTTGTACAATATCATTCACGGAGATGTCGTCTTATAACGAATTTGTTGAAGACTTATTTTCTGTAAATGTGGACAACAGATCATCAGAGAATGTGGCCTATTCACCTGCATCAATACAGATGTGGGCCAGACAGCAGAAGAAATGCATAAAATATTGAAATTGTCTGAGAGTGATAAAAACAAGGTTTTGGAAAATTATGAAAAATGTTTTGGATATGTAAGTTGTTTTCCTAGTTTGGAAATCATTCTACTCTATTTCACCTTTTAAAGGCTTGGAATTTCAGTTGTTTTAATTAAGTTTTGCCAGTGAGGCAGGATATTGATTTACTGTACCAGGGTTGATTAGAGTTGTTATCAGTCTCACATCATATACGACGATCTGTATGATGTTGTGTCGTTGATGTCGCTGTCTATAATTATCTTTAATGGACGTTGCTGCTATTAGGCTCTAGGGGAGATTAAAGGTTATGATTTTTAAAACTCGAAAACATAATACTTTCGATTCTGAACTTCTCGCATCAGAAATTTCAGGACTATACTAAACACTTTGTGTTTATCCGTACTTAGTTCCGTTTCATAGTGCCAAGAGATGATCTAATGTACTTGTAGTTTTTACTAAATAGAGAAGTTAATTACATTTGTTAACGGCAAAATGTAAATAATTTTTTACTATTTTTTTACAAATTACAGACTTTTATTGCCTGTATGAATAATTTCATCGTTAAGACTAACTATGCACCCAAGTCGATGGTTCGGTGATGATGTGAATAGCCTTAAAAAAATAAGTAATAAAAATGTAATAAAAAACCACAAAATTACACGATTATTAACAATTCTTTTTGAATTTTCCACTTTATAATTTAAAATTTCCACTCAAATTCCAAAATTGTCATTTTTCTAAGAAATTTTGAGAACATTTCTAAGCTTCAACTTTGGCAAGAATTCAGAATTCTACTATAAATTTTCATACAAAAATTCATTGGCCAGTTACTGTTAAATATCTGTACAGCTTGGAGGTGCTGCAATATATATAGTCAACAGAAAATTAAATTTTACAAAAACAATAACGAATATGATGTCAAAATTAAATCAAGGTGATTAATTTGAATAAAATAAAGTGACTTCGTAATTAATAGCGCACGTGTTGAGAATAATAATAAAATAAAAACAAGCGGCTTAATACCTTTGATTTTTGCTTCTGTGATACTCCTTTTACTCCGTTAAGGAACTCAGGGCTGTCATGAAATAATTCGTCATCTGTTTATTACTTCTTTGATTTCTTTCAGTTGTATTAATTCAGGATTACCTGCTCAGTAAATGAATTGTCTATTGGAGGCAGTCCTAGGACGGCAGATTTGCGTTTGCTATTGTCGGGGACAAAACATTCTCTGGAAACAATTGTATTTGGTATAACGTAATAAGAAATTTTGATTACGGAATCTCAGTATTTAGCAAAAGATATAGCCACCAGACTATGTTCTTTGTTGGTGTTATACTGTCTGAGGTATTTGAAGATGGACTCTGATATACAATCAATATTCCATACATATTATTATTATTATATATGTTTGCATTATTTACCACTGTCCATTAAGTCAAGTGGTAACGAACTTTAAAGTCTTAGTCTTCGGTAAAAACCACCATTGAATCGTTAACTCCTTAAGCCCGGATATGTAGGGAGTTTTTAAATGCTTCCTATCTTTCAATTTCAAAAATAAAAAATTAAGTACATGTGAGACCAATTGCAACCATTATGTGTGGAGTATAACATTGTTCGAAGACGGCTTTTCTAGGCGGAGCGCATCCAAAATGTCAAATTTTCCAAAAATCTGCTGCGTTAATCAGGCTTAATTTGACCGATGATATGGGTGGGTTATGTTGGCTTTTGAGGATAGCTGTGGCGTACACTTTCAAGCAAAGAAAATCACTCAAGAAAACCTTTAGCGGGACAAAATCGTGCGACCTCGATAGCCACATGTCTTTGGTGTCCAGATCGTCCAATTCAGGCTAAAAGAAGTTGAAAATCATCAGCCTATTAGTCCTCGCTGCTGATAGTGACGGCTTGGACATCGTATTACTCCAAAAAAACATATACCGATGAGGCCTCCAGCCCAAAATCCGCACCACACAGTGGCTCTTTCGGAATACATTGGGGATTGGTATCGTCGCAAATTCAGTATTTGATAAAACTAACTGATGAAATGCAAAAAAAAATTGACAGATTTGAATCTAAGTCTAAATCAAGATGATCGTTATTAACTATTAACGTTAGAAAGTACATGCGCGAAAACCCTGCAGATTTGCATGATTGCACAAAGAAAATTCTCTAATTTTTGTTCTAAGAGAACTATCAGTACTAATGCCAATACTGACACAAAATCTACCAAGTTACGACAGAGAGACAGAACAAATTAGTGTAAATGACGCTCATTGGACAATATAAATGTTCTTCTTCATTGGCGATACTTACAATCAAACCACAAGCATATATTCATGCTTCTATCTCAAGTTAAGGTATCGTTTCAAATATTTTTCTGATTGATTTTTTTTTCTTTTTTGTTTTTAAGATTTTAGTATTATTTAGGCCACACCAAGCCTGTTTCATACTGATAAATGGTTACTAAAATTTTAATTTTTACAATTTCAATTCAGAGTCTATTATCTGAAACAAATAAGATTCAGTGTATACGTACGTACGTAAACAACCCATATTGCAATTGATTTTTTTTTGCATTCACTGTAACAAAAGAAAATTTTACAAACAACCACTATAATAAAATTTAAAATGATTTTTTTTTTATAATTTCTCCTTAAACAATCTATTTAAAAAAAATTCTGTTTTTCTTTTCTCAGTTTTACTTTCAATCATAATTTCTCTACTACACTACCACTTTACACGGGGCTGCATAATTCCATGCACCGAATCGTCTAGTTATAATGCATTTGCCTCGGATTTATTTCCTGTAATTGTAGCTAATAGAACTTCAGAGAATGTGGTCTTTTCACCGGCATCAATACACACTTGTTTGGCTTTCGTTTTCGGCGGTGCAGAGTGCCACACAGCTGAGGAGATGCGTAAAGTTTTGAAATTGCCTGAGGGTGATAAAAATCAAGTTCTGGCAAACTATAAAGAATTTTTGGAGAAGTCGTTTAAACCTTCCAAATCATCGGAAGATGCTTTCCAATTGAAAATGGTCAATCGTTTGTATGTGAATAGACACCTGAAAGTAAAACCACAGTTCAATACGATAGCTCAGAATTATTTTGATGCCCAAGCAGAAAGTGTGGATTTTAACAAAAACCAGGAAGTGGTCGAAAATATTAACCATTGGGTGGAACAGCAAACAGAAAATAAAATTAAAAACCTTTTACAAGCAGATGCAGTAGATACTGATACCACTGCCGTATTAGTAAATGCCATTTATTTTACCTCCAAATGGTTGCATCCCTTCCCTGTGGAGGAGACCAGAAAAACTCCATTCTATCTGAATAACAAGCAACAAATTGAGGTGGACATGATGTTTACAAATGATGACTTTGGTTATGCTCAGTTGCCTGAATTAGATGCCACCGCATTAGAAATGCCTTATAAAGACTCCGATATTTCCATGTTGATTATTTTACCCAACGATAAGGAAGGTTTAGAAAATCTAGAAACAAAGCTGAAGGGTTACGATTTGAATAAAATCACTTCGAAGATGTCGGTTAGAAGTCTAGATGTTTATCTACCCAAATTTCGTATTGAATACGATATTGATTTGGAGGAACCCTTAAGAAAGGTGACTTTTTTCCTCTCAAACACATCATATATATATTTTCTTATAATTTTTATTTCTTTTCTAAGTTGGGCTTAAATAGCATATTCGACGAGACAGCCGACTTTAGGGGTTTATTTGAGTCTAGCCTACCACAACACATTTCGAAAGCACAGCATAAGGCTTATTTAGTGGTTAATGAAACTGGTTCAGAGGCTGCCGCTGCAACTTGTAAGTTTTTTTTTATTTAAAAAAGAAATTCTATGAATTAATATGAATTTATTATATTCCAGTTCTTGGGGTCCAAGTTCGTACTATTTTTTTCGAATTCCGTGCTGATCATCCTTTCGTTTTTGCCATACAAAACAAATTTGCAGTATTTTTTACAGGACACGTGTCTAAATTTTAGAATATTTTCGTATCAAATAATGTGAATAAAAAATTATATCATGTAGATTAAATTGTAATCTACATGATATTTAAATTGTTTCCCCTAGAAAATTTTATTTTTTTTTAATAAATCCCTGAAATCTGTGTTATTTTCTTGAGTTTAAAAGCCATGTAATTGTACTGGAACTTAAGTACTTTAAAATGAATTCAAGTCGTGTAAAATCATAAAATTCTTCAATAACTCTACGTATGACCTCCTAAAGCGGATCAAATAAATTTTATAGACTGACTCATGACTAGTACCTCCGTTTTATGCTCCTGAAACTAATGGTGATTTCTTTTCTGGCATAAATGTTGCCTTTATTCTGCCTTTTTGCCCTTTCGCTGTTCTTTTCTGAAAAAAATGCAATTTTGTAAATTAGTAACGTGTTCTTTTCTAAAAATTCTGCCATAAAACCCAGAAAATATGCTGCATGTTTGACCCTCAATTTAATCAAAGGATTGTAAGGGCAGCACTTTTAAAACAGCTGTTCTTGTTATTGTTTTGAAAAAAATAACAAAAATTATTTGTTTTAAAAGTGGTGAAATGGAAGCAAAAAATATTATTTTGGAAAATTTGTTGGAATGCTCTTCATCATCTGATGGTTCCGTAAATGATTTAAAACCAAACAGAGCCTATGTATGTATACTCGTATGGAAACTGGAACTTGAAGGTGTAGTGTAGTGTTACTTAGTAGGTTTAGTAGCAGTAAGGTTTTTTAATTGAAATGAAAATTTATTATTTAAACGTTCATTTATTGTTGCAAGCCCGAATTTAGCTGTCGTTATTTAATGTTTTGAAATCTATTTTCTTGAAGATATGTATTGAGGAGAAATAGACAAAGAATACGGCATTCAAATGTCAAAAATACTTAGGCATGTGTAAAGAATCCATAAATTGATAAGACATCTTCCTATATGACAAGAGTTTTCATAAAAATATTTTTGAGCTGTTTTCGAACAGATTTTCAAACGTCTGACATTGCTCGTATAACAAAAACCGCCGGTTTAAGAATGATGGCATACGATAATAGTTATTAAGTTGGAAACATTTTAATGGCTTTTATCTCCTTATTCCTGTACGGCAAACCATAAAAGTAAAGAAAACTTAAATGTCGGATTGGCCGCCTATCGGTTTAAATTTGAATCATCGGTTACTTCGAATCTGTCAATACTTACATACATAATTGGTTATTACAACCCTTCAGTCAGGATTACGACCTAGCTGCGTTAATTTTATACATGAGTGGCGGGACCTACAGTTTTAAGTCGACTCCGAACGACAGATTTTTAGAGAAACTCTTTTTTATTACTAGCAGAGTTTTTGTCAGAAATCTTCTGAGAGGTAGTCGCCAAAGAAATATTTTTTTTCATAATTTCGTTTTGATGTCTGACCTGGGGTTTGAACCGCGGCCTTACGTCTAATAAGCCGACACACTACCTACTAGACTACGGCGACTACTGACAATACTTATGTTATTCTATTCTGTTATAAAATTCTGTATTTTATCTCCACTAAACGTAATGTATCGATTTATTCTTGAGCAACGTTGGTATTTATTGGGCCAAAGAATAACTGCACGATGATGTCGATTTTGACAAAAAAAAATCATCATTTCGGATGAGGCTCTTTTTCATACTGGTGGGTACGTTAGTAAGCAAAATTTGCAGTATTTCGGGCGCAGAAAGCCCACGAGCGACTGTTTGGTGCGGCTTGTGGAGCGGAGGCATCATTGGCCCATATTTCTTTGAAAATGAGGATGGCACAACCATTACGGTTAAAGAATACACGTATCGCACCATGATAACCGATTTTTTTGTGCCGCTCTTTATGGTATTGACATGAACGATCTTTGGTTTTAACAGTATGATGAAATTTGCCACACATCTCATGCCACAAACGATTTATTGCGTCAAACGTTTGATGGCCAAAATTGTGATGTCAATTGGCTGACAAGAAGTGGCCCTTTAACACCGTTGTACAATTTTCTGTGGGGCGGCGTTAAAGAAAAAAGTGTTATGCCGACAAACCAAAGACAATTGAAAAAAATTGCACAAAAATTAGTCCGATTGAATGAGGTACTGTGCACTGTACTAATTTAATTAACAACTGCTTTTACTTTCAACAGATATTTTAAATGTTAATTGAGAAATGATGCTCAACGAATATTGCTTTTCAAATTATTAACAACTGGACGAAATGAAACGAAATAAAAGTGTAACAATTATGCCATAAAAATCGAATTTTTTAAACAATTCAGAAATATTATGTTAATGAATTAACGTCTAACAAATGTTTTTAAAAATTTAATTTAAAATTTTTCTTTAGCAATTTGCAGAACAAAATTTCTTAATAAAGATCTTTTCTAAGCCTTATTAGAAAGACGATTTTTACTATAAAAATGTCATGCAAAAATGCTTCTGATAGTTATTGTGAGAATAGCTTTACAGCTTAAAGGTGTTATGTACATAAGAGCGAATAAATCATAGACACAGAAATTTATTCAAATAAAAATAAATAAATAAATATTTGTAAAAATCTTTGTAAAAACAAAACAAACAAAAATTAACAGCAAAAATGCGAACAAAAATAAGTAAAGGTGATTAACATGTGTTATTACAACCCTTCAGTCAGGATTAAGACCTAGCTTCACATACCACATATGATGTGTACGTTAATTTTCTACATGAGTGGCGGAACCTACAGTTTAAAGTCGACTTCGAACGACAGATTTTTGATAAACTTTTTCATGGCAATTTTTATTTATCTGGCGTTTGAACCATGGCCTCACGTCCAATAAGCCAACACAGTACCTACTGAACTACGACTACATAATCAATAATTTAATTCAATTGTAGTAAATTACGGTTCGAAAATATATTTTAAAAAGCATTCATTTCTTTTCTTTCAGCTTTCCTTTTAGCTGTAATCGCTCTATTGCGTTACCACTGCACGAATGCTGACACAATGCCCGGCACGGAGATGTCCAGTCACAATGCATTTGCCTTGGATTTATTTTATGCAATTGTGACTAACAGATCCACAGAGAATGTGGTCTATTCACCAGCATCAATAGAAACCTCTTTGGCTTTAGCCTTTGGCGGTGCTGAGGGCCAAACAGCAGAAGAAATGCGTAAAGTTTTAAAATTGCCTGAGGGTGATAAAAAGAAGGTTCTGTCAAATTATAAAGAATTTTTGGAGAAGTCATTTAAACCTTCTAAATCATCGGAAGATGCTCCCCAATTGAAAATGGTCAATCGTTTGTATGTGAATAGTCACTTGAAAATTGCCACAGAATTCAATACGATTGCTCAGGATTATTTTGATGCCCAAGCAGAGAATGTAGATTTTAACAAAAACCAAGAAGTGGTTGAAAATATTAATCACTGGGTGGAACAACAGACAGAAAATAAAATTAAAAATCTTTTACAAACAGATTCAGTAAATGGACAGACAACTGTTGTTTTGGTGAATGCGATTTATTTCAAAGCCAAATGGTTATATCCTTTCAGTATGCATAAAACCAGAAAGGCCCCATTCTATCTGAATAACAAGCAACAAATTGAGGTGGATATGATGTTTACAAATGATGGCTTTGGTTATGCGCAGTTGCCTGAATTAGAAGCCACCGCATTGGAAATGCCTTATAAAGACTCCGATATTTCCATGTTGATTATTTTACCCAACGATAAGGAAGGTCTAGAAAAGCTAGAAACAAAGCTGAAGGGTTACGATTTTAATAAAATCACTTCAAAGATGTCGGTTCAAGATTTAATTGTTTATCTACCCAAATTTCGTATTGAATACGATATTGATTTGGAGGAGCCCTTAAGAAAGGTAAACTCAAAAATATATTTACTTAGAATTTGCATTTTCATTTGCTTTTCTTCGTTTAAGATGGGCTTAAATACCATGTTCGAGGACACAGCCAACTTTAGTGGTTTATTTGAAACTGAACTGCCTCAGAAAATATCCAATGTTAAGCATAAGGCCTATTTAGACGTCAATGAAGCTGGTTCAGAGGCTGACGCTGCAACTTGTAAGTTTTTATTCGATTTTAAACGATTTAATGCGTGTATCTTTTCACAGTTGAGCTGGTTACGTACCGTAGTCTTCCTGCACAATTTCGCGCTGATCATCCCTTCGCTTTTGCCATACGCAGTAAATCTGCAATTTATTTTGCTGGTCATGTCGTCAAATTTTAAAAATAAATTTTCTTAACAAATATTTTTTAATTCAAAAATTTATTTGTTGCATACGTTGTTTGTTCTATTGCTTACAAAAATTAAATAAAAAATATTTTAAAATCCTCTTAATCTGTGATATTTTTGTAATTGAGTTGAAAAGCCATGCATTTCGATTGTAACTTCCGTCTGCACTTCAAAAGGACTTTGCAGTGTTAATTCTATAAAAAAAACCGCTGCATACTAAGTAAATAAACCTAAAGAGAGAGGAATAAATTCTATAGTTCTACAACTCCAACCAAATTCTAGTGAAATTGTTCAGATAGTAAGGGTAAGAAGCTTTACTTTCGTTGTGCCAAAAATTTTAGTGTTCGCCACGTCTGAGAGTAAAATAGCCACGAAAAACTTCTCAAAAATCTGCCATTCGGAGTCGACTTTATACTGTAGGTTTCGCCACTCATGTATTAAATTAACACACACATCTTATATGGTATGAGAAGCTACGTCGTAGCACTGATGTGTACATTAATTACATGTTGCCATAGGGCATGTGTTTGAAACCTTTTAGGAAAGCCCCTGAATTTCAAAAATATTTTTGATTTGTTTTCATATAAAAATTTAAAATATCAGAAATTGATTGGGTGCCTAACAATAATGGATTGTGGTAATAATTTCTAACGAGATGCAAAGGCAACCGATTTCAAAAATCAAAAATTCATATGAAATATACTCAATTACTGGAATATTTTCGAATTAAATTCAAACAAATTTTCAATAGACGGTATATTTTCTGTTTCGATAATTTAGGGAATGAAAAAACTAAATATTGTATGTGTTTTGTATACAAATAGAAGAACGTGCAAAATCGTTCGTCTTATAAAAACAGGGGATTAATTAACAACTGTTTTCATTTGAAACAGTTTGAGCTTAAAACAGTTTTTTTGATGCTTTTTATAAGCGATGATGTACAAAGAATATTTCATTTCTAATTATTAACAACTGGACGTAAACAAAATGTCATAAAAAATAAAAAAACAGTTGTTTTAAACAATTATTTCAAATTGTATTTCATGTTTTGGATTAAAAACTCATTGTATATTTCATTTAAGAACTTTTAACTCAATATTGCAATATTTTACAATACAAAAATAATTTCTCAATTGAGCTTTTTTTTTTTTATTTGCTTTTTGAGAACATTTCTAAGCTTTAAATTTAGAAAGATTAATTTTTTTGCAATAAAATTTCACAAAAAAGTGCTCATGGTAGTCATTGTTTGAATAGCTCGACTGTGTAGAGGTGTTATACGAAACTTGTTTAAACAAAAATACAAAAAAATTAACTTTTTTTTTATTAAACAATTTTGTTAAATAATTTTACAAAACCAATAACAAATATGAAAACGAAAGGTGATTAATTTTTGTATACAGAGTTAAACTGAAATCGTAAATAAATATTTTAAAGATTTTGTCTGCGCTGATAAGAATTAAATAATTTGCATACAAAAACCAAACAATACTGCAATAATTTTAAAAGTGTTACTTGTTTTTATTTATTTATTTAATAAATTTGTTAATTAAATTATATCGTGCTAATGGTGAAATTAAAAAAAATATTAAATTATAGTAGACGACAATCATTAGGTTGAAATAATTTAATTTGAAAATAAATTAAAACATACATAATTGGTCATTACAACCCTTCAGTCAGGATTATTGACCTAGTTTCTCACAAATAAATTAAAAAAAAAAAAACGAAAAATATTTTTAAAAATATGTAATTTTATTTATTTATGTATATCATCTTTTAAAACCTTATACCCTTAACAATTTATACCAAGCAGCACTTTAGCAGAAAACAGCTTAGATTTTTAAATTAAATTGAAGAAAAAAAATCAAAATTTTTTGAAGTGATTAAAAACAAAATATTTTTAAGTGGCTTTTGCAATATGCAGTCCAAAAAGATATTTTAAAATCACAAAAATAAACAGCACACTTCAAATTTTAAAAAAAAAAATTTTTTTTTTTTGTTTAAGTGACAATTCTGAAATCTGACAGCTAACACATACATATATTTACTCCGATCAATACTAATTGTGAAAACTTATAACAAAGATTTGGAAAATCGTACACTTTGTAGAATTTCAGTTGAAAAAGTGCACGTAATATAACAAACATTCCAAGAGTGGCTAAGAAATGTTAAGAATCCCGTACGTTTATGATAATAAAACAACTGTGGCTCTAAGTACCAATCGGTCTCTTAAAAATATTTTCGTTGTATACGAGATGATCGCCGTAAAAACGAAAATATCAACTCCGCATGCTTCTTAATAACTTCAGATTTAATGAAGCTTTACGTAACGACCTCCATCTTCATGCATAACAAACAAAATTCAACTTTTTAGGGAGATGAAAAGGGATTTCATACAATTGGTAATGGTCGACGACAATTTTTAAAGAAAATTATCTTCACCAATGCAGCAGATTTCTGGCAAAAACTTTGAGAATAAATAAAATTGCAATGAAAAGTTTCTCAAAAATCTGTTGTTCGGAATCGATTTTAAACTGTACGTCCCACCATTCTTGTATAAAATTAACACACACAACATAAGTGTTGTGAGAAACTAGGTTGTAATCCTGGCTGAAGAGTTTTAATTACCAATTATGTTTGTTTGTTGCAAACGAGATGATCGTCGAAACGAAAATGAAACGAAAACAGTAATTCTGTTCTTAATAACTTCAAATTTAATGAAGCATTACGCAACGAATACCATATTCATGCGTAAAAAATTCAGCTCAAACGAGAATTCATAGTATTAATAATGAATAACGCACATTTTTGAAGAAAATTTTAATTATCGTATCAGGAGCTCAGAACATTCTCATGCAATCCATGGGAAACAAATGCACCCACACTGAGCAACTGTCTGATGTAGATTTTCATCAAGCACCATGACTGGGTCTTACTTGAAGTGACAATAAACAGCATAAAGTCACCGTAGTTTAGTAGGTAGTGTGTTAGCTTATGAGACGCCAGGTGGTGGTTCAAGCCCCATGTCAGACATTTTGAACAAAACGAAACGAAAAAATATATTTCTTCGGCGACTTCCTCTCAGCGACTTCTTCCGACCAAAAATTCTGAAAGTAAATACAAATTTATCTTTGGGAGTCGACTGTAAACTGGAGATCTCACCACTCATGGATAAATTTAACACACACAACATAGGTTGTGTAATAAGCTAGGTCGTCATCTTGTCTAAACAATTGTACTGACCAATTAAGTGAGTAAAGAGTGTGATTTGTAGCTTCTGCAAGACGGCACCAGCCGCCACACCACCCAAGCGTTAATAAATTTATTGCAGCAACGATTGTCTCAACAAATTTTGATGACAACTGACCGAGAAAATCATGCGTTTTAACGCTGTACGAATTTTCCTTTGTGGTTTTGTGAAATCTCCTTGTTATGCGAATAAATCAAAAACAAGTCCAGAGCTTGAAACGGAAATCATATTGGAACATTTGTTCTTCTTGCTGCCTTCTAGTTATTTTCTTATTGTCTTCCAGTTTACTTAATCAAGCTTCTTTACTGAAGCAGTTTCTAGGATAATAGAGTGGCCCGTTGTTATTGCCTAAAAGCAATAACTAATGCGAAAATGTATCGACTGAAGACGTGAGAAATTTCAAATTAATTCCTACGTTTTCTAAAGAGGTGATGCTATCTACCATAAGCCGGTTTGTCGGCGATGTTATCTTCATTGGCGGGTTCTTTGCGGCTTCCTGAATAAATTATTTGGTGAAGAAGCGAAGACGTTGAATTTAAAAATTTGGTATTTACCCTTAAATATCGACAGTGAGAGATATGGTATTGAGTATTCTACTGCACCTGGTTAACTGGAAATCTGCTGACTCCATTCAAAAATTAAAAATTTCTTGTATAACATTTTCTTCTTTTTTTTCAGTTATATTTTTAGTCGTAATTTCTCTACTGAACTCCCAGTTTACCAGGAGTGATGCAATTCCAGCCACGGAGACGTCTACTCATAATGCTTTTGCCTCGGATTTATTTTCTGTAATTGTGACTAACAAATCCACAGAGAATGTGGTCTATTCACCAGCATCAATAGAAACTTGTTTGGCTTTCGCTTTTGGCGGTGCCGAGGGCCAAACAGCAGAGGAGATGCGCAAAGTTTTGAAATTGTCTGAGGGCGATAAAAAGCAGGTGTTGGAAAATTATAAAGAATTTTTGGAGAAGTCGTTTAAACCTTCCAAATCATCGGACGATGCTCCCCAATTGAAAATGGCCAATCGTTTGTATGTGAATAGTCACTTGAAAATTGCACCACAATTCAATACGATTGCTCGTGATTATTTTGTTGCCGAAGCAGAAAGTGTAGACTTTAAGAAAAACCAAGAAGTGGTCGAAAATATTAATCACTGGGTGGAACAGCAAACAGAAAATAAAATTAAAAACCTTTTACAAGCAGATGCCGTAAATGCTGATACCACTGCAGTATTAGTAAATGCCATTTACTTCAAAGCCAAATGGGAACTACCTTTTAGTGAAGGTCAGACCACAAAAGCCCCATTCTATATGAATAACAAGCAACAAATTGAGGTGAACATGATGTATACAAATGATGACTTTGGTTATGCGCAGTTGCCTGAATTAGAAGCCACCGCATTGGAAATGCCTTATAAAGACTCTGATATTTCCATGTTGATTATTTTACCCAACGATAAGGAAGGTTTAGAAAAATTAGAAACCAATCTAAAGAGTTATGATTTGAATAAAATCACTTCGAAATTATTGGTTGCATATTTGGATGTTTATCTGCCCAAATTTCGCATTGAATACGATATTGATTTGAAGGAACCCTTAAGAAAGGTAAACTCAAAAATATATTTACTTAGAATTTGAATATTCATTTGCTTTTCTTCGTTTAAGATGGGCTTAAATACCATGTTCGAGGACACAGCCAACTTTAGTGGTTTATTTGAAACTGAACTGCCTCAGAAAATATCCGATGTTAAGCATAAGGCCTATTTAGATGTCAATGAAGCTGGTTCAGAGGCTGCCGCTGCAACTTGTAAGTTTTTTATTTTTCTTGAAAATTTCAAGGCATTAATCTGTATATTTTTTTCAGTTCTTAGTCTTACGCTTCATATGATTCCTACAGTATTCCGTGCTGATCATCCCTTCGTTTTTGCCATACGAAGCAAATCTGCCGTATATTTCACAGGGCATGTTGCTAAATTTTAAAATGTTTGTTATTTTTGTAAAATATAAAATAGTTGAAGTATTGGACTTCAAATTTAAATTTTGGTTTGATATTAATTTTATAACTTATGTATTTAAGTGTCCATAAATTTAAAACCCTTGCAATGAATACTTTGATACATATTCGCTAAATTCTACGTAAAAATATCTGCAAGAAGTCAAATGATTAGTACAGATCCAATAGGTGAGAGCCCGTGGCGCAACACCTAGCAAAGGCATTTCGACATTCTTCTGGTTAATACTCTGATGGTAAAAATTTGCAGGAAAACTTTCCCAAATCTGTCGTTCACATGGGTGTTGTGAGAATGTAGGTTATAATCCTGACTAAAGGGTTGTAATGACAAATTAAGTTAATAAGAAACTATGGTAAGAAGTAAAGTTTTTTTTCCTTATTTCCATTGACTTAATTATCAGGTGTTTGACTCACCTCACACATACATTACAGGAAAAATCCCGAATATTATTGCACGTACTAACGTACCACGAACAGATGTTGGTGGTGTACGCATGTCTGAGTTAGATGCTCAGGATGTTTCGGGCATGAAAATTCTATTTGACCTAGAACCAGAATATTTTTCAAGCGGCGAGAGAAACATTTCAAAACCTTGTTTTCTTAAGGCGGTGCACTCCATCTGATCTTCTTCCTATTTACGTCATTTATTTTCTAACGCAAACTGAAAACCAACTCCCACGTATTAGCCGGTATCTCGATGTCTATTTTTATGCTTCTCGGCCACGTACAGGAGAAACAGAAAGTGTTCGTGAAACACTGTTTTGTCTCTCGTACTACGGATTGCGCTTTAGCGATATAAAATAACTTTTACTCAAAAATCCAATATTTTCTAAATATTCTTTTAAACGCTTGTGTGTGGGATCTAATGTTTGCCGAGGGTTCCCTGGGAAGAGCGCATCCGAAATGTTCCATTTTCAATGACTGTAATGCATAAATCAGACTGAGTTTGACCAATGACGTAGGTTATGTTAGCTTTGAAAGCCACTGTGGTCCTCGCATGCAACTGCAGCTTAAAAAAGCCCCTGAAAAAAAAAGCCGAACAGAGTCAAATCGACGGCCAATGGCAGTCTCAAGCTCCAAAATTGCTCGTGCAGGATATGAGCCGTGTGGCACGTAGCGGCATTCAGTTAAAATCACATGTCATTGTTGTCCAAGTCATTTAATTGAAGCCAAAAGAATTTTATAATTATCGTCTCTAATGAAAAACTGTCCATATTTCGCCGCCAGTCCAAAATCCCCAACAAACAGTAATTTTTTCAAGACACATTCAACTCTTTTGGATCTCAGGTGGATTGCTAAGGTCCCAAATTCAATAATTTTGTTTGTTTTCGTGCTCATTCATTCAGAAATAAGCCTCATTACTGAAAATGATTTTTGATAAAAATTAGGTCCAGAGTCCATTCGGTGAACACACGTTGTTGTCTGTGTGGTGATTTGAGAAAAGACTGAATAAATGACAACTAGTTTGGCAGACGCCGTAGTCTAGTAGGTAGTATGTTGGCTTATTAGACAGAGCGCCCGAGTTCAAGCCCCAGGTCAGACATCAAAACGAAACTATGAAAAAGTATTTCTTCGGCGACTTCCTCTCAGCAGATTTCTGGCAAAAACTCTGAGAGTAAATAAAATTGCCATGAAAAGTTTCTAAAAAATCTGTCGTTTGGAGTCGACTTTAAATTGTAGGTCCCGCCACTCATGTATAAAATTAACGATCACAAGATAAGTGGTGTGAGAAGCTAGGTTGTAATCCTCACTGAAGGATTGTGATGACCTGATGACCAATTATGTATGTATGTAGTTTGCCAGTCGTAACTTCAACAAGACAGCCACTATTAATTGTTAAAATTCCGAAGTAATTGTTGAAAGATGCTATTGCATCTGTCTTTTTCGTAAAACACATTCATTTATGATCTGTTGGATAGTATAGCCCACTATGCTATCGCAACTATTCGTAACGTTTTTGCCGTAGAGATTTTTCCTGTCACATGCGACATAGATTGATTGGAATCTAATGTCTATATAGACTACACTTTTTGTCCTCTTTCCAAAAAGTCTATTTTACTATTCCCAACACATTATATTGCATGAGTAGGAGCCTTCCTCTGAGTGTTGATTTTACATTAAAACATGTATAAAAATAAATCATTTCTTATTTTTTCCATCTGACGTTTAAGAAGACACTTTTTCGCTTTCCTTTAATAATCTATTCTGAGTGCCAAATGCTTCTAATTTGGAACGAAACTTCTTAACGAACGATTGCTAAAATTAAAGGGCAAATCAATAAACGTGTCTACATAAAAAATTATTTAATTTCATATTCCACTTTATAATTCTGATATTTCTCCTATTTATTTCACAAAAAACCAGAACAAACCAGTCAGCTAAGGCGGCCACATTACTTTGTCGATGATTTTTAAAACCATAGCTTCAACCATATATACGGATGCTATATATACTGACACATATTTTTATAAACGAACAATTAATTTTAATTTTGCTACGCTTGAAAATTTTATTTCGTCTCCTATTATTTATTAAATTAATGGAAATTTTGCAAAAACTTGTTTTAATTTTTATTCATTTTTACAAATCATTGCAGTTGAAATATTTCATTACAAACAGAAAAACAATCTTTTGAATGCATCATGTTTTCAACAGAAACAAATTTATTTCATATTTTACAATCAGTAATGGTGCATCATATTTATTAATGATTTTAAAAATATTTTTGATTTGGCAAAATAACAGGAAATGTTTGTGGCTCAACAGAAATATACCTCTAATGTGAATATCGCGGGTAAAAAGTCAGTGGCAAATATTTATATTCCTAAATTTTCAAAGAAAAAGAACCCCGAATAATAAATATGTACATATGTATGTCTTTGATTTGTTTCTGTGTTATTACTAAGTTTTTCCACGAAAACGTATGATTGGCCTACTGTAAGCAGATCGTAAGAGAATTCTATCTTTGACTAGAAACATGTATTGAGTATAAGTGTAAAAAATATTTTGAAAAAAATTGCGATAAAATCTGTCGTTCGGAATCGACTTTAAACTGTAGGTCCGTCCCGCCGTTCTTGTATAAAATTAACACACACCACATACATATGTATGTAAAGTAGAGTGAGAAACTACGTCATAATCCTGACTTAAGGGTTGTAATGATCAATTATGTATGTGTACGTCGTTCTTTCGGTGGGGACCAAGGGTCAAAAGATTAACTGTATTAGAAACTATCGTTATTGTTCTATGAAAAGTTATCTCCCTTTAAAAAAAAAACAAGCACATAGGCAGAGTGAAAATTACTAGGGAACCTGGCATTCATTATTTATTAACCATTGGAAGAAAGCTGGATTGCACAAAGAAGCTTAATATGTATCTAGCATTTGCAATTCCCGAAGTTTTAAAACGGGGATTTCCGAACTTCGAAAGTTGATAACGGCCATCTTGTTGAAGTTTCATCTGTCAAATTAGATGTCATTTATTCAGTCTGTTTCGCCAAACCATCATGAACGGCCATATAAAATGAATGCAATTGGCAATTAATCTACAGCGGTGAGACTTATTTCTGGATGAGTGGGTATATGAGCAATGATGTAAGACCCAAAAGTACCCAATGCACCCCGAAAAGATCACAACTTAGCTTGGTTTTTTGGCTGCCGCCATTATGGGTCCATATTTCTTTGAGGACGACGTTGCCCAGAACAATACTTTTAACGTCAAGCACTATAGTGCGATGATTATCAACTTCCTTTTGGCCTAAATTCGATGAACTGGACACCAACGGCATGTGGTTCAACAAGCCACATAGCTCATGCCACATGAGATATTCTACATGAACGATTTGAACGCATCTACCATTTCACGTAGAGATGATATCGAATGGCAAGATTGTGCAATATGACCTCGTTTGATTCTTTCTTGTGGGGTTTTCTTTAGTCGTAGGTATTTGCGAATAAAGTACAAAACACAGAGGTCCTTAAAGACAATATAACCATGACATCTGTCAAATTCACGGCCAGATTTGTTAGCCAGAATCATGGAAAATTGAACATTTCGGATACGCTCCACCCAGTGAAGACTTGGTGGACATTTGAACAAGTTTATATTCCAGTCATAAAGTCAATAGGTCTTTCAAATGAATAAAAATGACGATGACATTTTGTTTATCTTAAATTTAAAGGCATGAATCGCTTAATAAAAGACCCTATAATAGTAAAATAATGACGGTTTTTCTTTTTTAGAAGACTAAACAAAGAGTTTATAAAGTCACCATGGTCTAGTAAGTAGTGTGTTGGCTTATTAGACGTGAGGCCTCGGTTCAAACCCCAGGTCAAGCATCTCCAACTAAACGAAATATGAAAAATTATTCTTCGTCGATTTTCTAAACTCTGAGGGTAAATAAAATTGCCATGAAAAGTTTCTTAAAAATCTGCCGTTCGGAGTCGACTTTAAACTGTAGGTCCCGCCATTTAGGAATAAAATTAACAAATTATGTGTAGTGGGAAGCTAGATCGTGATGTGGGAAGCTAGATCGTGATGTGGGAAGCTAGATCGTGATGTGGAAAGCTAGATCGTGATGTGGGAAGCTAGATCTTAATCCTAACTGAAGGGTTGTAGTGATCAATTAAGTATGTAAGTTACAAGCACCATCTGTTCCAATGGCATTTAAAAACTACCTAGTGCACCACGTAGTGTGTTGCCTTATTAGATGAGAGCCAGCGTTTCAAACCTCAAACTCTGACATTTCGAATGAAAATAAATTATCTGTAGGTTTGTTGACCATGAAGCTTAATTTCTTAATTAATTTTCTTTATTAAACTTGTATTCTAAAATTAATTGTTTGTAACGGAAGCAAATTCGTCAATCTGTCATCAAATAGTCATCATGACGACAAATTCAAAATTAGTACACCAAGCAAGTTTACAAATCTCCAAGTTTGACGATAAATCGCAAAATTTGACAACTACGTGTATAAGCGTTTTATGTTCGATACTGTGGCAACTCACTCTCTCTCTCTCACTTATTATTTCACTCCATAGTGTTTCTATAATATTCTCTTCATTTGAGTGATATTTCAAAATGATAAGTAGATAACAACAACAGCAACAACAATAGTGTAATATCACTCAAAATATTTGGTAAAGATAAATAACGTTGTGTTTAAATTTCGTAGTGTTTAAAAACCAGTAGACACGGTAATAATATTTTCGTTTAAATAATACGATATACGTACACATAATTGTGTTTTTAATTATTAAAAAAAAAAAAAAATAAATAAATAAGTGAGTAACAAAGCAACAGAATACAACAACGATTTGGAAAACCCCATACAATTTAAATAAATCATGATTTATATTCCTCAAATGGTTGGTTGATAGACAATCATGAAAGTTATTGGATATAGTACAAGTAAAGTTTTCAATTCATTTGAAATTTAGAATTTTAACTCAAAAAAACAATTTTTTCTCACCCACATACATACGAAACAAATCAATATATATTTTTTTTAATATTTTCCAATACTATTCGTAAGTACTGCACTGAGCTCAAATTGTCATGATTTTCTACAAGACAAAATAAAAAAAATTTTTTTTTTTTTTTTTGATTTTTAAATAAAATTCTCTATAAAAGCACTCATGATAGTCATTGTTTGAATAGATTCCCAGCTGGAATGTGTGTATGTTGTGCGACAGATAGCAATTGCAAACAGTTGATGATTGAAGTGTTTTAAAAAAGAATTTTTTTTTATAAAATAAACAATAAAGAAGAAATAAATATATTAACAAATATTTGAACAATAACAAATATGCCAGAAGTGATAAACAAAGGTGATTAATTGTTAAATGAAGGTGAAATATGGTATCAAAAAACAAAAAAAAAAGAAACCCCAGATTAAAGGAAAATAATTAAAAAAAGTTTATCAATATTGTTGACATTCTAAACAAACAAATCAAGTTTTTTAACAAAATTTAATTAAATTAAATTAAAATTAATGAAAATTGATAAAAACAAAAGTGTTTCTTGTATTCAAATTATTTGAACAAATTTACGTGTCTTTTTTTTAACAACTGAAGCTCCTCTTTAAGGTGAGCGTAATTTCCCAAAGAACAAAGCTTGCAAACACGGAGTAGAAATTGTCAAATAGTAGTTGACTGAATAAACATTCCGCATGCCAAAATAGCATTTAATGCGGCGTCTACACGTTGCGACTGATGCTACAACTTTATTATTATGCACAAACAATTGTCTTGAATGGCTGGTTGGTTATCGATTGAAAGAAAATCAAAATTTTTGATCGATGCAATACGATGCTACAATAACAATTTACAAGTAAATTTGGTGGAAAATTGAAACGTATGAAGAAAGCGACCAACTGTTAGCTCAACATGTTGTACAACTAATCACAACGTGTAGAAGTCGCATAAAAGCCTTGTCCTTAATGCCATCCAAAATTTATGACCTACTGGACAATGTCATAAAATGCGTTCCATAGTTTCGGTATCCTTTCCGCATGCCCTGTCATACATTATAATCTAACACGCCTACCCGTGTTTTTTTCTTAACATTCTCTTGGTTTCTCTGTCATCATTATCGCCCCGAAGTGATTTTTTTTTTAATTTTTCTGCAACTTACTGTCTTAATTATCTTGATTATTCGCTTCCTTATCTCCAATCAGTCCTTGGTAACTAGATACCCATACAATGTGTACATCACTGTACCTGGAGAAGTTTTTTGCACTCCACGACAGTCAATAATTAGAAATTCCTGAGTAATGTTGTCCACAGAATATACAATGTTGTCATTATTGTTATTCTTCAGTCTGAAGAGTCAAATGTTTAGTTGAATTCATACTACAGCCCACATCAATGAACGAGCTCAGTGGAGCTTAATTTTCTCATTAATATGGGCTCAGGTATGACATAATTATTAGAGAACTAAAAACAATTAATTGTTTGAAATGCTTTTTTATTATTTTTATTTACATTAAAAAAAAAACCAAATAAACGTGACATTTTTATATATTTAACCCTCATACTGTTTGAATAACAAAAACGACCATAAAATAAAATTTTTGTTAACGAGAAATTTGGAAAAAAAAACTACAGTGGGAACTACAAAAATTAAAATTATTAATAACTACCAGATAACAGACCCAAAAATAATTTATTTATTTAGGCTTTTAAAAATAAATGTAGAAAAAATTACCCCAAAAAAAAATTTGTTAGCATTTAGGGCAGTAAAAGTTTTCGTAGGTTAAATTATCGTAAAACAATAAAAGAAAAAAATAGTTGTTGTGGGTAATCGATTATATGCACCTACGACATACATGTAGAATTAGTTCCGGACTTATGAAAAAATAACAATTAGATTCGATAACGTTTTATAAAAAAAAAAAAATAAGATTAAATTTTTGCAAGCCTTATCGTGCCCTCTTTATTCAGCCTCACAAAGGTCTTCGTAGCAAATAAAAAAAAAAAAAAAACAAAAACAAATAACTTTTACGTAAACTTTATCCGCCCATCCCCCATAGTAATGTTGATTAAAATTACAAAACTTGCATGTCATAATCAATTATGGCCCTTACTATTTAGAAATTTTAGTTCGATGACTCAGAATGCCATAAACAACCTATCTGATCCCACTGTCCACGAAATCACTAAATAAGCGACATTTAATTGATGATTTTTACAACCCAGTGTCACTCTATTTTTGAATTTTTTATTGCCTTAAATGTAACGCGTGATTTATTAAAATTTAATTCAGCCGATGAATGAATGCCCGCCATTTAAATTTTTTTCAAGTCAATATTATCCACGGCTATGCTGTAAGATCCAGTTAAGCTACATTCTCCTGTATAAGAAAGACTTACACATTCTTGAAAAAAAATTCTAATGAAGTCAAATCCCATAACGTGGGTGGCCAAAAGGCAACTCAAAACCGTGAGATTAATTGCTTACCAAATACGCCTCTAAATACATTTATATTATCGCATACATTATGACACGTGGTACCGCCTTGTTGAGAATATATGGCAATGAATTTTAATTCTTCTATTCTATGTGAAAGAAAAAATTATTAATTTTTGGATCTTGCACCATTGAGTGTACTGTTGTGATTATTATTGTTCTTCAAACAGCATCAAACAGTGCATCTTTCACAGTGCATTTGCAATTCTTAAATTGCTACTGACTGCACAACGGTAAATCGGCAAAAATTAAGCCCAAAAAGATGCTCTTCTTCTGGAGATAATTTTCCGATAGAAATTCAATTTTCCAAAAACAAGCACAAACTTGCGTAATTCATTTGCGAATCGACTGTTCACGGTGCTAACCAGAGATCAGCAATGAATCGTTTTTTTTTTTTAGTACAACGTTGACCTCAAACTTATAACATTCGAAATATGTTTGATTCATACGCCTACTCATTCAGATTCATAAATTTAGAAAAATACTTTAATACTCATGTTTGATTCCAGTGATTCGAATCATTCATCAAAATTTAGTCAGTCTTAGGTGTTGTTGCATTTACAAAAAAAGAAGAAAGAAAAAGACAAAGACAGCTAACAAACCAAACACACAACCCTCTAGTGAGTATCGAGTGTTCGTACGCGAATCATACTTATTTTGTGATTCTTGTAAATGTTGAGTAAAGGAGAGTCGAAATCAACAACATCATGCGTATTGTTAAGTATGAGTACAATGAGTACTTCAAACTTTGAATATTAGTAGTATAAGTATGAATGCGTATAAGTATCAGGAATTATGAGTATGACTGGAATCTACTCATCGTTTTGAATACTCATCGCAGATCTCTGGTGCTAACCAATTTATGCCACATGTCAAAAATTTGTTTGTTTTATACCGAAAAAAGTTACGCTGTAAACTCAAATACTAAAAAATTCACCCGTTTGTTCCGTTTTTGGAGAAAATATGCAAAAAATTTGCATAATATTAGCAAACTACATCAAATGTAACAACCCTACGTACATGCATACATAATAGGTCATTACAACCCTTCAGTCCCGACTATTTCGTAGCTTCTGACACCACTTATGTTGTGTGTGTTAAATTTATCCATAAGTGGCGAGAACAATAGATTTTTCATGGAAATTTTATTTCATTCACAGAGTTTTTGCCAGAAATTTGTTGAGAGGCAGTCGGCGGAGAAATATTTATTCATGTTTCGTTTTGATGGAGTTGTCTGGGCTGGGATTTAAACCGTGGCCTCACGTGTAATATGCCAACACACAACCTACTAGACTACGAAATCCCTACATATGTCACAGAAGCTTTTGTTTCTGACAGAAAACAAAAACACTTTATGAAGCAAAGAGTTATCATTTTCTTAAAGAAATGCAAAGCAAACAGAAAGGCTGACAGTTGAGCTGCCAATAATATATTATGGAGGAGTTTAGAGATCAGTTTTCAATTGAATTTATTTCCTAGAAGTCCACTGATTCAATTCGTAGAATTCTTAAAAAAAACTCCCCGTTTAACAGCAAAGCACGACTTAATTAATTATAATGAATTGTTGTTATAATCATTATTATTTAAATTTCTTTGAAAATAATTTTTTGTTTTCTTTGCAGTTCTACTTTTCGCCGTAATCTCTTCATTACTGTACAGAACAATAATGTCTGGCACAATTGGTGTACCACTATCGGCAAGTCATAATGCCTTTGCTGCTGACTTATTTGCCGTAGTTGTGGATAAAAAATATACAGATAATGTGATCTTTTCACCAGCATCTGTACAAGTCTCTTTGGCCTTAGCATTTGGCGGTGCTGAGGGCCATACAGCAGAGGAAATGCGTACAGTTTTGAAATTGCCTGAGGATAAAACCCAGGTGTTGGAAAGCTATAAAGTTTTTTTGAAAAGCTTTTTTAAATCCTCCCAGTCAACGGCAGATGCTCCCCAATTGAAAATGGCCAATCGTTTGTATGTGAATAGCCAACTGAAAATATCACCAGAATTCAACACAATTGCTCAGGATTATTTCAATACACAAGCAGAAAATGTCGACTTTAACAAAAACCAACAAGTGGTCCAAAATATTAATAACTGGGTGGAACAACAGACAGAAAATAAAATTAAAAACCTTTTACAGCCAGATGCAGTCAATGGTCAGACATCTGCTGTCTTGGTGAATGCGATTTATTTCAAAGCCAAATGGTTACATCCCTTCAGTGCAACAAGCACCTCAAAGGCAGCTTTCTTTATGAATAACATGCAAAAGGTGGAAGTGGATACCATGTTCACAGATGATCGTTTTGGTTATGCAGAGATGCCTGAATTAGAAGCCACCGTATTGGAAATGCCTTATAAAGACTCCGATATTTCCATGTTGATTATTTTACCCAACGATAAGGAAGGTTTAGAAAAGCTAGAAACAAAATTAAAGAATTGGGACTTGAATCAAATTACGACTAAAATGTCGGTACAGGATGTGGAAGTTTTTCTACCTAAATTTCGTATTGAATACAGTATTGATTTGAAGGAACCTTTAAAACAGGTAAGTTTTTTTTCTGAAACCATTCTTCCTTCAATTCTTTCAATTTCTATTCAATTTTTTATTTATTTTTTTCAAGATGGGCTTAAATAGCATGTTTGATCAAACAGCCAACTTTAGTGGCTTATTTGAAAACGCTCAACATCAAAAAATATCAGATGTCAAGCATAAAGCGTTTTTAGATGTTAATGAAGCCGGTTCAGAGGCTGCTGCAGCTACTTGTAAGAATTTCTTTTATATTTTTGTATTTTTTTTTGTATTTAATTATTGCGTTTTCCTTTCCAGACATGAAAATTGTACCAATGAGCTTAAATTTGGAACAGAAAGTATTCCGTGCTGATCATCCATTTGTGTTTGCCATACGCAATAAATATTCCGTGTTTTTTACTGGACATCTGGCGAAATTTTAGAATATTTCGTTTGTTTTTGTCATTGAATATCTTGTAACTTTATTTGCTATTGTTTAAGTATTTTATACAGAAATTATAATTTTTATTTAAAGCAACCGAATTCATCTATGTTTTGTTAAATGCGCAACATTGTACGTCCATAATGTCAGTTGTAATGGAGTCCCTCTTAAATGTGAAAGCAAGCAATTATTGCTTGTCCCCAATTTTTTAGAAGGATTTGATTTCAAATTAACAATTGCTTCGAAGAAACACTCATGTAGGATCCTAATAACCACAGGAATCGTATTCGATATACGAATAGATTCATTATTTACATTCATACATACATAATTTGGCATTGAAACCCTTCAGTCTGGTTTACAACCTAGGTTGGGAAACTTTTCATGGCAATTTAATTAAAAGTTAAAGATGCATTTTTACAAACAATGCATCACAGGCCATTGCAGAGGCAGCCCGCATGATAGTTGGAAATTATCTGTGAAAAGCTGGCAAGTCAACGTTTAGGTGCTACATGAATGAAGGGAAAAACATTTCGCTGAAGGAATTACCATCCATGATGTCAAATAAATTTAAATGTGATTCTTTATAAACGAAGGACAAGATTAATGTTTGTGTTCGTTGAGATTGAAAGCTGCAACAACTTGAGCAAATCTGAAATCTGCTACTCACCATGATACATGATAACAATGTCGCATACATTTTGTATTACTGCTATAAATTACCTGCACTTGACTGATGAGTTTTGATGATCCAGCACGTAATGATGGCAATTTGTTTCGGTAATGCACTCAGCAAAACGCCGTTGAAAATTCAAAAAATTAAAAAAAAAATCGTTTAAAAATGCAATGACGTTCTACACTTTATAGAAATATGCTGACAATACGCGAGAACTGGCATCCAAAATCTGTGACAAATTGATTTTCCATACGGAGAATTTTTAGTTAAAAAGTTAATTTGAAAAATTGCGCACACTTTTTACATCTGCTCATCAATATTTACATATTTTTCATAGCTTTAGATTTGCACAAAATGAAGTTTATTTAGATACAAAACCTTTTAGTCAGGATTACAACCTAGCTTCTTACATCACTCATGTTGTGTGTATTAATTTTATTCATGAATGCGGAGACATAATGTTGACTCCGAACGATAAATTAAAACAATTTTTTATGGCAATTTTATTTACTCTCAGAGTTATTTTTTGCCAGAACACTGCTGAGAGGAAGACGCCGAAAGAAATAATTTTTTCATACTTCGTTTTGTTTGAGACGTCTGAGCCAAGTGGTTTAGCGCTTTAAAAATAGTGATTTCGACGTTAATGACGAAAAGCGTCCGAGGCAACCAAAAAAAAGACTTATAGTGTAGACCATAAATTGGTCTACACTAGACAACGTTCAAGATTCGTGTCAGATGCAATAAGTGCTTGCACAACCATTAGGCATATCTCAAGCAACCATAACAAAACCATAAAAACTAAAGGCGTGAGACATGGAAAAATGATTTTGCAAATGTGAACTGCTTTAAAACGAAATAATTTTTGCCCAAGCACAAGAAGTCATATGAGAAAGGCGGGCAACGAGCAAAATCTATGCTCAAGCAAACGATCTTTGCGCCAAGATAATGCTGTTATGAGCTGCTAAAATCTAAGAAAATAATTCGTTTGAATACAGCATTGGCAGAAAAACGTTCTGACTATGTAGGAAAGGATATCATTTAAATTTCAACGATTGTATTACGCCGTTCGTTCGGCTTATGCTGGAACTGAAGTTAATAGAGCTCTAAATCAATCGTTGTAAGTTTGCGTTTTAAATTTAGAAATTGCTGTCATTCAGTCATATTGTCAAATATATGTTGTTTGTTCACGTTTCCTTTTTTTTTTTTTGATATTTCCACCATAAAAAAATTGATTTCCTGGCACATCTTTTGCCATTTTTAAAACGATTTTATTTTAATACACAAAAGTAAACAAATATAATTCTATTATCCTGCAAAGTTAGTTTAATTTGTTTACTTAAAAATAAAAAAGACATTATAGAAACACTTGTACTCACAGTCAAACTGCATTAAATGAAGATTATTTGAAAGCAAAATATGGGAATTCTTCACAACTTAAGCGTTTTCAACAACAGAATGATACGGAAACAAAGCAATGCCGCATTTTAAATATTTTGTTTGTTACAAAAAAATATGAGAAATATTTTCTTCTCTTAAATATCAGTCTACGCTCTTTAAACAATGGTTTAACATCAACGCCTACAACTTACCCTACCTTAAGTGAAATTAATTTTATTTTCAAAATTACTTTCACCCATATCACAATGGGCCCTGTATGAGGCCTAAGTGTGTCCGCTCATCGGGTGGACAGCCACTTCTACCTACTTCTACCTACTTTCACCCATTTTCGTATTGTTTCGATCAAATGGACGATATTCGTAACTAAATAGAAAAGGCCTTTGATCGCAGAAATAATACCTTTTCTTTGTATTACTTTCCAACTTATTATACGTGAGGCCATGGTTTAAACTCCAGGTCATACATCTCCAACAAAACGAAATATGAAAAAATAGTTCTGCGGCGCCTTCCTCTCAACAGATTTCTGGCAAAAACTCTGAAAAGTTTCTCAAAAATCTGTCGTTCGGAATCGACTTTAAACTGTAGGTTCCTCTACTTATGGATAAAATCAATCAATACAACATACATAAGTGGTGTGAGAGGCTAGGTCGCAATCCTAAGTGAAGAGTTGTATGATTAATTATTTATATGTACGCCAAATTAGTAATCAACGACCATAGAAAGTTAAGTGTTTTTGCTGAATGGCCTCTAAAGCAGTTGGCAATTGAAGCTAAATTTCATCAAAAAACTATTTTTAGCGATGAGGCCCATTTCTGGTTGAAAGGATACGTGAACAAACAAATCAAATTGAGATCCAAGAGCGTTCAATTCATCTCGAAAATATCACTGTTTGGTGTGGACTTTGAGAGCGGCGTTGGTCAAGCCAACGCTGTAACTGCGAGCGCTATAGATCGATGATTACCAATTTCTTTTCGCCTGACTTGAATGAACTGGACGCCAATGAACTGTTTTATCAACAGTACTGCTCTATATGTCACGTACCTCGTACCGTATTAGATATTTTACAAGAGTGATTTGAAGACATGGCCATCTCACGTAAAAGTGATAAGAACTGGCCATCGGGATCGAGCAATTTGACCCTGTTAGACTTTTTCTTGTGGGATTTTCTTAAGAAAGATGAAAACAAAATTACCTATGATTGTCTATTGAAAGATTAAGATCACAATGATAATCGCAATTCCTAGCCGCATAAGATTGTTACACTTTTTCAATTTTGTAGCATTCAGCAGGGATTTGTAAACAAAAATTCAGTACAAAATGCTTTTTCCTCTAAACTCATGTGACTTAACTAGATTTATTTTGAAATTAAATATGTATTTCTATTCGGTTCCAGAGCATTATCAAAAATCGAATTGATTAAACCAAAATTGCACGCTATTGGCTATGACAGTATCAGAACAGTATTAACTATTCTGTTTTAAGCTATGTCGATGTATACATACATACATAATTGGCCATTACAACCCTTTAGCCAGGATCACGACCTAGTTTCTCACACCACTTATGTTGTGTGCGTTAATTTTATACATGAGTGGCGAGACCTACAGTTTAACGCCGATTGCGAGCGACAGATTTTTGAGAAGCTTTTCATGGCAATTTTATTTACTCTCTGAGTTTTTGCCAGAAATCTGCTGAGAGGAAGCCACCGAAGAAATATTTTTTGTTTATATTTCGGATTGATGTCTGACCTAGGGTTTGAACCGTGGCCTTTCGTCTAATAAGCCGACATACTACCTACTAGACATGTCGATGTATGTATATTATTTAAAAATACTGTAAAGCCGGTAAATATGTCTACTAGGCCATATAGTACTAAAATTAGCCAATTTTTATTACTTTAAGTGAAATATTAAAAGCATATTATATTTTTGTGACTTAATAAATACGCCTCTAACTTAAAAAGATAAGTATATTCATTGAATTTATGGTCTTTATGCTGTAAACACATTAAATGCACCAATTGCTGCGCAGCAACCTAACAAAAATAAAATACATGCGTGTATATGGAAAGCATTAATTTAAAGGCAACACATAAACAAGAGTCTATGCGGCTACTGCGCACTTAGGTTAAAGGCCGCGATGATAGCAGAGTCTATAGAGATTTCTTGTTATGTGCATTGTTTCATTCGATACTTCTTCGTTAAGGCAACGTCTGTATGTAGTTGGGCAACCTTAAACTTTTGACTTACTTTGAGTACTTTGATAGCTGGAGTGTTTTGCTTTTTTTCTTCAGGTTTTTTTTTATTGTGTGGAGGTAAATTCAGTATATTACGTCAAAGTACTGATTGCCTAATACAAAGTATGACAGATTCTGTTTGACTCGACTTTAATTTCTGTTTTTGCTCGCAACATTGTAGGAGAAAATGCACGATGCATACAAAATATTTTTTTGAGACACCATTTATGAAGAAGTAATTAACTGTTCATATTTAATTATTTTATTTACCAATAACATCGACCTGCCGCTTTTAAGATAGCTAATGCGCATGCTACTTGGCTAAGGCACCAATTGCAAAATTGTCTCGCAACATTTGGTGTATCTTATGTGTTTAAAGCATTACAGATACGACCTATAGTAGCGTATAGTGTGAAAACAGAGAATGTTATTAAATCTCTTGAAAACAATTATTCTCTTATAAAAAATGAAGGGTTGCCAATACTGTTAAAATCTAACAACGTTGTACATACATATATATTATCACTCTAATAATATTTTGTATTAAATATTTGTATTTGCAAGCATGTCAAGAGAGCATGTAACCCTGAAGTGTGCTTTAATTTTAGAACTCTACGTACTCCGAGGAAAATACATTCTCCATGACTGTTATGCGGCGATTGGTTGTACAACATCTTGAATCAACGGTTTGTTGCCTTTTTGCGATTTTTCAACCAAATTTACTTATAAATTGTTATTGTAGCTTTGTATTGGTCTTAGATTGAATGAAAATCAAAATTTTTTGGTCTTCAAATAAACGACGACCAACCAGCCATTCAACCTAACAATTGTTTGTACAAGTATTCAAGAGAATTGTAAAAGCAGAACAAACAATTCCATACATACATACATATATTACAACCCTTCAGTCAGGATTACGATCTAGCTTCTCGCACCACTTATGTTGTGTGTGTTAATTTTATACATGAGTGGTGGGAACCTACAGTTTAAAGTCGATACCGAACTACAGATTTTTGAAAACCTTTTTCGTGACAATTTTATTTACTCTCAGAATTTTTGCCAGAAATCTGCTGAGAGGAAGTCGCCGGAGAAATGTTTTTTCAAGTTTCGTTATGTTCGAGATGTCTGACCTGGAGCTTGAGCCTTGGTTTTACGTTTAATAAGCCAACTCACTGCATGCTAGACTACGGCGACTTCATCCAATTCGATATGCTATCTTATTTTAATTTTTTTTACAAGAAAGTTCGGAAAGACCTCTTTTGCACAATCAAAGTACTTTACAAAGTTTTTTGTGTAACTCTTCAACATTTTCTTTTCAAACTTTGTTTCACTATTGTATCCAGAAATTTTACTTTGACAAACTCTTAATAAACTTAATAACAGTGTGGACTCACACTCCTATAAACTCAAGACTTTCCAAAGTACTTTGAATACGCAAAAGTCGTGAAAAGGCTTCTTGGTATCGAAGACAAAAATATCCCATTAGCGTATAGCCAATAATGATTCAGGAATTCAATTCCATTAAACTCTTAAAGGAAAAGTAATTTATATTATCGTATATAATTAAATATAATTTCTAATTCTATTGTAATTAAGAAATCAATAAATAAATATAATATATTCTTATATGTATAAATATAATATGAATCTTATATAAAAGGCGTTTTATTTATAGAAAACATCTGGCAACCTTCAGGTTGCGTGTTGGAACTTTTAAATTCCATCAGCCACAACAAAATTAATGATACCGGGTGTATAACAACAATAACAAAGAGAAGTATATGTATCTATGTACCACTCAAATGATATCATTTTGTGAAATTCTTTTTTTTTATAAAAGAAGAGAGTTTTTATTTTAAAAATAAATTAAACTACTCATTTGTCAACCTCTGTTTATTTATTTGTAAAAGAATTATATTTATTTTTAAAGTATTTAAAAGAAATACTTACACAAACTACAGTTAAATTTACCAAATAAATAATAATTTTGTTTATTATTTAATGATTGCAACAAAAATATATTCATTCGACGTTTATACACAACAATCACTTGAAGAATTGAAACACTCACTAAATTCTCTTCGTGCAATCGACTCTGTTTTATAAGTAAACAATAAAGGTGTTGCCATCGTCGATAAACTGACTGATATGATGAAACTAAAAAATATACATAGATTGTTGTAGTATGTATATGTATGTAATAACCACAAAAAAAGTTTATATATTTAGAAGAAATATTTTTAAATCAAAGAACGGGAAATTCCTTCATTTATTGCAAATGGGAACAAAAATATTTACCACATCATCAAATTCCGTCCTTTAAAGAACATTTACACCACATTGGTAAATACCACTGAATGACATTATTCTCGTTCGTACAAAACAAATGGAACTAAGCCTTAATTACACGGTGCGACAATCAGTTTTGTTGAATAGAACTCAAAAATATTTTTTTTTTATATTTCTCGAACCCTCCAAACTTGTTTTATTTGACAAAAACAGTATTTTTGACCTTTTTACACAAAATTATTGTTTACCCAAATATTTTTTAATCTATTACACAGCCCTGCAAATTTGGACTTTTTTTGTGCAAATAAGATGGCTCCAGGTGTTTCCGAAAGCATTTTGAGCGCTGAACACGAATCCGCCATTTTGAATTTTTAAAATCTAAATGAAGATCTGTAATCAGCGACTCCAAAAACCTCCGAGTAACTATTTTCAAGTAAATCTGATTAATTTTTAAGGACCTCCGTAATATGTTTTTTTTTTTTGCTCTTGCACCCCTTGACATAAACCCACCCCCTACTTTAAGGGTGCATGCAATCAATTTGGCTTTGGGCTCATTTTAAAGAGCAAAGATCAATTGTCTATTTCTGACAATAGCGATGGTTCTAGCACGTCAGTGTTTAGCTCTACAATTTTTCAAAAATGACCAAAAACGCTATTTTTAGGGGTTTCAACCCCCTTTTTCTCGAAAACCTGACGTGATGGAAAGGCGCAAAATGCCTTCGGAAATACCTGGAGCCATCTTATTTGCAAAACCCATGCAGGGCTGTGTTATCAAAATACAAAGTTTATTAAAAAGGGCAGAGATGAGCCTTTAAAACGATATACATACATACATAAACATATGGTTCAAACTTACATGTTATGAGTTTTGATGGGGTAAACTTTTAAAATATAATTTGTTTTTCTTATTTTTTCAAGTTTGACCATTCTTAATTGCAAAATTTAATTAAAAACTATAAAAAAAAGTGGCGACATTTTTAAAGTGCATTCTCTTGTGAAGAGATTGACAAGTCGTTTGATAAAATCGGACAAAAATTATGTTAATTATTATTTAAAGAGTATTACTGAGGGAGAACAATCTGCTGTACTGCCCTCAATTTGTGGAGGATTACGCTTTAATAGCTTTCAACAATCTTCAGAGTGTAGTTCGGTGTTAATATGAGTAACCAACCCCTCAGAAAAATGTAATGTCCTGTCAGAACGCCTATTACAATTCTCAGAGGATACTATCAAACGTAGAGCACTAATTCAATTACTTTCTAGGCTTTAGCTATTATAAGATCCCAAACGAAAGTGACATACTTTGAATAGTGACAACAGAAAGAACTTTGAACGATCGATTCATTTATAATGTCCTTCTTCTGAAGGATTGGGCGTAAGTGACAGGTGCTTGCTGTAAGGTTAACGGGGTTGTTCATCATAACTGGCATTACAAATTTACCTTGAAGGTACAATGATAAACATTCAACATCGCATTAATATCAGTTTTCTTTGAATAAAAATTATAATTTCTGTTTAAAATTTTTAAACAATAGCAAATACAGTTCACAAGATATTCAATTACAAAAGGGACGAGCCATTCTAAAATTTGGCTACATGTCCAGCAAAATATACTGTATTTTCACTACGTATCGCGAAAAAGAATGGATGATCAGCACGGAACTCTTTCTCTCCCAATTTCGAGGACAATGGTAAAAATGTTTCAGCTGGAAAAGAAAATACAATCATTTATAATCTTATGATCATCAATATCAACAGAATTAAAAAAAAAAATAAAAATAAAAATTCTTACTAGTGGCTGCAAAAGCCTCTGAACCAGCTTCATTAACATCTAGAAACACTTTATGCTTGACATCTGATATTTTTTGATGCTGAGCGTTTTTAAATAAACCACTAAAGTTGGCTGCCTCATCGAACATGCTATTTAAACGGATCTAACAAAAAAATCAAAAATTTATAAAGAAGTAATATTGATGTTTATATGAGAGTAAAAGGCTCACTTGCCTTTTTTAAAGGTTCTTTCAAATCAATATTGTATTCTATACAAAATTTGGGTAGAAAAACGCTCACTTCTCTGGCCGATATCATCGAAGAGACTCCATAGAAATCCAAAGTTATCAATTGTTTACCTAATGTTTTCAAAACGTCTCTATCGTTGGGTAAAATAATCAACATGGAAATATTGGAATCCTTATAAGGCATTACCAATGCGGTGGCTTTTAATCTTGGTAACTCGCCATAACCAAAACTATCTTTTGTATACATCATCTCTATCTCAGTTTGTTGGTTATTATCAATATAGAATGGGGCTTTCATGGTATACTCCTTATTGAAGGGACGTAACCATTTGGCTTTGAAATAAATGCCATTCACTAATACAGCAGTGGTATCAGCATTTACGGCATCTGTTTGCAAAAGGTTTTTAATTTTGTTTTCAGTCTGCTGTTCAACCCAGTGGTTAATATTCTCCACTACTTCTTGGTTTTTTCTAAAGTCCACACTTTTTGCTTTAGTATCAAAATAATCCAGAGCAATCTTATTAAATTTTGATGTAACTTTCACTCCGTTATTCACATACAATCGAATAGCCATTTTTAATTGGGGTGCATCATCTGATGAGTTGAAAGATTCAAAAGAGCTTTTTAAAAATTTTTTATATTTTTGCAACACCTTCTTTTTGCCATCTTGAGACAAATATAAAACTCTACGCATTTCTTCTGCCGTCTGGCCCTCAGCACCACCATAAATTAACGTTAAACATGCATGTATAGAGGCTGGTGAAAAAACCACATTCTGCGAAGATTCTTTAACCACAATTACTGAAATTAAATCCGTGGCAAATTCATTACAAGGATCTGGCAATATTACTCTACAAACTTTGGCACCCATTTTGTGCAGTAAGGAAGAGATTATAGCTAAAAATAAACCTGTAAAGGACACAGAAAAATTAATTAATAAATTCATGTGAAAACGATTAATGGAGGGAGGGGTCAAAATTCTTTCAATTAAGACACATAAAGCTTTATTTAACTTCAGTCGTTTAGCTCTAGGCGTAAAAAGTGCTCCTGGTCTATTCACGAGTAATTCGCTTGCGGGTGTAGGCAGCAGAACTACAGTTGAACAACATTCTTAAGCAACTACGTGAATACAGTATACAAATTTTTAACAAATGAAATTAAATATCTTAGTACTCAGTCAGGATTACGACCAAGTTTCCTACACCACCCATGTTGTGCGTGTTAATTTTATATATGATTGGCGCGATCTAAAGTTGGAAGTCAATTCCGAACGACAGATATTTGGAAAACTTTTCATGGTAATGGGGTTACAGCACTACCTCATGTCTTATAAGCCAGCACAGTACCTACTAGACTAAGGCAACATCAATTTTGATTTGCGGAGACTCCCAAGAATAATCCTGACAAGATTTTGTTTCGTTTTTAAAATAATTCACGAATTTTAGAACCTGTCGCCATTGTTCTCATCGCAAGAATTTGATGTTATAATTTGATATAAAACAACGTTTTAAAAATCAAAAAAAATGTTTCAAGTTGAACCCCAAAATCGAATGAAAGTTTATTTTTACAATTTAACATTAAATATGTACGTATGAATCATAATAATTTTATAATTTCAATATAGGAAGTAATGATGTTGCAAATGAGTAACTACAACGGTTTTCAATGAGATTTGAGTTTGGTTTAGTGAGCAAATAAACTCACACTTTCGAGCCGATCATACGATTTTACTTCACTACTCTATTCTCTGTGAGAATGCGTAAAGTCTCTCGTGTACAGGGACAAGGCGAACACTATTTCAGCCCCGCAAGACAAAATTAAGATACCGCCAATATTGGAGCTCATGGATGAAAATTTACAGCGTTTTTTTTGATACGAAAATAATTAAAAAAATATGTTGAGTGTTTATTCGCATAATAAGAACGTGTTTCTCAAAAATCGCTCCATTTTACAGCAGTAAATGTGTTAAAAATATTTCGGCTATTTGAAAGCAATTATTTTATTTTTTTCTTTTATTATTATTAAATGCAAAATAAAATTCATAAACTTTTTTAATTACTTTTTTTCTTTTTTAGGGTTTCTCTTTATTTAAAATAGTAAACCATTTATCACCTGTATTTATCACTTGTGGCAAATTATTGAAATTGTGGCAAATTATTGAAATGAATTGTTAATAAATTTGTTTAATTTTTTTAAAAAGTATTTTTTATAAAAATGTTGTTCCTTATTGATGTTGAAATCACTTCAGTTCGTTTGTAACTAATATCTGTCGTACAACACAGCCTAGTTGGAAATCTATTTAAACAATGTCTGGCATGAAGAATTTTATTTAATATGTGAATCATTTTATGTTGTCTCGAGTTAAAATTATAAATTTGTATCAGGGACAAAAAACTTGGTATTATGGTACCATTTTGTAGTACAATTCTAAATCGATAAGTACAATGGTACACCAATGGCGTATTTAGTACTATTAATGAAGAGAAACGTTTTGTATGACTGCTCATCATTCTAGACATTTAACAGTGCATTCTTTTGTACATATGCTTTCTTTTCTCTTTTCATTTATTTGGGTCAGAAATTAGGAAACAAAAACTGTAATGCCATCCCTGACTAGTACAATAGACTTTATCAATTATAAATTGTGGTTAAATGAATGAGGATTTCCCTATACCTTGTTTTCGTTTGCTTTTGTAATTTCTTGTTGTTTAAATTTATTAAAAATAGTCTGTCCTTCAGATAATTGTGGTTTTAATCGCGTATGTTATTTTAAAACTAAAAGGTTATTCACTTCGCAAACGATAACGAACGTAATTTACGGGGGATCTTTAAATATCTGAAACGTTCTCAAACACGCATAATTCCAATAAAAGTTGTAAAAATGTTTGATGACGATGGGAATAAATAGAAACTGAGGCAACAAAACCTTTCTCAAAAACAATTCTACTCCTTTTTCATTATGCACGGCACAAGAAGCATTAGAACTAAATGACTTCCTTGATGTTCCAGGTCATATGTGTTTTTCCTATAAACCCATTTAAATTAAAAGAAAACTAAATGTGAATAAATTTCTTGGAGAAAAAAAAATGGGCAAAAATTAGTACTTTTATGCATAAATGCTGTATTTTATCTGTTTTAAAGGTATTTTTTTACGATTTAGTTTGGTTAAGTTTCCCAAATAGCTATTGGAGGTGTTCCGTTTATAAAGTTGGACCAAAAGGGGTCCAAAAAGGCGGAAAGGGGCGAAAAACGGTCAAATTGAATCTATTTATATTTAGGACTTAAAGTATTCAAAAAACTGCGCTGTTTGTTAAACCGGTTTCCGAATAATTTGAAAAATTGCATTTTTTAAGAATCCGGTTTAAAACCGGTTTCGAAACCGATAAACCGGTTTTTTATTTATTGTTATTTTTAATGCAAAAATGGCCTTACTTCAGTTACTGATTTTTGAATTCTTTTAAGTGTTAATAATAAAAATTTTTGAATTTCTTTAACAACAACAAATAATCACTGTTTTTTTTTTTAATTTAAAAACATTTTTCATTTTTTAAACTGATCCAAACTACATAACCCGCGCAACGCCGCGTACAATCTGCTAGTAAAAATTATAATTTCTGTCTGTATAAAATCCTTAAGCAATAGCAAAGTTAAGCAATATAGTTACGAGGTATTCAATATCTAAATTTGACCACATGTCCAACAAAATATACCGCATTATCACTGCATATAGCGAAAACGAAAGGATGATCATCACGGAACACTTTCTGGTTCTGTTGGTTATCGCACGAGAACTCTGATAAAACAACTGGAAATGAAAAGACAATAATTTATACACAATTTGTATCAACAGAATTGAAAAAAATTAAAAAAAAATTGTTACAAGTGTCTGCAGTTGGCTCTGTAACAGAATCCGGAAAAATCGAAATAGGCTACATGCTTGACACCCGTTATTTTGTGCTGTCGTTCTAAATCAAATAAGCCACTTAAGTTGGCTGTCTCATCAAACATGCTATTTAAGCCCATCTTAAACAAATGAAATGAAAATTACACGAAAATAAAATTTACATATTTCAGAGCGTAAAAGGCTCACCGTTTTTAATGGTTCCTTCAAATCAATGTTATATTCAAATTTTTTTTTGGGTATTTCAACGCGCACTTCCTCTGACACAATTTGAGAAAGGATTTCATTGAAATTCCAATTTTTCAATTTTCTTTCTAATGCTTTCAAGCCGTCTATATCGTTGGGTAAAATAATCAACATGAAAATATCGGAATCCTTGTATCGCATTTTCAATGCTTTGGCGTTTAATTCTGGTTATTCGGCATAACCAAAGTAATCCTTTTTAGACATCATCTCTACCTCTGTTTGTTGCCCTTTATTCTTATAAAATGGGGCTGTTGTGTTACAATCTTTACTAAAGTGTATTTCCCATTTGGCTTTGAAGTAAATGCCATTCACTAATATAGCACTTGCATTAGGATTTACTTTATTTGGATTATAAGGGTTCCTAAGTATTTTTTGATTCTCTTGTTCAGCCCAGAAGTATATAGTGTGCACCATATGGTGTTCTCGGCTAAAGCTTTCTCTTGGAGTATCAAAGTCATTTTCAGCCATCTTATTGAATCTTGATGCAATTTTCAGTTGATCCGTCACATAAAAACGATTGAGTGTGAATAATTGCGGAGCATTTTTTCAATTCTGTTGATACAAATTGTGTATGAATTATTGTCTTTTCTTTTCCAGTTGTTTTATCAGAGTTCCCGTGCGATAACCACCAGAACCAGAAAGTGTTCCGTGCTGATCATCCTTTCGTTTTCGCTATATGCAGTGATAATGCGGTATATTTTGTTGGACATGTGGTCAAATATTGGAATTGAATACCTTGTAACTGTATTTTCTACTGTTTAAGAATTTTATACAGACAGAAATTATAATTTTTATTTAAAGACAAACAATATTAATCTATTCGATGTTAAATGCGTATCATTGTATTTCTAAGGTAAATCCGTAACGTCTGTTACGATGAACAGCCCTGTTAATCCTTCAGAAGAAGTTTTTATAAATAAATTGATCGTTCATAGTTCTTCCTGTTGTCACTATTCAAAGTGTGTCACTGCTATTAAAGCGTAATCCTCCATAGATTGAGGACAGTACTGCAGATCATTGTTCCTCAGTAATGTCGTATTTCCACACTTTACTACAATCAATATAATCTTCTCACTACATATGAGTAACATTGAAACACGCCTTATCTTCAAACAGTTTATTTAACAGAATTCCATCGTGTAATAGACTACTTCGTTGTAATTGACTACTTCTGAATGGGCAAACAGGCATGCAGTCACTATGCTTAAGAGTGTAAATGCCATGAGTTGGCTTATTCCCCCATTCACTTTAATATTTCACGTTTATTGAGTTCAGTTGTGATTGAACTAATTTTTAAACTTCAGATTCTGATTCTTTGGCCGCCAATAAAACTGTTTCATCTGAATAACAGAATTGGACTTAGCACTTTTCCCTGCGCCACACCAAACTTTATTACGGTGATTTCTGAATTATCATCGATGATGTTGACATAATAACTTCATTTATTTAAGTAAGACTTCAGCTTGAGCTTAAAACATGCAGGCAGTAGTTATTTGAATTTATTCAGGAGGTCAAAATACCAATCTCTATCGAAAATTTGCTTAACGTCTAGAAATACTGAAGAGCATCATTTTTGATTCTCCAATGCATGGTTTATTGTGACATTGTGCAAATCCATATCAAATATTCCGTGATTATGCCGAAAGACAAACTGTTGATCAATTGAAAATGTTAAAGATTTTATAATCGGAAACCGCTTTCAATATGTTTTCCAATTAATTTTGAATGAATTGGCAACAGACTAATAGGTCTTTATGAGCCCATTAACTGTTCTGACTTCTTCGGTTTTAGTATCATTATTACCTTTGGATTCTTCCATTGCAAAAGAAGGAAAATTGATTTAAGTTGTAAGAAATACTTGATGTCCAGGGCCTGGAAATTCAGTTTGATGTTCGCTGATGCCAGCACATTTTCCAAGCGTCGAAAGAAGCATTCAAGTGCCCCGGATCCTTAAGGCAGTGCGAGAAATCTTTCACATCATCTGATCTTCTTACTATTTACATCAATTATAGCTGACTGAAAATAGAATACAACTCTCTTTTATGAGCCGGTGCCTCGAAGTATATTTTGTGGCATCTAGATCGGGTACATGAGAGAGTGAAGGCTCTCACTAATGACGGTAGTGTATCCAGCTCTATTGATTCATTTGAGCATCGTCGCAATGTGACTTGTGTTGCACTGTTCCATCGCTACTACCACGAATATTAGAGGACTTGTTCCCGAAAATCATGTATTCCTACGTAAAACTCGTCTTTCTCGGCTAGCATATCCGTTTGCATTACAAACGAAATTCTTTCTTTACCGGACTATTCGTATCTGGAACACCATTTTCCCCAGAGGTCTTTCCAGGATTCGAATCCAGTGTCCACAAACACTACTCCCTCTTTTCTGCTTCCCATAACATATATTTCTAGTTCCAACACAATGCACTGCATAAGTAGGAGCCATCCCCTTAGTGTTGGTCGTACACAATAGAAGACAGCATTCTGTGTCCAGCATTTAATTTCCTTAGAGTCTACGTTGATAGCTTCTTATGATAGTTTCTGAAACTATTTCCGTGCATAATGATAATAGAGTTGAATTACTTTCGAAAAAGGTTTCGAATGCCTCACTTTTAATTCAGTCCGTTCGACGTCAAACATTATTGACAACTTTTATTGGAATTTTGTGTGTTTAAGACTACTTCAGATATTTAGAAGCTCTTCATAAATTATGTTCGTTATTGTTTGTGAAGTGAATAACCTTTTAATTTTAAAATAACATACGCCATTAAAACCACAATTATCTGAAGGGAGTCTAGTTTTAACTAACTTAAACGACAAGTGATCACAAAAGCAAATGACATCAACGTATAGGAAAACCCTAATTCATTTAACCACAATTTATAGTTGATAAAGCCTATCGCACTAGTCAGGGATGGCATTACAATTTTAATTTAGAAATTGTACTTTTTGAAGTCACCGGAGTCACCTAGTAGGTACGGTGTTGACTTATTGGACGTAGGGCCATGGTTCAAACCCCAGATCAGACATTTCGAACAAACTGAAATATGAAAAAATATTTCTTCGCCGACTTTCCCTCAGCAGACTTCTAGCAAAAACTCTGAGAATAAATACAAATTGCCATAAAAAAGTTTCACACAAATCTGTCCTTCAGAGATGACTTTGAAATGTAAGTCCCGCCACTTATGTATAACATTAACACACACAACATATGTGCGTGGTGTGAGACGCTAGGTCGTAATCCTGACTGAAGAGTTGACTGAAGGTAATGACCAATCATGTACATATGTATGTATGCTTTAGAATGTATGTAAATTTTCTGACCCAAATAAATGAAAAGAGAAAAGAAAGCATATAGCCATACAAAAAGTTTTTCTTCATTAATAGTACTAAATAAGCCATTGGTGTACCATAGTACTTTTGGACTTTTGAATTGTACGACAAAATGGTACCATTATATCAAGTTTTTTGTCCCTGATACAAATTTATAATTTTAACTCGAGACAACATACAATGATTCCCATTTTAAATAAATCTCTCCATGCCAGACATTGTTTCAATAGATTTCCAACTAGACTGTGTTGTACGACAGATATTAGTTACAAACGAACTGATGTGATTTCAACATCAATAAGGAACAACATTTTTATAAAAAATAATTGTTAAAAAAAATAAACAAATTTATTAACAAATATTAAAAAATAAAAATTAAAAAATAAGAAAAAAATTCAATAATTTGCCACAAGTGATAAATACAGGTGATAAATGGTTTACTATTTTAAATAAAGAGAAACCCTAATAAAAAAATAATAATTAAAAAAGTTAATGAATTTTATTTTGCATTTAATAATAACAAAAGAAAAAATAATAAAATAATTGCTTTCAAGTAGCCGAAATATTTTTAACACATTTATTGCTGTAAAATGGAGCGATTTTTGACAAACACGTTCTTATAATGTGAATAAACACTCAAATAATATTTTCGTATCAAACGTAGAAACGAAAAAAAATCGCTGAAAATTTTCAAAAGTATTGGTGTTTCATCCATGAGCTCCAATATTGGCGGTATCTTAATTTTGTCTTGCGGGGCTGAAATAGTGTTCGCCTTGTCCCTGTACACGAGAGACTTTACGCATTATCACAGAGAATAGTATAGTGAAGTAAAATCGTATGATCGGCTCGAAAGTGTGAGTTTATTTGCTCACTAAACCAAACTCAAATCTCATTGAAAACCGTTGTAGTTACTCATTTGCAACATCATTACCTCCTATATTGAAATTATAAAATTATTTGATTCATACGTACATATTTAATGTTAAATTGTAAAAATAAACTTTCATTCGATTTTAGTGTTCAACTTGAATATATTTTTATTGCTATTTAAAACGTTGTTTTATTTCAAATTATAACATAAAATTGTTGCGACAAGAACAATGGCAACAGGTCCTAAAATTCGAGAATTATTTTAAAAAAGAAACAAAATCTTGACTTTAAGCTATAGATCCCGCCAATCATATATAAAATTAACAAGCACAACATGGTGGTGTAGGAAACTTGGTCGTAATCCTGACTGAGCGTGACGAATGATTTAAATATGTATGTTACTAAGATATTTAATTTCATTTGTTAAAAATTTGTATATTGTATTCACTCAGTTGCTTAAGAATGTTTTTGAAATTTTTTATGTGTTTTACAACTGTTGTACCACCAGTAACTATGCCGTCAATATATGCTGCCGCACTGCCTATACGCACAAGCGAATTACTCGTGATTTGTTGAATAGACCAGGACCAATTGCGCCAAGACCTAAACGATTAAAGTTAAATAAAGCTTTATGTGTCTTAATTGAAAGAATTTTGACCCCTCCCTCCATTAATTATTTTCACATGAATTTTTTAATTAATTTTCCTGTGTTCTTTACAGTTTTATTTTTAGCTATAATCTCTTCCTTACTGCACAAAATGGGTGCCAAAGTTTGTAGAGTAATATTGCCAGATCCTTGTAATAAATTTGCCACGGATTTAATTTCAGTAATTGTTGATGAAGAATATTCACAGAATGCGGTTTACTCACCAGCCTCTATACATGCATGTTTGACGTTAGCTTATGGTGGTGCTGAGGGCCAGACGGCAAAAGAAATGCGTAAAGTTTTATATTTGTCTCAGGATGCCAAAAAGAAAGTGTTTCAAAAATATAAAAAATTTTTGAAAAGCTCTTTTGAATCTTTCAACTCATCAGATGATGCACCCCAATTAAAAATGGCCATTCGTTTGTATGTGAATAAAAGACTGAAGGTTACATCAAAATTTAATAAGATTGCTCGGGATTATTTTGATACTAAAGCAAAAAGTGTTGACTTTAGAAAAAACCAAGAAGTGGTAGAGAATATTAACCACTGGGTTGAACAGCAGACTGAAAACAAAATTAAAAACCTTTTGCAAACAGATGCCGTAAATGCTGATACCACTGCTGTATTAGTGAATGGCATTTATTTCAAAGCCAAATGGTTACGTCCCTTCAGTAAGGAGTATACCATGAAAGCCCCATTCTATATGGATAAACAACAACACACTGAGGTAGAGATGATGTATACAAAAGATAGTTTTGGTTATGGCGAGATACCAAGATTAAAAGCCACCGCATTGGTAATGCCTTATAAAGATTCCAATATTTCCATGTTGATTATTTTACCCAACGATAGAGACGGTTTGAAACCATTAGGAAAACAATTAATAACTTTGGATTTCTATGGAGTCTCTTCGATGATATCGGCCAGAGAAGTGAGCGTTTTTCTACCCAAATTTTGTATAGAATACAATATTGATTTGAAAGAACCTTTAAAAAAGGCATGTGAGCCTTTCACTCTCATAAACAACAGAATTTTTTTCTTATAAATTTTTTATTTTTTTGTTAGATGCGTTTAAATAGCTTGTTCGATGAGGCAGCCAACTTTAGTGGTTTATTTAAAAACGCTGAGCATCAAAAAATATCAGATGTGAAGCATAAAGTGTTTCTAGATGTTAATGAAGCTGGTTCAGAGGCTGCTGCAGCCACTAGTAAGAATTCTTATTTTAATTTTTTTTTGAATTCTGTTAATATTGATGATCATAAGATTATAAATGATTGTATTTTCTTTTCCAGCTGAAACATTTTTACCATTGTCCTCGAAATTGGGAGAGAAAGAGTTCCGTGCTGATCATCCATTCTTTTTCGCTATACGTAGTGAAAATACAGTATATTTTGCTGGACATGTTGCCAAATTTTAGAATGTCTCGTCCCTTTTGTAATTGAATATCTTGTGAACTGTATTTGTTATTGTTTAAAAATTTTAAACAGAAATTATAATTTTTATTCAAAGAAAACAGATATTAATGTGATGTTGAATGTTTATCATTGTACCTTCAAGGTAAATTTGTAATGCCTGTTATGATGAACAAACCCGTTACGCCCAATCCTTCAGAAGTAGTACATTATAAATGATTCGATCGTTCATAGTTCTTTCTGTGGTCACTATTCAAAGTATGTCACTTTCGTTTGGGATCTTATAATAGCTAAAGCGTAACAGTGGCCTAGAAAGTAATTGAATTAGTGCTATACGTTTGATAGTATCCTCTGAGGATTGTAATAGGCGTTCTGACAGGACATTACATTTTACTGAGGTGTTGGTTACTCATATTGACACCGAACTACACTCTGAAGATTGTTGAAAGCTATTAAAGCGTAATCCTCCACAGATTGAGGGCAGTACAGCAGATTGTTCTCCCTCAGTAATGTCGTATCTCCACCCTATACTATAATCAATATAATCTTCTCACTACATATGAGTAGCATTTAAACACACCTTATCTTCAACCAGTTTATTTAACAGAATTCCATCTTGTAATTGACTACTTCGTTGCGGCTTTTAGGGTTTTGTAGGCATGCAAGGAAAGTTAATCGAATCCATTTCCAGGCTCTAATTTGCATTTATTTCATTTTGAGCTGATTCCCATGCGTACAGATATTATTATAACCCTCCTAGACTCTAACGACTATCATATCAATACTTATGAGCAATATCCCGGTGATATGTGAGTCTACCATTTAATCGAATTCGATTTGATGTCTTTGGCATTATATTTTCTGATTTACAAGCAAATTCAAAGAGAAATATTAAAACTATGATAAGAATAGAAATACGGAATTATTATTGACTAGCCTAGCATGGTTATAGAAAATATATATTTTATTTCTTTATATATTCATTGTGCATTTGTGGTGTATTTTTATTTCTTGGTAGCAACAACAGATATTAATAACTCGTAGCCACATATTGATTCAGGACTTCAAACCCATCAATCGATTTAAAATGATTGCAATTATTTCTTTTTTATACATGAAATCAAAGCCACCAATGCAATGTCTAATATACAGTGTTGGAAGTAATAACAGGGACACATTCGTTTATCTCAATTAAATATACATATAAAATTATATATAAAATTTCTTCAATATAATTGAATTTCATATTCATAATCAAGTTGTACAGCTATTCGCAATCTGTGTGGATCGTATAATGAGTATTTCTTACAAAAGTCTTAACTCTAACAATATACTTGGATTCTAATCTGATATTTACTATCATCGCAATCGTACCCTTTCTTCAAAAACTAAAAACATATTAGCAACTATTCTTACAAAAAAATTTTTTAATGGCTGGTTAGAATTATTATTAACATTTAAATAATTCACTAGATGTACGTTTCATTTATATTATACACCACGAAGCCTTATGGCTTGACTAAACGTCAAAACAATTTATTATTGAGAAAATTGTTTACGTGTGTAATATCCTAATTTGAAACGTATCTCCAATAGCCATTAAATTTATTGGTATCTCATTGCAGGTCCTTTGGTACCAGTACTAATACTGAGCAGTAAGTCTCAATACAGTTAAATCTTGGCCCAATCTAGACTATAGGCATGCTGATATTATGGGAAGACATAGATAGACACATCAGAGTCGATTATATGATTCGTTACAACAATCTAAATATATGCTGCCGCACTGCCTATACCCACAAGCGAATTACTCGTGATTTGTTGAATAGACCAGGAGCACTTTTTACGCCAAGAGCTAAACGATTGATGTTAAATAAAGCTTTATGTATCTTAATTGAAAGAATTTTGATCCTCCCTCCATTAATTATTTTCACATGAATTTTTTATTTAATATAATATAAAAAAGTTTGTGAATTTATTTTGCATTTAATAATAATAATAAAATAATTGCTTTATATAATAAAGCCGAAATATTTTTAACACATTTATTGCTGTAAAATGGAACGATTTTTAACAAACACGCATTTATTATGTGAATAAACACTCAAAATATTTTTTAATCATTTTCGCATCAATGGACGTACGTGTGAAATCAATCTAGGTTACAGAACAAGCGACTCAGTATGACAGAGTACACAGAGGCGACACGGAGTTTGACAATTGCCAATTTAATGTGAAAGGGACAGCAAATATTTTCCATAAAGTATTTCTGTGCCTCTTAGATTGTCTGTCTGTTTTGTCTGTTTTATGTCACGGAGTAAAATTTATGTTTTGTTAGTTATCGGAGAGGGTTTTTTATATTGACGCGAGTTAATAAAAAATATAATTCGTATTTGAAACTATTAATAAATAATAAAAAGAACTAATAACAATAATAATTTATAACTTTATCATTTAAGAAATTAAAAAATATTGGCAACTTTCAGCAAAAAATCTTTTCTATAAGCAGTACGTCTTATTTTGATCTTGTAATATTTAGCTTCTTAATTACCTCTTGCACATGGAACTGTATTCATTGTGACCAAAAATCACACACATTTCGATTAATAATTAAATATTTAGGAATTTTATAATTTTTATTGAAGAAATTAAAAAATATTCCAAAATTTCCCCTTTTTTAATACAAAATAAATGTTTATTTACATTTCTTATTTACTTTTCCTACTTTATCACCAATTTTCGCTCTGCCTATCTGGTGCCTCTAACACATTTGCTTTGCAAAACATTGTAACATTTTATTTCTCACTAACTTTTTCCTCTCATAATTGTTAACTCTGGTTACTCTGTGCTCAGTATTTCATATCCCTCTTGCCAGAATCTGGTTCTGTTGCTTAAATAAAATCGCAGTTAAAAAAAAAAACAGAGTGATTCTTATATTGTACCTTTAAATCACTTGTAGACATTGAAAAACAACAGTCCACAGTAATCTTCAAGAGTGTAGTGTCCTTCACACTCTATAAATGTTGTTGTTTTCTAAACAAACGCTTACCAAATCTATTGAAAATATCTAATCTATTGGATCTAGAAAGTTATCCGCCTATTATTTAAACTGTGTTCTATATAAAACTGTGTATCGCACCAAGAACAAAGATTCTCTCTCACAGACTACTCATTTTCATTTGATAAGTCTGTGGCGTTTTATCAATTATTACGGATTATTTTCTGATCGTTTGCTTTCTGAAAACGAAACAAAAAACGCTGAAAATTTGAAAAGTGTTGGTGTTTCATCCATGAGCTCCAATATTGGCGGTATCTTAATTTTGTCTTGCGGTGCTGAAATAGTGTTCGCCTTGTCCCTGTACACGAGAGACTTTACGCATTCTCACAGAGAATAGTGTAGTGAAGTAAAATCATGTGATCGGCTCGAAAGTGTGAGTTTATTTGCTCACTAAACCAAACTCAAATCTCATTGAAAACCATTGTAGTTACTCATTTGCAACATCATTACTTCCTATATTGAAATTATAAAATTATTTGATTCATACGTACATATTTAATGTTAAATTGTAAAAATAAACTTTCATTCGATTTTAGTGTTCAACTTGAATATATTTTTATTGCTATTTAAAACGTTGTTTTATTTCAAATTATAACATAATTTGTTGCGACGAGAACAAGGGCAACAGATCCTAAAATTCGTGAATTACAAGGCAAAATCTTGTCAGGATTATTTTTGGCAGATTCGGCAAATCAAAATGGATGTGGCCGTCTAGTAGGTACTTTGCTGGCTTATAAGACATGAAGTCGTGCTGTAACTCCAGCCCAGACATTAGCAATGAAAAGTTTTTCAAAAATCTGTCGTTCGGAATTGGCTTTAAACTGTAGATCGCGCCAATCATGTATAAAATTAGCACGCACGACATGGTGGTGTAGGAAACTAGGTCGTAATCCTGACTGAAGAGTTGTAATGACGAATGATTTAAATATGTATGTATGTTACCAAGATATTTAACTTCATTCATATTTAACTTCACGTAATTGCTTAAGAATGTTGTTCAAATTTTTTATGTGTTTTACAACTGTAGTACCACTAATAATTATGCCGTCAATATATGCTGCCGCACTGCCTATACGCACAAGCGAATTACTCGTGATTTGTTGAATAGACCACGAGCACTTTTTTCGCCAAGAGCTTAACGATTGAAGTTAAATAAAGCTTTATGTGTCTTAGGGCCATTATTACAACTTGCCGTTAAAGTTGGGTTTAGTTAAAGGTAACTTTAGCTAAAGCGAACTTTAAAGTCACCTTTAACTTATTTTCGTTATTACAAACTACATATAAAATAAAGTTAAAGTGCCGAAGCAATGTCGATAACACTGCTCAATTAAACAAGTGCTTTAAAAACGCAGTGGCAACGACTTGCCTTCTTATCTGTTATGTTTATTCATTTTGTTTATAAAATTTGTGTATTGAGGTTTTAGCTTTTTTATTTTTGTGTTTTTTGTTTTATAATAAATGTAATGAATACGCCAATATCCATTTTGATTTGAAAAACTATTAATATATTAATATTATTATTATTTTTCATGTTTATATTTGAAGTTGCCATATTGAAAATAATATATATAATATGTTAAGTTCAAAGATAAAGTTAACTTTAAAAGTTAAAGGTAGGATGATCTTCCCTTTAGCTTAATGTTTACTTTTAACTTATTGTGTACTCATAATAATGGAAGTCAAGTTATCTGCCCGTTAAAATCCTGTCTTAAGTTAACGGCAAGGTGTAATAATGGCCCTAAATTGAAAGAATTATGACCCTTCCACCATTAATTATTTTAACATGAATTTATTAATTAATTTTCTTGTGTTCTTTACAGTTTTATTTTTAGCTATAATCTCTTCCTGACTGCACAAAATGGGTGCCAAAATTTGTAAAATAAAGTGTCCATATTATTATGAAGAATTTGCCTTGGATTTAATTTCAGTAATTGTGGATAAAGAATCTTCACAGAATGTGGTTTATTCACCAGCCTCTATACATGCATGTTTGACATTGATTTATGGTGGTGCTGAGGGCCAAACAGCAGAAGAAATGCGTAGGGTTTTAAGTTTGTCTGAGGGTGATAAAAAGGAGGTGTTGCAAGGCTATAAAAATTGTTTGAAAAGCTCTTTTGAATCTTCCAACTCATCAGATGATGAACCCCAATTAAAAATGGCCATTCGTTTGTATGTGAATAAAGGAGTGAAAATTACATCAAAATTTAATAAGACTGCTCGGGATTATTTTGATACTAAAGCAAAAAGTGTGGACTTTAGAAAAAACCAAGAAGTGGTAGAGAATATTAACCACTGGGTTGAACAGCAGACGGAAAACAAAATTAAAAACTTTTTGCAAACAGATGCCGTAAATACTGATACTACTGCTGTATTAGTGAATGGCATTTATTTCAAAGCCAAATGGTTACGTCCCTTCAGTAAGGAGTATACCATGAAAGCCCCATTCTATATGGATAAACAACAACACACTGAGGTAGAGATGATGTATACAAAAGATAGTTTTGGTTATGTCGAGTTACCAGAATTAAAAGCCAAAGCATTGAAAATGCAATACAAGGATTCCAATATTTTCATGTTAATTATTTTACCCAACAATAGAGACGGTTTGAAAACATTAGGAAAACAATTGAAAATTGTTGGATTCAATGCAATCTCTTCGAAGATATCGGCCAAAGATGTGCGCGTTTTTCTACCCAAATTTTGTATAGAATACAATATTGATTTGAAAGAAACTTTAGAAGAGGTAAGTGAACATCAAAATAATTTTCTTATAAATTTAATTTTTTTGTTAGATGGGTTTAAATAGCATGTTCGATGAGAGAGCCAACTTCAGTGGTTTATTTAAAATAGCTCAGCATCAAAAAATATTAGATGTCAAGCATAAAGTGTTTCTAGACGTTAATGAAGCTGGTTCAGAAGCTGCTGCAGCCACTAGTAAGAATTCTTATTTTAATTTTTTTTTTAATTCTGTTAATATTGATGATCATAATATTATAAATGATTGTCTTTTCTTTTCCAGCTCAAACATTTTTACCCTTGTCTTCGAAATTGGGAGAGAAAGAGTTCCGTGCTGATCATCCATTCTTTTTCGCTATACGTAGTGAAAAAGCAGAATATTTTGCTGGACATGTGGCCAAATTTTAGAATGTCTCGTCCCTTTTGTAATGAAATATCTTGTGAACTGAATTTGCTATTGTTTAAGAATTTTAAACAGAAATTATAATTTTTATAATTTTAAATAAAACCCATATTGTTCTATGCGATTTTAAATGCTTATCATTGTACTTTTAAGATAAATCCGTAATATCAGCTGCGATGAAAACCACTCGTAAATTTTAAAACAAGAGACGGAGTTTATTTCAAATGAATAGTCGGTTTTAAGAAATATTTAAAATAAATATTTACACGAATATAAATTATATTTTGGTTGGGGTTATTATTAAAGTAATAGATGAAATCGCCGTAGTCTAGCAGGTAGTGTATTGGCTTATTATACGTGAGTACACGGTTGTAAGGATATGTAAATAAATGGACGATGTCTTTTGACATGCCGTTTATATGTCGAGATTGACGGAGAACAAAATTAAATTTAGGATTTGACTATAAGCTGAAAGAACTTAACGAAAATGTACTTCTGCCACATGTCAACGAAGCATCAATATAGATCGTCCAAAATGAGCCAACTGGAATGGTGTTACAATGTTTTAGCGCAAGAATACCGGTTCTACTCAATATGAATTAATGAAAATTTTTCTAATACTAATGCAATGGTTTCTAAGAACGAAGTTCACTGAAATTCTTTCTGAAACTGTGACTAGTGAAGTGCGCTTTGAAATACCCAAGTTTCACATTGAATATGATATTGATTTGAAGAAACCATTAAAAAGGGTGAGCCTTTTACGCTCAAAAATATCACAACAATTTTCTTATAATTATGATTTCGTTTCTTTAAGATGGGCTTAAATAGCATGTTTAATAAGACAGCCAACTATAATGGTTTATTTGATACCGAACAACAGCATAAAATATCGGTCAAGCATATAGCCTAGATATTGATGAAGCCGGGTCAGCAGTAGCAAAGGCCTGTTGTATAAATTTTTTTTTTTTTTTTAATTTTTGTAATTCTCTTGATACAAATTGTGTATGAATGTATTGTGTATTGTCTTATTTTTTCCAGCCATGAGGAGAGAGTTTTATTGAGCTTACATGAAGCTGAAAGTGTTCCGTGCTGATCATCCTTTAATATTTGCTATATGCAGCGATAATGCGGTATATTTTGCTGGACATGTGACCAAAATTTTAGAATGTGTCGGTCTTTTGTAATTGTTTAAAAATTTTATAAAAAAAAGAACATATTCACTGCAATATTACATGCGCACCATTGTACTTCTAAGTAAGTCCATGATAGCAGTTATGATAAATAACCCCGTAAATCTTAAAGCAACCATCCAGCTCTTACCCCCAATACTTTAAAAGAAGTTTGTTTTAAAAATGATTAGTTTGTTCTAAGAAATCCTTGGCCTTTGGCACATGAATTTTGTTGGAAGAATATTTCCTTTGTTTCTTCTTTTTAATCTATAATACTTTCATATTGTAATTATCGAGAGTTACCCATATGGACCCCGAACAACATATTATTGTGTAGTCCTCCATAGATTGAAGGCAATAGAATAGATCGTTCTTTGACAGTAATTTAGTATTACCACACTATAATACAATATAATCTTTTCACTACCCATGAATAACTTTCCCTTATCTTCAACTAGTTTGTTTAACAGACTTCCATCGTGGAAAAGACTACTTCGTTGCGGCTTGTAGGGTTTTGTAGGCATGCAAGGAAAGTTAATCGCATCCATTTCCCTGCTCTAACTTGCACGCTGTAATCACGTTCATTTATTTCATTTTGAGCTGATTCCCATGCGTACTGTTTATCATAAGCTTTGTAGACTCCAAAGACTAACATAACAATACTTTTGAACAATATTCCGGTGTTTAGTGAGTCTACCGTTCAATCGAATTCGCTTTGATTTCTTTGGCATGAATTTTCTGGTTTACAAGCAAATTTAAAAAGAAATATTAAAGCTATGATAAGAATATAAAAATGGAATTATTATTGATTAGCCTAGCATGACTGGCATAGAGAATATATTTTTTATTTCTTTATGTATTCAATGTTTTACTTGCATTCTGTGGTGTATTTTTATTTTTATCTCTCCATTTTTTAAACCAATTGCACACTTTTCTTGGTAGCAACAAAAAATATTAATAACTCGTTGCCACATAATGATTCAGGACTTCATACCCATTAATCGATTCAAAACTATTGTAAATTTTTCTTTTTTTAAACATGAAATCAAAACCGCCAATATAATGTCTAATATACAGTGTTGGAAATAATAACAGGGACAAATTCCTTTATCTCAATAAGATGTTGGCACACACTATAAAATTCCTTCAATATAATAAAATTTCATATTCATAATAAACTTGTACAACTATTGGCAACCTGTGTGTATCGCATAAAGACTGATTCTTGCAACAGTCTTACTTCTCACAATATACTTGGATTCTAATCTGATATGCACTATCATGACAATCGTGCCCCTTCTACTCTGAACTGAAAACAAATTGCAAACTACTCCTACAAAAAACAGTTTCTTTAAATAACTGCTCAGTATTGTTATTATTTAAATTATTCATTTGATGTACATACATTTCATTTATTCTAATCGCTATTGTCAGGCTTTGGCTTGACTGTATGTTAAAGTAATTTAGGGTTTTTGAATTACAATTCATTACTGAGATATTATCGTGAAAATAATAAAAAATTTTAAAATACATAACGTCCTAATTCGAAACCTATATCAAAAAGCCATTACATGTATTACTTAGTATTTCATTGTAGATCATTGGTAAAAATACTTTTAGTATTCAGTCACCATAGTTTTGCCTTGTGATTTCTATTTTGAGTCTACCTTTTTTGCGTAGTCTGGTAATGCAGTGGTGATCAATTGGTTGTATAAGCTGAGGTCTAACCACTGTAGTGTTTTCCATTCAGAGATCATGGCAATTTTGAAAGCAATGCAATACTTATTGAGTGGCACGGTTTTTCTCGAAAATGAAATTTTTTCTGTGATGCAATTCCTAACGATTGTAGTTTCATCATCCGTTCTTGTACATGAATGTCGAGGATTTCTCATTTTTAGATCATAAGGTTACCATAAGGTTAACTCCTTATGGGTTCTGAGACATAGGGACATTTGGAAATTTCATTGCTGATGAGCTACTCAGAGCCGGTGCGGACCTTCTAATCCCCGAGATGTAACAGGGCATAGGTATTCCGATTGCTTCAGTTAATTTGGATATTATCCACCAGTTATACAGAGAAGCTCAATCTCGTTGATAGCAGGAGGGTACGTGTAATATTGAAAGATTCTGCAGGACAAGTATGGACAAGAAGTGGACCGACTCACTTCTGTCCTTAAATCACATAGCCATCCATCGCACAATAGCGATTCCTACGAATCATTATGTTTTTGGTAAGCATGCTAAAAAACTTAGAATCCCGTCAAATAATTTCTGCAGGAGCTGTGGTTCAGAGGAGGATGAAGAGATTGTGTTTCACCTCATATGTCAGTGACTTACTTTTGTCGTAAAGAGACGGAGGCCCATTGTGATACCGCAATCTCTTCTAACCGGGAATCAAATATTTCCTAGAGAAAATTAACCCGAGTCCAGAACAAATCTGACTTTTACAGCAATCCTTATATGAGAAAGTCGCCGTAGTCTATTAGGTAGCGTGTTGGCTTATTAGACGTAAGGCCACGGTTCAAACACCAGATCAGACATCTCGAACAAACTGAAATATGAAAAACTATTTCTTCGGCGATTACCTATCAGCAGATTTCTGGAAATAGCTCGAGAGTAAATAAAATTGCCATAAAAAGTTTCTCAGAGATCTGTCGTTCAGAGATGACTTTGAACTGTAGTTCCCGCCACTTATGGATAAAATTAACACACACAACATAAGCGGTTTGAGAAGCTAGATCGTAATCCTGACTGAAGGGTTGTAATGACCAATAATGTATGTATGTATGTACTCGTTTGTATGTAAATGTACTTTTTTCAATCAAATTGTAGTAAAAATCATAATTTTTTTCCAATTTCTGACCCAAATAAATGAAAAGAGAAAAAAGATCATATGTACAAATGAATCCACTGTTAAATGCCTAAAATGATGAATAGCCATACAAAAAGTTTTTCGTCATTAATATTATTAAATAAGCCATTGGTGTACCATAGTACTTTTGGACTTTTGGATTGTACGACAAAATGGTACCATTATATCAAGTTTTTTGTCCCTGATACAAATTTATAATTTTAACTTGAGACAACATAAAATGAATCACATATTAAATAAAATTCTTCATGGCAGACATTGTTTGGTTTCCAACTAGACTGTGTTGTACGACAGATATTAGTTACAAACGAACTGATGTGATTTCAACATCAATAAGGAACTTTAACAAAAATTAAAAAATAAAAATAAAATTGCAAATAATTTTCCAAGTGATAAATACAGTTAAAAAAGTTTGTGAATTTTATTTTGCATTTAATAATAATAATAAAATAATTGCTTTATATAATAAAGCCGAAATATTTTTAACACATTTATTGCTGTAAAACGGAACGATTTTTAACAAACACGCATTTATTATGCGAATAAACACTCAAAATATTTTTTAATCATTTTCGCATCAATGCTAGGTTACAGAACAAGCGACTCAGTATCACAGAGTACACAGAGGCGACACGGAGTTTGGCAATTGCCAATTTAATGTGAAAGGGACAGCAAATATTTTCCAAAACAGTATTTCTGTGCCTCTTAGATTGTCTGTCTGTTTTGTCTGTTTTATGTCACGGAGTAAAATTTATGTTTTGTTAGTTATCGGAGAGGGTTTTTTATATTGGCGCGAGTTAATAAAAAATATAATTCGTATTTGAAACTATTAATAAATAATAAAAAGAACTAATAACAATAATAATTTATAACTTTATCATTTAAGAAATTAAAAAATATTGGCAACTTTCAGCAAAAAATCTTTTCTATAAGCAGTACGTCTTATTTTGATCTTGTAATATTTAGCTTCTTAATTAACTTTTGCACAGGGAACTATATTCGTTGTGACCAAAAATCACACACATTTCGATTAATAATTAAATATTTAGGAATTTTTAAAATTTTCATTGAAGAAATTAAAAAATATTCCAAAATCTCCCCTTTTTTAACACAAAATAAATGTTTATTTACATTTCTTACTTACTTTTCCTACTTTATCACCAATTTTCGCTCTGCCTATCTGGTGCTTCTAACACATTTGCTTTGCAAAACATTGTAACATTTTATTTCTCACTAACTTTTTCCTCTCATAATTGTTAACTCTGGTTACTCTGTGCTCAGTATTTCATATCCCTCTTGCCAGAATCTGGTTCTGTTGCTTAAATAAAATCGCAGTTAAAAAAAAAACAGAGTGATTCTTATATTGTACCTTTAAATCACTTGTAGACATTGAAAAACAACAGTCCACAGTAATCTCCAAGAGTGTAGTGTCCTTCACACTCTATAAATGTTGTTGTTTTCTAAACAAACGCTTACCAAATCTATTGAAAATATCTAATCTATTGGATCTAGAAAGTTATCCGCCTATTATTTAAACTGTGTTCTATATAAAACTGTGTATCGCACCAAGAACAAAGATTCTCTCTCACAGACTACTCATTTTCATTTGATAAGTCTGTGGCGTTTTATCAATTATTACGGATTATTTTCTGATCGTTTGCTTTCTGAAAACGAAACAAAAAACGCTGAAAATTTGAAAAGTGTTGGTGTTTCATCCATGAGCTCCAATATTGGCGGTATCTTAATTTTGTCTACACGAGAGACTTTACGCATTCTCACAGAGAATAGTGTAGTGAAGTAAAATCGTGTGATAGGCTCGAAAGTGTGAGTTTATTTGCTCACTAAACCAAACTCAAACCTAATTGAAAACCCTTGTAGTTACTCATTTGCAACATCATTACTTCCTATATTGAAATTATAAAATTATTTGATTCATACGTACATATTTAATGTTAAATTGTAAAAATAGACTTTCATTCGATTTTGGTGTTCAACTTGAATACATTTTTATTGCTATTTAAAACGTTGTTTTATTTCAAATCATAACATAAAATTGTTGCGACGAGAACAATGGCAACAGGTCCTAAATTTCGTGAATTATAAGGCAAAATCTTGTCAGGATTATTTTTGGCAGATTCGGCAAATCAAAATGGATGTGGCCATCTAGTAGGTACTGTGCTGGCTTATAAGACATGAAGTCGTGCTGTAACCCCAGCCCAGACATTAGCAATGAAAAGTTTTTCAAAAATCTGTCGTTCGGAATTGACTTTAAACTGTAGATCGCGCCAATCATGTATAAAATTAACACGCACGACATGATGGTGTAGGAAACTAGGTCGTAATCCCGACTGAAGAGTTGTAATGACGAATAATTTAAATATGTATGTTACCAAGATATTTAACTTCATTTATATTCAACTTCATGTAATTGCTTAAGAATGTTGTTGAAATTTTTTATGTGTTTTACAACTGTAGTACCACTAATAATTATGCCGTCAATATATGCTGCCGAACTGCCTATACGCACAAGCGAATTACTCGTGATTTGTTGAATAGACCACGAGCACTTTTTTCGCCAAGAGCTTAACGATTGAAGTTAAATAAAGCTTTATGTGTCTTAGGGCCATTATTACAACTTGCCGTTAAAGTTGGGTTTAGTTAAATGTAACTTTAGCTAAAGTGAACTTTAAAGTCACCTTTAACTTCTTTTCGTTATTACAACCTACATATAAAATAAAGTTAAAGTGCCGAAGCAATGTTGATAACACTGCTCAATTAAACAAGTGCTTTAAAAACGCAGTGGCAACGACTTGCCTTCTTATCTGTTATGTTTATTCATTTTGTTTATAAAATTTGTGTATTGAGGTTTTAGCTTTTTTATTTTTGTGTTTTTTGTTTTATAATAAATGTAATGAATACGCCAATATCCATTTTGATTTGAAAAACTATTAATATATTAACTATTATTATTATTTTTCATGTTTATATTTGAAGTTGCCATATTGAAAATAATATATATAATATGTTAAGTTCAAAGATAAAGTGAACTTTAAAAGTTAAAGGTAGGATGATCTTCTCTTTAGTTTAATGTTTACTTTTATCTTATTGTGTACTCATAATAATGGAAGTCAAGTTATCTGCCCGTTAAAATCCTGTCTTAAGTTAACGGCAAGGTGTAATAATGGCCCTAAATTGAAAGAATTTTGACCCTTCCACCATTAATTATTTTCACATGAATTTATTAATTAATTTTCTTGTGTTCTTTACAGTTTTATTTTTAGCTATAATCTCTTCCTTACTGCACAAAATGGGTGGCAAAATTTGTAGAATAATATTCCCAAATATTTATGATGTATTTGCCTCGGATTTAATTTCAGTAATTGTGGATAAAGAATCTTCACAGAATGTGGTTTATTCACCAGCCTCTATACATGCATGTTTGACACTAATTTATGGTGGTGCTGAGGGCCAGACGGCAGAAGAAATGCGTAAAGTTTTATATTTGTCTGAGGGTGCTAAAAACGAAGTGTTGCAAAAGTATAAAAAATTTTTAAAAAGCTCTTTTGGATCTTCCAATTCATCAGATGATGCACCCCAATTAAAAATGGCCATTCGTTTGTATGTAAATAATCAACTGAAATTTACATCAAAATTCAATAAGATTGCTCAGGACTTTTTCGATACTAAACCAGAAAGAGTGGACTTTAGAAAAAACCAAGAAGTGGTCCAGAATATTAACCACTGGGTTGAACAGCAGACCGAAAACAAAATTAAAAACTTTTTGCAAACAGATGCCATAAATGCTGATACTACTGCTTTATTAGTGAATGGCACTTATTTCAAAGCCAAATGGTTACGTCCCTTCAATAAGGAGTATACCATGAAAGCCCCATTCTATATGCTTAATAACCAACAAACTGAGGTAGAGATGATGTATACAAAAGATAGTTTTGGTTATCTCGAGTTATCAAGATTAAAAGCCACCGCATTGGTAATGCCCTATAAGGATTCCAATATTTCCATGTTGATTATTTTACCCAACGATAGAGACGGTTTGAAAACATTAGAAAAACAATTGATTACTTTGAATTTCAATCAAGTCTCTTCGATGATTTCGGCCAGAGAAGTGAGCGTTTTTCTACCCAAATTTTGTATAGAATACAATATTGATTTGAAAGTACCTTTACAAAAGGTAAGTGAGCCTTTTAATCTCGTAAACATCAAAATAATTTTCTTATAAATTTGAGTTTTTTTTGGTTAGATGGGTATAAATAGCATGTTCGATGAGACAGCCAACTTTAGTGGTTTATTTAAAAAAGCTCAGCATCAAAAAATATCAGATGTCAAGCATAAAGTGTTTCTAGATGTTAATGAAGCTGGTTCAGAGGCTGCTGCAGCCACTGGTAAGAATTTTTATTTTAATTTTTTTTTTGAATTCTGTTAATATTGATGATCATAAGATTATAAATGATTGTCTTTTCTTTTCCAGGTCAAATATTTTTACCCTTGTCCTCGGAGATGGGAGAGAAAGAGTTCCGTGCTGATCATCCTTTCTTTTTCGCTATACGTGATCAATTTTCGGTATATTTTGCTGGAAATGTGACCAAATTTTAGAATATCTTGTTTATAATTGAATATTATCTTGTGAACTGTATTTGCTATTGTTTAAAAATTTTATACAGAAAGAAAAGTGGGTTTAAAGTAACTTATTTTTTGCTTTTATATCCTGTTCACCGATTTATAAGCCCATTCAGGAAATTGAAAAAAGAAAACAAATCAAATTATTGTCGTACATGATCCATTATTCTTCGCCCGAAAGCACGCACTTCAGAAATGTTTCAACTTCGCTCTGTTTTAGCAGTGAATCGAAAATGTAAATTCGGTTCCTGAATCTTTTCACCGGTAACTCAAGTGGCTTCAAAACAGACAGATCGACCATAGTTAGGTGCCTCTTTAAAATCCAAATTATTCAATAGAAAAAAAGCAGACAATTTCTCTGCTGTTTGTTCTAGTTACTGCATCGCCCCAGTCTACTTCATTAATTTTCTCTGCAGCCTGTGGCGCATTCTTTTCTTTTCAATAATAAAAAATTAAGGTAAGACGGTAATGTTCTAAATATTCGGTCATTTTTAAAGGCCGATAACTTTTCATCGAGAAAAGTAATTTAATTAATTTCTAACAATAAAGCAATATTCGAAATGTCGACTTTAAAATCGCGTTGCTTGATGCAATTAAAATTACCAGAATTACCGACAATATGAAAACAGACTTTATTATCGTCGTGTAGAGATTACTATAACATCGTTTATATATTATATACGACATATTGTACTGTACTTAATTTACATTGATTAGTAGTCTCTTCCAACAAGAATACCTTGCCCAGTATCTGATATGCATGCAGGTGTTTAGTTATGGAATGCATTAATTCCTCACAGGCTTCAAGTATGTGTTCTAGTGATTCATTCCCAAAATCACAAAATCCACGAATTGAGTTCGAGAAGATCACCATTCTGAACAAATGAGCATAGAGACAATAGTTTCCTGTCAAAAGTCCGCTTACTAACCTCTTGTTATCCTTGGCTAGTCTCATGAATGCAAGACTCAAATCTTCTCCTATTGTTATTATCCAATAGAAGATTAGATTGTCTCAAACCTATTTGGCTTGAGAGTTTCTGCCTCTGTCTATCTTCACTTTGGTTGAGTATAAAAGAACCCCTCCTATGCACCGAACTGTCTCGAGAGCCCAAGAGGTAAATAATATTGAATCCAATAAATGTGCGTTTTTCGATGGTTTATTGAAAATATTAAAAAGAAATTCAATCCTAGAGATGATAGATAGAAATAGACTTACCATATATGCACAACTATAACCATCGTTTGGAAGCGTAATGGATCATAATTAATCCTTGGATTAACTGAAACAGAATTATGTGGAGTATGTGGTGGAATTGAAAGGGATTTAGTCTGGTAACTAGTATGTCGGCTTATTAGATAAGAGCCTCCTCTAATTAGAGCTGGTGAAATAATCAATGCAGCTTAAACATTAAGTGTTGCAATAAAGCAATCAGAACAAATCAGAATATACGACCAATCAATTGAAAATCAAATTGTATTAAAATACCAATTATAATTACGTATAATACGTAGTCAAAGAAAAAAGTCTACATACAGTGCTATATGTATACATTTTTCCCGCTAATTTTTATATTCATTTCCAATATTTTTTCAAATTCGATTTTTCTTTAAACATTCTAAATTGTATATGCCTTTTATATACATACTGTGATGTATGTAAACTTTTTTGTTTGAGTGTATGTATTATGATAAGTTTTATTATATTAAAAAATTCTCTAAACAATTCATCTATTTACACAAATCCCTTAAATTTGTACACAAAATAAAAAAAAAAAATTTTTATTTTCATTTCTTTGGACAATTCCAATGAGGACAGCACTTGGGATAGGGTTTCGTCAAATCCACGGGCACAAAACTGCAATCTTTAGCGCCATAAGCATTAGGACAACTAAAAATATTAAAAAACGATTAATAAAGCTTCAAATATAAGCCATTACACGATTACTGGTAGTTACCCTTCTATAGAGTATTCATCATAACGATTGCCTTGGCAAACCACTTGGCTACATTTGCCCGGCACTGTTTTGGCTTCACCTTTTTTCATTAACAAACCGAAAACTTCACAATCTACAGAAGAAGATGAGAAAAAAAAATGGGAAAACATTTGAAAACAATTAAAACACGTCACATATGTAAATTTGTTTAACAAGAATAAAATTACCTGCATAGCAGGTTGTCAAAAGCGTTAGACAGGTTAAAAAAATTAAAATATTTTTCATTTTGTTTTCACAAATTAATTTATTATGCTTTTTTATTATTATTATTTTTTTATTTAGTATTTTTTAATTTTTTTTAAAGAACTTTTTTTCTTTATTTTTGTTTGCAAATTTCCAGTAATTTTTGCAACGCGTTTCAAGAGATGCTGGATTTAAAACTGATGCCCAATTGTAATCTAATGAGTCTTATTAAACTTGAACAGGTATTAGATTTAGATGAGGTTGCTTCTTCTGCTTATTTTGTTGATTACTTTTATTATTATAAAGTTTTTTTTTCTTGTTAGTGTTTAATAAAATGAAAACAAAAACAAATCTAAAAAATCTCTCAGCACATCATCATGCATGATTGATAACCTTTTATATAAAAAACATAAAAAAATAATAAAAAAACAACAGTATGTACGACTATTAAATAAAATACTAGAAGAAAAAATTGTTTAAAAGCAAATTCTCAATAAATCAACACGGGGAAGTTCAAATTCCTACAATTGATCACAGGCGTTGATAATGGTTTAGCCTAGACACACACCTTAATCAGCGATTAGCATTTGCCTTGCAAGCCTGCTTAGGCAACTTTATATGGTGCTATAAACAAACAATAACAAACTTTGAATGATGATTCATAATCTTACAAAAATGTTAAATGATTTTTAAGAATTATTTTAATTTTCAAAAATAAAAAAAAATAAATTCTAAAACAGTATAGCAGTTATGTTCAAAAAAGTAGCAGCCATAAAAATGAACCACTTAGAAATGGGAAATAATTTAAAGTACATAATTTACTTTCCAAAGGTGCCATGGAGTAGTGGTTACAACATTTGACTATAAACTCTAGAAATACCGGTTTACTATGATTCTCAAGTTTGGAAAATTAAAGACCGCAATCCCCATTTAAATAACACAATCACGATATAAATCAGTAACGCTTAAGAAATGATAGGACCCAAAAACAGTACCTTATCTCAGCATTAATTAGAGGGCTCATTATTTTCTCTTCGTCTTAATTTTTACTAAAACAAAGTGCGGCAGATGAATTTTAAAGAACACTTAACTGAAATTAATGTATGAAAAATAAATAATTTTCGGGAAATTGAAAAAGTAACCGTAGATTGTCGCTCACTCTTTAATGTAAAAAAAAAAAAAAATCTCGACAAAACTCCAGCCATTAGAGATAAGACTATATTGCTATATTGATGACATACAAGCCGAAATATTAAAAAAAGAATGCCAAAATTGCAGCGCACTAATGATCATCTACGGTGGATCCGTGAGTACATGAAACAATTGCTCCACATGAAAATTTCATTAACTTTTTGTAAATTTTCTCAGCTTTTTTTCAAATTTTAAAACCCAAATATGTCTAGAAGTTTTTGCAGGCATATTGCATCCCTAATTTTTAGAAAATTTAGCAAAAATTAGCCCAAGAATGTTTTGTCCTAGATTCCAAGTGCCGGGCAATACCAGAGAAAATATTCTGTGGTTTTTTCTTTTTCATCATCATTACATCATCTACAGAAATCATTGTGATGTATTTCAAGACTCCGGAAAATTGTAACCAGAGCTCAGTATCCCCTTATGACTTCTATCAAATTTCCACAATGGATTCCTATCAGGAATAACCAGAGTTTGTTTAGCTATCTCTTCACAAATGGGGTTATTATCTCATCTTACCTTTGCAAATAAGTGAAGTTTGTGTGCGTCCAATGTCTCTTTCACAGATAATTACCATTCGTGGACAATCTTAAATGTGGTGTATGCGCCCTATAGCGACCTAATGGCAGATTTATAGTCAGTTAATATGTGCAAATGTGTGATATTAATATGTGAAGTCGCGTAGTTTAGTAGGTAGTGTGTTGGCTTATTAGTCGTAAGGCCCGAGTTCAAACCACAGGTCAGACATCAAAACGATTATGAAAATATTTCTTCGACGATTTCTGGCAAAAACTCTGAGAGTAAATAAAATTGCCTTGAAAAGTTTCTCAAAAATCTGTCGTTCGAAGTCGACTTTAAACTGTCGGTTCCGCCACTCATGTATAAAATTAACGCCCACAACATAAGTGGTGTGAGAAGCTAGGTCGTAATCCCGACTAAAGGGTTGTAATGACCAATTATGTATGTAATATGTGCATATAAGAATGTGCAGCAGTAGGCAAGAGGAAATTTAAGATTCTACTGTTTTAGAAAGATATGTCACGTAATCTAGATCCGACAGTGAATACATTGAATGACACCCTCTAGGAGGATATATCCGATATATTCGTTGTAAAAGCAGCAACAACAGGTATCATGTAGGCAACATGCCAAAATTTTGGCATAAAAAAGTGAATATGAGAAATATTTCATCGGCGACTTTCTCTTAGCATATTTCTTGCAAAAACTTTCACAATAAATAAAAATTGCTGAGTAAAATTTATAGTTGCACGCAAAAATTTTAAATTTCTTTCTGTTACGCCGACTTCAGGTGACAGAGTGTAGTAGTCGAACCAAAAAAAAAAAAATTAATCGGTTCATAGAGAAGTCAAGGGTATTGGAGAAGACCAGGGTGGCACAGGGGGTGCTTCCTAAAAAACTTAAGGATTTTATCGTATACGAAATATGCTATCCTACTACTATCCTTCGAAACCTTAGCTACCAACGCAACAGTGCTAATTATTCTTACACCACTGTAAATGATTTGCTTACAAACCCGTTTGCTTAATTCTTTCAAAGACTTTAAAAAGCTCTGTGTTTTCCAGAAACTGAAAAGTTTCAAATATTTTTTGTTTTGATTAATTTTGTTTTGTTTTTTTTGTTAAACATCGTGAATGCTTTTTAATCAAAAGCCCAGTTGGCATTTGTGACGTCGTTTGAGGGCGATACGCGGACTGATAAACAAGCAGGCAAATTCGTATAAAATAACACACGTACGGTTGAAAAAACAAGACTCGTTGGACAAGTATTTGGAAAGACAAGACATCCAAATCGTATTTAAGCTTCACATTTTCTGTTACTTTTTGCTTTCAAGCATTTCAGCGTATCTTTTAAAAAAAATTTGTTTTAAAATTAGTTTTTCAAAAACAATCAAACGGTGAACAACAATGATGAAAATTTTTGTAAGTAAAACGGATAACACGGTGAAGAAAATGAAACAAAAAATACACGAAATACAAGTATTCCGCAATAAGAAATCAATGTTGCGAATACTAAAATAAATATTTATGAAGACGGAAAACCAAAAAATCTAAAATTTGTTATCTTTTCCTCTCTTGTGCTCTTTTGTAGGTATTCGTAACACTAAGCTTGGCCTTTGCTTTGGCGGATGTTTCACATATAGTGGGCCACTATGAAACCACAACACCTAAAGCTGGACCACCCAGCCCTTATGTTTTCAGCTACCAGGCAGGCCGTGCTCCCGGACATGTAGATCGCCAGCATACTGAAGTATCCGATGGCACTGGTGTTATACGTGGTGCCTTCTCCTATGTGGACCCTAAAAACCAAGTACGTACTGTCCAGTATGTAGCCGATGAGAATGGTTTCCATCCCCAATTGAGCCATGAACTCGAAGACAGTGAAGCCGTTAAGGCTGCCAAACAGAAGCATTTCAATTTATACAATCGCATTGCGCAAGAACATGCCGCTGGTGTACATCAACCAAGCGTAAGTATTTGCAGCTGAAGCTTTATTTGTCTGTGAGCTTTAATTGCAAATCCGTTTTGTGTGCGTTTTTTTTGTTTTTTTTTTTGCTTTACTCTAGGCCCCCCTTGTTGGTCCCAATCAAAGTGAAGCCGTTGCTAAAGCCACACACAAACATTTAACTTTATTTGATCGCATTGCTGCCGAACATGCTGCCATTGGTGCTCAACAGGAAGCTGAACGTTTAGCTTTGGCCGCCAAATCTGAACACGGTCAGGCCGATGATAATGGTCAATATCATCCCCTTAGATATTGAAGAAGATTTAATTGAAGGTCGTCTAGCCGAATTGTTGTTGTTATTTACCAAAAAACATAGACAGACAATGCAAAATAATTGTGTAGTCATTAACAGAATTTAGAATTTTTTGTTTTTTTTTAATAAAAATTAAAAAAAAATTGTTTTAAAAAGAAATTCATTCGTGTCATTAAAATTCTACATACATATAAGGTGTAGTAAAAAGAAATCCTTAAGTCTTGCGAAAAATTCGAAAGTAACTGCACTCTACTTGAAACACTCTCTTAATCGATTTCATTCAAGCTTAAATTAAATCGAAAGTTACGTTATATTATTACACTGTTGCAAGAAAAAATAGAACAACTTTTTTTTTAAAGCATTGTATAGAGCTACTGAAGTACTGGATTAAAACGATCTATTGAACTGCTCTCAAACTATATAGGATTCCTTATAATATTAATCCCAACTCTGTTGCTCTAAAGTATTCCTGTACAGTGCTCGTCACATGCTTAGTACATGATAAGGATCCCGGTGCTTCGCACAGATTCTAAAGATGTGTTCTGATGATTCGTTTTCCTCATCGCATATTAGGCTTGAAGTAACTCATTTCCTTCTCTTAGTCTACAAAGTCCGGTCAGATGGTCGGTTACATACATAATTGGTCATTACAACTCCTCCGTCAGGATTACGACCTCGCTTCTCACACCTCTTATGTTGTGTGAGTTAATTTTATACATGAGTGGTGGGACGTACAGTTTAAAGTCACCTCCGTACGAGTTTGTCTGAATAGACTGTCCACCTCTTTTAATCAATGTCCCGTCTTTTGTTTTTAAGTTCTACAATGTTAGGTAAAGATTTATAAACCATCTCAAATTAGATTCGGTTAGGTGGCGGTTCCACCTATTAGAACAGTGTGTAAGCCCTGCCTAGGATCAATTATTTTCTATAGAAATCCAGTCAGAATTCAGAATAAATTTTGTATTGTACTCTAATTTTCATAGAGTTTAGTCAACATACATAGATAATTGGCATTACAACCCTTCAGTTAGGATTACGACCTAGCTTCTCACACGACTTATGTTGTTAATGTTATGTGTTAATTTTATCCAAAAGTAGCGGATAAAAGATCTCAAGTTTTTATCAGATTGGGCCTTGCAAGTCCAGCGGAATTCTTTACCTAAGGTCTTAGGATCTATCAACGATCTCATTAAGCCAAAGAAATTTATAATACAGAAACTTATGGTGCAGAAACCCCCTACGGTCCATATTTTCGTATAAAATAGAAGACTTTATTTAACATAATAAATAATAATCATAATTCAGATCAAATAATACAAATTTTTTTCGGTAATTTGCTGAGACTCCATGAAGCTATTTTTATAGAACCACTCCAAGCAATCGGCTAAAAAACAACTGGGTTCGATTGATTTGATCGAATCGATTTCCAAGCCAATATTTAAGCAAATTTTTTACCAAAAAAATTTATTTCTGATAAATAGAAATTTAAATTTAATATAATTATTGTAGGATCCTTGTTCTCTGAACATATAATATGTAGTTCTTGGCGTGCATGATTTTCTAATTATACTTAAATACGGTTACCTTCCCTTAATAAATTATTTGCAATGCAAACAAATTTTAGAGAATCAATCACGTTTGAATTGTTGAAGGGAAATGTCCCTTTGTTTTCTTAAATACATATGATCAAATGAAATGATTATATTGAATATTACACAATAATAATAAAAACTAAAAATAAACTTCTATTATCTTAATACATAGTAAATATTTAACCCATTATAAACTAACAGCTAATTCCTAAGATTGTTCTTTACACCAACCGATTACTATGCTATTCATGCCGAATGGCAATAAATATTGCCACTATGTATGAGAATTCGGTATCAGATTTACAGATAATCAACGGTCATTTGAATAGGTTAGGTTAGACTTTCAACGTCTTTTGCCAATGCTATAACAACGAGGAAGAAGTGACCATAGAACACACTCTATGTCTTGAACACCCAGAATATGCTGACAAAAAGTGAATAGCCGAAGATGATTTGGATAGAGTTCACGTCTTCAAAAAATTATCGGGATGGCTGAAAGAGGCCAGCCTAGTCGGTGTTACAATAGAACATTATAGGACACAAATAAGCTATGCGCTATAAGGCGATCGTCAATTTACTCCAATCTAAGTAAACGTAGAAGTCACCGTACACTAGAGGTGCAAAACCATCGATAGTAGTATCGATAGATATCGGATTATCGAAACTATCAAATGGGCCGACTATCGATAGTTTTGCAGCTCTACCGTACACTAGTAGGTAGTTTGTTGGCCTCGCGAGGCAACGGTTCAAACCCCAAGTCGGACATCTCCAATAAAACGAAATATGAAGAAAATATTTCTTCGGTACACACAACATAAGTGGCATGGAAGCTAGGTTGTAATAGCCAATTAAGTAAGTATGTTTGGATTAGATAATCCAGTTTCTACTGTCGTCACTTAGATTAAGTTTGAATAAAAATTGAGAATGATATCGCAGGCCATATGGATTCAAGATCCAATTTGTGTTCTGACATGACAGATTCGAAACCACTCTGTCACATAATTTTTGCAGAAAAAGCAAAGGCCAATTTTTTTAGAAGTTGGGCATGCGGTGGCTAATTTCTGTATTCCGAATCGAAAAAAGACGTTTTTAAAACCCAATGTATGTATGTCAAACTGCTTTCGACACTTTTAATTAAGAATCGATTTAGAGACTGAAGTCTGTGAATTTTAAGAGAACTTTATAGTTTTATAAGAAGTTTTGAATGGCTAAAGTGCTAATGAGGCCATAATGTGCAAACAACTTAATTCAGTCGATTCTTTAACCGTTTAAGATTTGAAAATTTAAATAAAAAGGGAATGATATGTTTTTGCTTTTATGGTTTTTAGGAACCTATTATTCATGTTACTCAACTTTAATATTGGTTAGTTTTTTCATCGAATATAGCCATACTTAGTCTATTACTTAGAATTATTGGAAAGATAGACTTACTTTTAATTAACTTACCAATTATTACCAGAATAATTTTGAGATATTTGATCTCTGACGACTTAATGGCGTCAATATTGTATCAAGGGTGAATAACGTCAATAGGAATTTACTCCTTAACCCTGAATATCATCAACATCGGCATATGCTAGACGCTTTAGAACGACATTTGTAACCATTGATCATTGGCGGAGGAAAATAGTTTCTATGGTCATGCGCTTACAGAAGGAACATGCGTCTTGATATGATCGGATCAGTCTATTACGCAGGACGTGAAGAATGAAACGAACCAGAAAATCCGGAGCTTTTATATTTCTCAGCGTATTTTCTGCCGAAGCAAATGTTAACATTGTTAAAAACCTCCTTCGACAATAAAGAAGGCTAATAAAGTGTACTCACTCTTAGCCTTTCTGTATCCTTAGATAGATTAGAAATTAGTTCATTTTTCCACTAAGGTATAAATAGATTGATAAATGTATCCAGATCTTTTAGTAGACAGAATGAGAGCAACATTGGTTTGAAAAACTTATCGATACGTGCCCAAATTGATAATTTATCATATAATGGTCATATAAAAATGCCTGGTTTTGGGCAATATACATAGATATTTCACATTTATATACATACATATAGACGGAGGGAGGTAACTACAACTGTTAACAAATGTATAGGTTAGGTTAGCTTGTAGCTTGGCGTTCACAGGCAAGTTCACTAAGTGGCACAGACGGCTAATTGTGTTACCCAGTGGGAGGTAAGTATCCTTTCATGATCAGTTATTGGGGGTTTGAACAATCCCGAGTTTCAGATGAAACCAGCCAGTTGCCTTTGTGGCATGTTCGCCACCCTGACCATATCTTCAAACGCTCTGTCATCCAAAAACTAGTGAAGTCTGAAGTCTGAAGGGTATTTGGATTTTGCATAAAAGGTGTTGTACCGATCACGTATCTTTCACATCATGACAGCTTCTGCAGTAATCCTGGTGGGGCAGACAGAGATTGTCAGTGTCCCGTTAAAATTCCTGTTAGAATGCGAACTGTTCTCTTATTGAACTCAAATAGTTCCAACCAAAAGTATACATACGTTAAAAAAAAAGTTAAACAAACAGTAATATGTTGTATATTTTTATACATAATTTTTCTTTATACATAATAAAGGAGAATTGGAGCACTGGAGTGCAGTGGCATAGTATATAAGTAAACCTTTAGATTATAACAAAATCATTTTTATATATACACTAAACATATGTAAACTAAATAAATATGTACTAATTATTAAATAAAGTGCCTTAATATGCCTATAAATTTTACCAAGGAATTGTTTCCAGGGATAAAAGCTCACATAAACTAACTTAAAACAAACTTGGATAGGTGGTTATGTGGTATTTTCAATTCAGTTTCTATCCTCCAGTCACCTTTCCATAGCCGTTACTTGTTCCTTTAAGTAATCCAAATGATTGACACTGTCATTCATGGCATCATAATGATAACTGACGTGCTGCAGTATTAAAGACATTTTATTTAAATTTTGTGCACTGTAATCGGAAACAATATCGACTTGTGTAAAGTTACGTATCGATTGACCTAAAATCTAAAGGAAACCATATAATGAGACAATCTTTAATATGGATTTGTGATGTTGAAGACATACCTCATTCGATTTGGAACTGCGCACTACTTGACGAGCCACTGAACCCAAATTGTTGACATTGATAGCAACTCGTGCACACAAGCGTTTTTTACTGGAAATTTAAAAAAAAGGAATAGGATTTCTTAGTTTTATTTGTTATTTTATAGTGTCTTTAGTACTGACCTGTCATCAAATAAATGTCTGGCACTGCTACTAGATGCTGAAGCCATTTGAATCTAAACAAAATCAATACAAGGTACGAGAGAATTATTAAACGATGCTTTCGATGTTTAAAAAGAAACAAAATTATTTTGAGAATACCTGTGGATATTTTCTGAGGTGAATAGAATTAAGAAACTTTTAAATTGAGTTCTAAAGAAACCTTCAAATATTTGTTTTCCTTTAGTTTCGTGAAAAGATTTGTGTTTATCTAGATTTGTTTACCCCAGACAGACAAATTTCTTTTAAACAGCTGGGCTGTCGAAATGACACCAGTTCATAAAGATATATGTTGCTATAGTTTTACTGTTATTACTGAAAATAGTCATCTCTTTCTAACACAGCAGTACTTCAAACATGTACAACAATATAGCTGATTGCAACGCTATTGTGTGAAAGCAAAAAATATATGATTTGAATACACTTTAAAAGGGTGGTTGATTCTCTGAGAGGATGCCATACTTATCGTAAAGAAAAACGCTTGAAAATTTCGTGTTAAAATGAAATAAAAAAATATCAAGAGTGACTAAAAACTGACGTCTTATATACATACATACGAACATAAATGGTCATTACAATTATTCAGTTAGGATTACGCATACCACTTATGTTTTCTGAGTTAATTTTATATACGAATGACGGGACCTACAGATAAAAGTCGACTCCGAGCGACAGATTTTATCTGAGAAACTTTTCATGGCAATTTAATTTTACTCTTAAAGTTTTTGCCAGAAATCTGCTGAGTGGCAGTTGCCGAAGAAATATTTGTTCATAACCTGGTGTTTGAACAACTGTCTAATATCAAATAAACCAACACTCTACCTACTAGACTACGGTTGCTATATGCGCGTCTAATATACACTCTCTGAAAATCCTTTAGACTTTCCTTACGCCAAATTTCGTATCTTAAAAAGTATTCGAAAAACGAACAAAATTCCCGTCTATTTACTAGTTTGGAAATCTCAAGACCTAGTTCTGAAGAGCATACCCTGATGCTGATATTTATAGCATATGCCGTGACCAAAGCCTATAAAATCTAGTCTAGTCTGGTAGGTATCAGATGTGAGGCCACGGTTCAAACAGACAAATCTAACAAACCGAAATACGAATGAAATATTTCTTCGACGACTTCTTCTTATCAGATTTCTGTCAAAAACTCTGAAAGTAATTAAAAATTGTCATGGAAAGTTTCTCAAAAAAAAACAAAAAAAAATGTCTTCTTCGGAGTCAACGTTAAACTGTAGGTGCCACCATTCATGTATAAAATGAACACACACAACATAAGTGGTGTGAGAAACTAGGTCGTAATCCTGACTGAAGGATTGTAATGACCAATTATGTGTGTACGTTGACTGAACTCTATAAAAATTAGTGCAACAACTATGTTTGGTCCACCATTTGGATATAAGGTATGGTATCATATTGAACCCAAACGCTGGCCGATTATGGGCCTTAGACTTCAAGGAGGGTCCATCACCTAACCAAATTTAATCTAAGGTGGTTCATAAATGCTAACATTGTAGAACTTAAAAATAAAGGACGGGACATAGATAATAAGAGAAGGATAGTCGAACTATTAAGGCAAAGTAACCCATTAACTGGTCGGACTTTGGATACTCAAAGAAGAATATGAGTTTCCTCAAGCATATAGCCGCCGTAGTAAGTAGTGTGTTGGCTTATTAGATGTGAGGCCACGGTTCATAGCCTAGGTCAGGCATTTCCAACAAAATCAATTATGAACAAATATTTCTTCGGTAACTTTCTCTCAGCAGATTTCTGGCAAAAGCTCTGAGAGTAAATAAAAAATTGCCATGAGAAGTTTTTAAAAAATCTGTTTTAATGACCACTTATGTATGTATGAATGTATTTCTGATCTGATGGTTGATGTGATAATTGGAGACAAAATGATAGGTTCTTATGCGTTTAGTATGATGAAGATGAGGCGCTATATAAAGACTTCTTACATTTATCAAAACATAGTGCATCTTAATTGTATTTTAACGCTGATATTTAAGCCTGATAGCTGTACTAGTAGTAGCATATGCAATTGTGAAGCCGTAGAGTTTTGCTATTTTTAATTATCACTAGCCAATGGCGGTTTGCGGTTACGATCATTAGCTTTCTTTGATCGCATAACTTTAAAACACGAATAGTTATAATCTCTGAAGCCATTCTGATCAATTTAAAGAAGTTTTGTGTAGAGTTTTACCAGATCTTTGTTCTTCACTATATTATGAGTGAAGGTTATATCAGCAGTATTGGAGATCTTTTCATATGTCTAATCATAAAAACTAAGGTAAATCCTTGAGCTGCAAATTTTGTGATTGGCGTCGAAATTTTAATAAAAAAAGACGTTCTGAGGTTTATAAAAATTTTCTTCACTTTATTATTCGTAATATTTCCATACAAAAAAGTATACAAGACTATCTTAAGACTACATAATAAACTCTACATACGCTATATACATACATATACAAACATATACAAATTGCTATCGATATACATACAATATAAAACAATACATAAAAATTGTATCTTCCTTAACTAAAAAACTATTTTTATTGTCACTTCTCGATAATACTACCGCTACTGCTAACGACGACTAGGCTTTTTCATTTTCTGTCACAGCATCCATGGAGACGACCTGATCTTTGGGCAAATGATAGCCGGCTTTGGGTAGATATTGGCGTTTCCGCGATGAGGGTCTAACTATGATATGAGCTACGCAAGTACAAATGGCAGCAATGGAGAAATACATAAAACTTCGACGGCCACCGAAACGCTTGAAACACAAGCCGCCTATCAGAGAGCCTATGCTAAAGCCCAAGCCATCATCCATGCCAGCCATAAGACCCTGAACCGTGGCCGAAGTACCAGGCGGCGCTACAGCTGAAGCATAAGCCACTATGCAGGTATAACACAGAGCATAAGTACAACCTTGGAAGAAGAGTTCTACGCCTACTAAATACCAGGGATTTGGTATCCAGGCGATCAGGCCCAAGCGCACAGCATAGAAAAAGAAGCACAAACTCATGCAGTGTATGTAGCCTAGCTTTTTAATAATTTTGCCACTGTAGAAGAAAAATGGTACCTCGCCGGCCAAACATTCAGCAGCCACTACACAACCCTCGATTAGTTTGATTTGATGCATAAAGCCTGTTTCGGTGGCCACATCTTCCAAGTGCCAAAACATAAAATATATTATAAAGGAGTCTATGATGCCAGCAATGGTGGCAAATACCAAAAATGTGGATATGGCGGGTTGTTTGATGAGATCCCAGACATCTTTGAATATGGACTCGCTGGAGGATAACTTGGGTAGTTTCAATTTGGAAACGCTTAATAAGTCTAAGCCGCTAAATATTAGCATGACAATCAAGGCGGGCACAAAACTTTTCACCTCGCCCAAGGTCCAATGGTCTACTACAATGCCAGCTAATAAGGCGGTGGCACCAAAGCCTATTGTACCCCAAACACGTTGGGCACCATACTTGTCCTCTTCACTTTCACCCAACATGTCAAAGCATATGGCATCTGATATGGAGTTGGTAACATTGAAACCAATCGTACCGGCACACATTAAAATAACAAAAAGCCAAAAGGCCGATGACCGGTAAAGGCACAAGTGGTTGTCACTAGTACTAGCAGGCTGGAAGTCACAACTGGCATTGATCACAGTGATGTTACGCAGGTAATCCTCAGTGGTATGGTTAACGCAAACATGCAAATCCATTAAAGATTTTTCATAGTTTTTACTGAGATTAAAGGAGATCACAGCCGGATCCATGGTATCTACAAAATACGCATCAAACTTTGTGTTGTTCGACAAACAAGAGGCCTTGTGTGTGGAGCTGCATAATAAAGCATCGGAAATAAGCTGCAAAAAAAAAGGATTGAAAATTCGTGTTAATTTGTTGTTGTCGTTGTTGTTTTAAAGTCAATATAATAATTTGTTACGAATAATAAAAAATTTAAGATTTAATTTTGTTGTCAAAAGAAGGAAGAGGGAGAACAGAAACACAATAAAAGTGCCTCAGACATAATAAAGTCATCATTATCGCATTTCTATTGTTTACTCTCAAACACCTTCACCGATAAAGGGGTTGTAGACATGCAGTGGAGAAGGGTTAGGGGCTTTGAACGTTTATAAACTTATTAAATATTATAAAAAAATAAAACAAAACAAAATAAAAAGCATTTAACATATCATGTCATGATCATTAAAAACAAGAAAACTCTCTCACAGACCTCAACAATTGACACTTAAATGTTTGGTGAAAATAAATAAAGAAATATACGCGATAATTTCCACTATGATTTCGATAAGATACGGATAAATTGTGAATAATAGTGTTGGCAATTATAAATAAATACAATAACAATAATAATAAGAGCAATAATTATTTACACTTGTGAGTTTGATTTGAAATCGTCTACCCCCATAGGTTGCTTTTAATACATACACTGAGCGCCATAAGTGAGTCAACACCCACTATAATTTCTAATTTTCTATTATAAAAAATATATTTGTAGCACAACAATAATTGAATTGTTGTTTTTGTTTTAACATTTTATAAGTAATAAATAAACGTTTTTATTTTTGGAAATTTATTCGACTATTCTCATTTACTTTTCTCGTTATCCTAAGAAAATGAATTATTTCAGTGGTGTTTACTCACTCAGTGTACATGTGTACATAATTTGTTATTACAATCCTACAATTAAGATTGCAACCTTATTAAATTTTATACACGACTGATGGGACCTACAGTTTAAAGTCGACTCCGAACAACAGATTTTTGAGAAACTTTTCATACCAATTTTATTTACTCTCAGAGCTTTTGCCAGAAATCTGCCGAGAGGAAGTCGCTGGAAAATTATTAAAATTTTATTTGTTGGAGATGTCTGGCCTGGGGTTTGATCCGTGGCCTCACATCTAATAAGCCAAAGCACTACCTACTAGACCAGACTACGGTTACATAACATGACTATTACTCTTTAAATTTCAATGCCTACACTTTATTGCAGAATTTTCTTTAGATTCACCTCTTCGAATTTCTAATAAGGTTCTGAAATTTGTTCCAAGCTGCTTTAAATTGGAATCATTTCGAAAATTTATTCTACGCATCCTGCCGTAGCTTTAAAGGCATTGGTTACGGCATTTGCTACCAATATCAACATCATCAGAAAATTGTCTTCAGCACAAGGTCTTGAGATTTGAAAACTAGTAGGAAACTTCTAAAGAATTTTCATGGAGTGAAGAGTTTTTGCCACAAATCTGCTGAGAGGTAGACGCCGAAGAAATATTTTTTCATATATCGTTCCGTTCGAGATGTCTGAACTGGGATTTGAACCGTGGCCTCACGTCAATAAGCCACCACTCTACTTGCTAAACTACAGCGATTACAATCTCGGCTAACTGGCATATAAAATACGGCTCTAAGAGTTGAAGGCAAATATCCATCGTTTGCGGTGCAATATAACTGATTGAAGTTATTTGAAACTGATCGACTGGTGTTCAGCGATAAGCTCACTTCTGGTTAAATGGCCACTTCAATAAGAAAAGATTACCACCCCACAAGCTAATTAACAAATCTCCATTACATCCAGTAGAATATGCTGTTTGGTCCTTATTTCTTTCGAAATGAGTAATGAACAGCACTATCGAGCCAAGCTGGCTGAATGAATTTTTGTTTCCAAATAAATAACAACGACATTTGGTTCCAACAAGATTATGCAACTTACCATGCATACATATATAATTGATCACTACAATCCTTCAGTCAGGATTACGACGTAGCTTCTCACACCACTTATGTTGTGTGTGTTAATTTTATACATTTTATACGACAGATTTTTGAGAAACTTTTGTTGGCAATTTTATTTCACTCACAGACCTTTTGCTAGAAATCTGCTTAGAAGAAGTCGCCTGAGGATTGAATCGTGACCTCGGGTCTAATAAGCCAACACACTACCTACTAGGGTACGGCGACTTCAACTTAGCATATATTGATTTATTGCAAAAACAATTTGGTGACAACTTTCTTTCCAGAAATCATCCAGTTTGCTAACCCCATCATTAGTGCGATTTAACGCTTTCAGATTATTATTTATGGAGCTATGCAAAGTCACTGGTTTATGCCTACAAGCCAGCACCCTATTGAAGAATTGGATGCCAACAAGAAGCCACAACTCTATAATAAAGCTTCACCTCTCAAAGCAAGAACTGAAATCGTGGCTGGCTTTTAGGTTGGAACAATCAACAAGAGGCTGAAGGATCATTTCCGTATTGATTGAGTTGCTGGTATCATGTGGCAATAAACTCGTTCTTATAATTCCCGCGTATGAACTGGCAGCTTTGAAGGCAATGGGCAAAAAGTCTATATGACATTAATTCTAATTACAAAATCTTGTAGATTATTAAACCAGAGTGCAAGATGCTCTAGTTATAAATATACAAGCAGACATTTTATGTATGTAGTCTAGCCATTGATGGGCTAATAAAGGCAGCCACTAGATTGCCTGCATTGATTACTTAGTTAAACCTATGCACGCTTCCTGGGTAGCAATAGGAGCTTTCATTCCTATGCGGTTTATATCCGGATTCAATCAATCGCGGAACGCTTTAAGCCCAGGTCAGACAAGTCCAACAAAACGAAATATGAAAAAATATTTCTTCGGCGACTGCCTCCCAGCAGATTTCTGGCAAAAACTCTGAGAGTAAATAAAAAATTACCATGAAATGTTTTTCAAAAATCTGTCATTCGGAGTCGGCTTTAAACTATAGGTCCCTCCACTTATGTGTAAAAATAACAAACATCACATAAGTGGATTTGAGAAGCTAGCTCGTAATCCTCACTGAAGTGTTGTAATGACCAATTATGTATGTATGTATGTATTTGACTTATATAGGGTCACTTTAACTCCTCAAAATTTTTATAAAAATTGGGGTTGTTTGGGGGTGGTCTTTAACTTATCTAGGGTCCATTAAGATTAGTAGGCCCATTCTGAATTCCATTTGAACTTCTTGATATATTTAGTTCGGTTGTGATTGAGGCAATAGATTACAATCAGCGTGATACTGTTACACAGTTTTAGACAACTGGGTTGTGTTTCTTACGAACCTCTCTTTTGACTTAACATAACTACGATTACTAAAGGTTTTTTGTCTTCATAACAAAAGACTAATTTCTCTGTTCTAAGGTGACCCAATTGGAGAGTCTAGCATGTTTTCCGTACAACTACACATCGTCCTATACTAACTATTGGATTGGCTATGGGCTCATTTTTATTTATAAGTATGGTTTCACTGTCAGACCGATTTTGATGAGGACAATGGAGTATTTAAACCACTAGCTACACATGTCGTTCGTAACTATATTTTTTACTCACCTCTTCTTGGCACGCTGGCACATGCCTTAAATTTAATGAAACATTCCAAGAACCTTCTGTTGTTATGGCATTTGCTTGAGGCTGAGGCACAAAATAAAACGCTGCATACGATAGAGTCATAGCCATTATAAGGCCGATAAAAATTAGTTTACGAATATGCTGGAAATAAACAAAAACGATAAGACTTTATAGAAAAAAAGTAATCGAAATGAATTTCACTACCAACCGTAAAATAGTCCGCAACAAAACCAAATAAGGGCTTGGCTATTACATACATCACGGGTAGAATAGAGGTAATGTAACCCATTACCTCTGGAGCTACGCCAATTTGTTTGCCCCACACCGATAACTGGGGTAAAATGGGGCCCATGGCTTTAAAGTAAAAAATAAAAAATCGATTCAATTTTCATATTCAAAGATTAGCATTCAATTTTGAAACTTACCCGCCATAAAAAAGAAATAGTGAGCCTTTATAGGCAACAAGCGTTTATTCAGTTTTACCATGTTGTTGGCACTCGTTATTAGAAGCTAAGAAATTCTTAAAATTAAGCCAGTTAAGCTTAAGCCAAAAATGGAGGGGGGGGGGGGGGGGTAAGTTCAAATTCAAAATTTATGTTACAAACACCTTTAACTCAACTAAACCAGGGGGGATGGATCCTTTATAACTGTATAGTCATTTCTTAAAGATATTGCTGCACGCAGGTCTCCTGTTATGCTCTTGAGCGTCTTTCTCTAACTGAAGCCATAGACACTTAGTAATTGCCTCTACAACAGCTATGATATGGTCCGCAAATACAAGTTCATTCCACGCGTGTGAGTATTTTTTTGGGGACTAAGGGTGGTGGATAGTATATTAGCGTTGTGTCGTTTTTATTTTCAGCTGTAATCTTATAAAAGAATAAAAAACGATAAGAAGTTGTTTGTTTCTCTCTGTTTTTTATTTTTTTTTTTTTATATATTTAAATGCTTTAGTTGTTGTGGTTGTTCATTTGTTTACGATCTCAAAAATTAAAGTTTTAGTTGTCGATTTTATATCAGCCAGACATACACACTCATTTTAGTATTTTAGTTCGTAAAAGTATAAGCAAGTTGTCGTTAAGGGGCGTTTGGCTCTAAGTAGACGTGAAAAGCACTGGTCTGTGGATGTCGATGATAAGTGCTGTAACCGACATTGGTTAAGATATATCTACGGTAATACACATACATACGATAACATACAAATTAGCGTTTATCAGATTTCATTTATTTTTTTATAATTCATAAATTGTTTTATTAAATTCTAACGACAAACACTCAGTTCTCATATAGCGGTGGTTAAGTAATTAGCACTCAATGGGTATAAAGATAAAATATTTGTATAAAGTAATGTTATATGAATTTTTTTAATAACATTTTTTATTTATTTAAAGTGATTTTAATTAACCTACAGCTCAAATGGCCCCCTAACGATTAGTACATAATCCGATTACCGTCTAAAACGTCATAAGATTATATCTACGTCATAACGTGTAGAATATCTAGTCATTTCATTTGCGAATGGCACCCATTCCTTACACAGGAAAAAGTCGAATAAAATTCCTGCATTTTAGAACCTTCAAATAACAAAAACTTCGGTAGTAAGAACACGAGATATGATCATCAGCATAAAACAAATTGTCTTGTGAATTCCCATGTGGCTACCACCATCACTTCATCTATCTTATTGTAGACACTTAAATGCAGACTTCATTTTTTTGCCAAACGACAACCAACTCAGACGTGAGGCCACGGTTCAAACCCCAAACATCTACAACGAGCGAAATATAAAAAAGTATTTCTTCGGCGACTTTCTCTCAACATATTTCTGGTAAAAACTCTGTGAGCAAAATAAAATAGCCATGAAAAATTTTCTCAAAAATCTGTCGTTCTTAATCAACTTAAAACTGTAGGTCCCGCCACTGAAAAATTAACACATATGTAGAACATCAGTGGTGTGAGAAGATATGTAGGTCGTAATCCTGACAAAAGCGTTGTAATGACCAATTATGTATGAATGTATTCCAGAACCGTAGTCGGAAGTCGCCGTAGTCTAGTAGGTAGTGTGTTGGCTTATTAGACGTCAGGTCAGACGAAAATATTACTTCGGTGACTTCCTCTCAGCAGATTTCTGGCAAAAACTCTGAGAGTAAACAAAATAGCCATGAAAAGTTTCTAAAAAATCTGTCGTTCGGAGTCGACTTTACACTGTAGGTCCCACCACTCATGTATAAAATTAACACACACAACATAACTTGTCTAAATAAAAGTGATTTGCTTGGAGTACACACCTTTATAAAACTTTCGGAAGGACTGAGAGATGTCCGTCAGGAATTATAATTTTATGATAGTATTGGTACTATTGGTGTTACCATACCATACCGTATAGTAAGTTGTGGTTTTTGAGGCGACTGCCAGTTTAACTTAATTTAACCTCATCAACAGCCTTGCTTAAGTAAATAGTATCAAGCAAACAAAATCATCTGTTATGGGTGATTATAAATTATATAATTGAATTATTTTTTAAATAAAAGAAAATAAATAAATAAATTGTGATAACAAAAAAAAAATAGAAACAAATTCTTTATCTTTTTGATAATTTTTAGGAAATTTTTTAACGTCATTAGTTGATGATTACAAAAAAATAATATTTTATTACTATTTATTTATTATATTTGTTAAATTTATTATCATTTACGCCTAAAAATAGATTCAAATTGAAATCTCTTTCAAAAATTTTTTAATAAACTTATAAATTTTAAATTTATCTTATCCGCCGCTCTTCTTTTTGAAGAGGTTTTAATGTGAGAATAAAAGTGAAATGTTAGAACTACATGCAAAAATAATAACAATAATAATAAATTAGAATAAATTTAGAACAGATTTATTTTAATTGCTTTTGTTTTATTATTCAAATAAATAATTATTTCAACTAATTTACAATTTTAAACAAATGAATCAAAATTGTATTCTATTGTAATCGAAACAATACTGTTATAGGCCCGTGAGAGTTTAATTGAAATCGAAATTTGAATGACTAAAGTATTAAATGCCTTTGGTATTAGGGGTTTCACTTGCACAGCTCAGTAATTGTTTACCCTTTTAAAGACATAGTTGACTGATCATACTTTGAAATAGGAAAAGACGAGTCTATTACAGAGTCTGTTATCAGGAAATGCACTGCAACTACATGATTATGGAAACCATTGCTTCCGCGGTTCTCTAAGTAAAATTGGCTGACCAGTTACTAATCTGATTTTAGGGTACACATGAGAAGGATAAATATGATTTGAATAGTGCTTAAGCTAACAGAAGTTGAATTGTACAAATTAAGTTAGGTGGCGGACCATCCTCGAAGGCCCATTGTGATACCCCAATTAATATTCAACTTGGTGATCAAACATTTCTTATGGGAAAATGAAAAATTAAGAGTCTTCATCACACTTCACCCCATCTATTATGAAAGATATTCTCTTCCTTCTCCTCCGACCTGCAGCTCCTGCAGAAGCATTTTGAGGAAATACCAAATTTATCATGCATGCCTTCCAATAGGATAGTAGTTCGTGAGAATTGCAGTTGTGCAATAAATGGACTGAAGAAAATCCTCTTCTTGTCCACATTTACTAAATTTTCATTGACAAATCCCCGGTATTGTGGGATAAGGACAACGTTCGGAGCCTGGCTTTATAACCAAATTAAGAGCTTTTTAGAGAAAATATCACCATCCAACAAGCTTTGCGATGCTTTGAAAGTAGTAAAAAGAAACAAACAAAAAACACTGCAGTTGTTAGACTTCTAATACGATAGTTTAATATTTGCTTCTACCAGCTCAGACGTCTGTTTCAATAAAAGGTCAGTGGGGAGACAACTGAATAATGCAACTAATTCCGCTACGTACTCTGTCAATAGTCTGCAGAGATATTAATGTTTGTATACCTGTCAACAAACTTGAACATCGCAACAGCAAAGTTGGTTCCACCACGGCCCGGAAAAGCCAGTTTGTGCCAACGGGGTAAAGAACCTAAAATTTGGGTATGGCAAACGCTATCGTAGCTCTACGAGTATTTAGCCTCTAAATTGTGTTACACCTCCATGAGAGTTTGGGTCCAGAATAACCTTTAGATACTTTTCCTCTTCAATAAGGAAAGTGGAGTCCCATTACGACAAGCTAAATTTCACAAAAAAAAATGGTTCCAAGTATGTGCTCTGATGATTCGTTCCACATCCTATTCACAAAATCTACATATTGGGCTTGAAGTGATTGTTATTCTGTATAAATGTTTCTTGCATCTACAATAACAAATCAGAAGGTCGATTACTATCTTCCAGCTCTTCATGGATACTCTAATGCAAGTATAGATTGTCTCTAGCCTGTCTGAATTAAGAAGAGTTTTCGTCTCTTAGTTCGTAGTCGCCGTAGTCTAGAAGGTAGTGTCTTGGCTTAGTAGGCTGGCGGCTATGGTTCAAACCGAAATGAAATACAAAAAAAAAAAAAAATATTTCTTCAGCGACTCAGCGAAATTTTTAGCAAAAACTCTGAGAGTAAATAAAATTGCCATGAAAAGTTTGTCAAAAATATGTCGTTGGGAGTCGACTTTAAACTGTAGGTTCCGCCACTCATGTATAAAATGAACACATACAAAGCAATTGGTGTGAGAAAATAGATCGTAATCCTAGCTGAAGGGTTGTAATGACCAATTATGCATGCTTCGTCTCTACTGTTGAACTCGTGTCGAATAGTACCAAACCGAGCTTCGAATAGCAAACAACTGAACTGCCAATGATGCTTAATTCAATAAGGAAAATGAAGAATAATTGGCGAACCTCAATAACTAATTAAATGATTCATAATTATTACCAAAGCTTGTCTGAAGGACTAGTCTCAACTGTAAAGAGTTTTTGGTTATAGAATGACAGGATGAAGTTCGATTTTAAGTTGGTAATGTAAGAAAATTCTCCAAATCCAGCTGTGCAGGCTAGCTACTTAATAAATAAATATAGGATTATCCTAATGGATGGACAGTTATCATTGCCGAATGATCTACTTTGAAGTAGTTTTTCTTTGGGCCTTTACGGCCAAAACATTAACTGTAGACTCCCATAATAGTTGTCAAATTTCATCAGAAGAGCTGTGATCTTTCCGTACACCTAAAGGCGACATATTTACATATGTCGGTGGTAGATAGAGTCTTAAGTTCTAAGAGTTTGGATGGAATGCTATTCAGCATGTAGTGGCCGTAGGTCTAGTAGGTGGTGTGTTGGCATCTCGATCAAAACGAAATAGGAAAAAATATTTTTTCAGCAACTTCCTATCAGCAAACTTCTGGCAAAAGTTCTGAGAGTAAAATAAAATTGCCAGCAAAAGTTTCTCAAAATTTGCCGCTCAAATGTGACGATAAGCTATAGGTCCCATCACTAGTGGATAAAATTAACACAACATGGGTGGTATGAGGAGTTAGGTTGTAATCCTGGTTTTTTCTGGAAAAAAAAAACTCTGGGAGTAAAATAAATATTGCTATGTGAATCTGTCGTTCGGAGACGCGTTTAAACCGCAGCTTATAGATAAAATTAACACACACAACACTAGTGATGTAAGAAGCTAGGTCGTAATCCTGAATGACCAATTATGTATGTATGTAAGTGTGTTAGTCTACATGCAGCTTATATTCTAAACATAGCAATAACTTACTGCATACTCTTGTAGACAGATGTACAAAAAAGTCAATTGTTCTACAGGAATAAAGGTTTTCAGGAGAGATACGAATTGGAATTTAACTCTGCTAAAAGGTTTTCTATTGTAAGCGGAAACAATGGGTTTCATTTTAGGACTTCATTTTACATCATGAAATTTAATTATCGTTAAACAGAATTTCAATTTTACATTGTTTTTAGGCCACCAAATTAAACGCAACAAACGTAATGAAAAATTGTTTTTCAAAACAGATTTAAAATATTTTTAATTTTAGAAAATCATTCAAATATTTAACTAAACCAGTAATTTCTTAATTAAATACACAAAACACATCATTTTCTTATAATAGTCAAGCAAAAAAAAAAAATTGTACTTCCATTTAAATAAATTTTTTTTTCCATGTCAATCAGTTTTGTTGTACCTGTTTGTCAAGAAGTCAATTATCATTAACACAAGAGCAACAGATAATGTTTCTCAATAAATAAAAAAAAATATTTTCTTTAGAATACAAATAAAAAATAAATCAACACACAAATGCTAAATGTTTAGTTTTTTTTTTGTTCGTCTTTTAGTGACGTTTTTAACATAAAACTGGGAAGCCCCAACAAAGAAATTCCAAAAACTCCAATTTATTATTAAATCATGAAAACACCGGTATAATGGAGACAAAAAAGAGCAGAAATTTGTAAAAAAAAATCACCGCAAAATTATAATAAAAAAAAAATTTTTTTTTTGTTTGCGTAAAACACACTTTTTTTTGTTAACTTTTGAATTCAATTCGTAATGCTCCACCACTTGACTTAACAGAGACTCTGTTTACACTGTGTATGCAAGTGGCGTTTTCCTGTACTTGTTGGTAGTGTTTTCTTAAGTTTCCTTTAGTGTTCATTGTTGTTGTGTCATTGTTGTTGCAATTGCATTTATTATTAAACAATTATTGTTTAATTTTAATAACTTTTAATTGACAGTAAAAATAAGATAAGAAGTGTGAGAGAGGATTTTATTTCTCAATATAAATGAAGCTAATTTAGCGATATTTATATGATAATGGTTGGCAAGATCTATCACACTAGACTTTACCTAAAGCATACCGGCAATCAAAGAGAATTCAGTGACCTGAAGGGTACATTTTCTTCTAAGAGAGGGACAATTCTATAGCTTATAGATGGGTCACTATAATAAGAGTGATCCTATGGTGAAATATTTCAAAACCACGGGAAAACTTGCGGCTATTCTTTAAGCAAACGTCTATGCTATAAAAATATATGTTCAATTCAACTTGCACAGAATGTGCAAAAGTCCGGACATTGCAATACTATTCGACTTTTCGTCCACTATCCAAACAGTCGGTTATTATGAGGTTAACTTGAAGATTGTATAGAACTCTCCAGGGAAGTTGTATCAACAACTGGAATTGAAAGTAACAAGCAGGCAAACGAGCTTACGAGCAGCGTAGCTTTCACGCCTCTGATTAGACAAGAGTTTGGGATATATACCGAACGAAGGGGGAGATAAATAGAGGCAAAGACTCATTTCAAACCAAATGGATTTTAAGCAATCTAAACTATTTGATTGAGAATGAATTGAGATCGATAACGAAATAATTTGTATTAATTTTCACCGAGCTTGGCTTTGTCATTACGTAGATAAAGATGGCTATCAAGTTGAGATAGACACACTAAGGTTAGGCCACTATGATGCCACAGTTTTCCATTCAGAATATCTGATAAAGTGACTTAGACAACTGAAGTCCGTTACTGACCGATCATAGCGTCATTATGGTCTATATAATAGACATGTAGATTGATAAAGGACAATTTTCTCATCTTCCTGTTGCAACAAATCCTTCTGAAGTGCAATGTGTCGCCCATGAGTGCCTATAATGCAATATCCAATAATGACTTCAAGGGCAGAAGTACGCTCAATATGATTTTCTGTATAGCTTGAACAGACTTTATGTGTGCCTTGTAACCAACTTTTTGGTTTAATTTTCAGCCAGTATTAATGCAATCCATAACTACATTGCCTATTATAAGTTCGTAGACCCTTAAAAGAGCTTCCAATGTAGGGAATTAACCGAAGCGTTCGATTGTTGTACCACGCTTGACAAGCTCATCCATTACGTACGCTCTACAGTTAGCTGTGTTGTATTGCTCTAGTATGTATATTATTAAGAGATTTTCTCTGGCACCCGTCAGCCTATGAGAAAGAATATCTTTTCCAGCCTACATGGCTGCAGCCAGCCTAGAAGAAACTGCAGTGATCCGGTAGACATGTGAAGTAAGCTATACCGAACGGCTCTAAAAAAATTAACACCATCTTTGGAAATCCCAACGAATTTGTTAACGAGATGTGTTATATCAGATTCCTAAATCTATCTTTCACTCTTGATAGATATCTCTCCTCCCCTCTCTCTCTCCCTCTCTTGATATATCCATTCGCTAAGATATATATCCATTCAGAAAATTCCTGGTCCACATTCTATAAACACAATAAAGGCAACGCATCAAACGCTGCAATCTCTAAAAAATGGAATACATGGGTGTATATGGAGGTGATTATTTTAAAGACAGCACTATCTTGCTGCTTGGCTTCAAGGTTAAATTCTATTTGTATTCGCAGCAATAAAAGTTAGTACTAATAGTGAGAGGATTTGTGCTGGCAATGCGAAGATTAATGCTGTCAATACAATAACATGCATGAAGTACAGGCTTTGAAAACGGGATGTATGAAATTTATCGCGAAAATCCGTTTTAGAGGTACCATTGATAAAGAATAAATAATATGTTTATTATTAATTTGTTTTGTTTATGCTTTATCTCTGATGCCTTTATTGTAAGGAATGCACATGCAGCTTACCTTTGGCTGAAATTGCAAAATTGTTGTGCTTGCTGCGTTGCGTCTATTGTGTTTTTAGCAATATACGCAAAGAAGTATTCTGTTTGTTTGAGTTTCCTAAGATGGACTCGGAGCAATAATTAGAGACTTTTTAAGTATACTTTTAATAAAATGTTTAGCGTTTTTTTAATTCAAATATTGTCAACATTGTATCACTACTACAATATGTATACAATTTAAGAAGAGAATCTAAGTGCGAGATACTGATTGGAGAGAAAGAGTAAAAATATAATCCATAAATGGAAATCAATGGACTTTTAAGTATTATTTATACGCTCAATTAAAATGCAGTGGTAATTATTAAATTTAATCTAGAGTTGCCAGCTATTTAAAAATATGTCCATAAATTTTAAAAGAAAAATATGACTTTGAATTTGAAAATTATTGTATAGAAATACATACGAATTCAAACAAGACAATTTAATTTTATTCACATTGGTCCACTAAGCACGTATTTAGCGACATGCAGTCAACATTACATTATTTGTTTCTCGTAAATCATTTTTTTTTTCAAACATTTGATAAGAATGCATTTTTTTATTTTTATTTCAGAAAAATATTTTAATATTGATCAGACATTTTGTTGGAATTAATCAGCAAGTGGTTACAGAAAAATTTGAAAAAATAACAACAACAAATAAAAATAAATAAATAAAAAAAAAAATACATAATATACAAATAAATAAACAATTATGCCAGATGTTAAAAATTTTATATTCAAAATATTTACGTATATTTTTTTAACCGGACAACAAACAAAATTACAACCAATTTTAAAATGAGAGGTGATATGCCTGTTTAAAGAAGCACTACAGTGTAAAATACAAATAAAAATGAAGCACAAAGAATACCATAAGGAGTGTAGGTTAGGTTAACTTAAATTGACCTACACATATCTATTCCATCATACCATCATCACTATCACACCTGCCATGCTTACAGGTCATGCCAACGTTATGGAATGATACGCAGAAAGATTACAGCTCACATCAAACAACTTTTGTCAAGGTTGTGGGTCTGCTGAAGAGGAGGAAAATGTTATTCACTCTCTCTCTCTCTCTGTCAATGCTCATTTCTGGCAAAATGCAAATTTAGGTTATTAGGCTCTCATTCCTTGTTAGCTTAACGGATTTATGGTCCATTGATATCAAGGATATAGCTTTGTTTATAAAACTTTTAGGCTGATTTCCACCTAAGGGGAGTTGCGCATTTAGTGTGGAGCCCGTGCACTGACCAATTTCATGGACCAGTGGAATTCGGTCTGTACAGAGTCTGCGCTCAAGATTGACATCACAACGGGCCACAATGCATGCGCAAGGGAGCTTTGTTAGCAAAGCCACCACTCCAACCTGACTTAACTACTACACCTGACTGGTATCTTTCAGCCATTTAGGTTGTTTTGTGAAGGTGTGGAGTCTATAAAAATAATTTTAGGTTCGACATATTCTGACAATAAATTCGAGGGGCCTAAGCATCCTTTGTTTCACTTTGACGACTGGCGGACAGTGACAATGGAGATATAATGCAGTATTCTCTTCTTCCTCGTCTTTACAGCTTTTTCAAAAGTCTTTATAAAATATTCACAAGCTCCGTGTGTTCTTATAACTGCTTTCAGGTCCATAAAATTCATGGACTCTGTTCAGTTTTATCGCAAATTTTGTCCTGCATGTATCCCTATCTTCATGTGTAAATTAATTATCTCATCTTTCCGTTGTAAGTGAGTAAAATTTGAGTGAAATCTTTTGTTTGCTCTCTGCAGAGGAATCCCAATCTCACGTATGAATTCATTTGAAGTTTCTATAGCACCAGTCTTTTCAAGAGCGTCTTCAGGAACTTATATACGGATAATAATCGAAAGTCCCGCTATATTCTATAGAGATAGTCGGCATTCTTGGGCAATCTTAAACACTCTAAGACTACGTTCGGCATTCTCTAATACTGTATGCTCAAAGCGACAGTGTCTAAAGACATTATTTTTGCCAGTATATTCCTACAGTAATGCATGACGCAGGGAAAAATCCAAGATTCAACTGTTTCTGATAACTATTCACATCCGACTTTGTCGCGTTATCTGGACCAGGGTGTGAATATTGGGCTGATATTCTCTAGGCAAACCATTCTAGTATAGAAATGAGAAAGTGAGTTCAGATAGCGAGTAGCTAATAGGTGTATTCAAGATTTTGGCATGATCTTATCTTCTATACTTTCATGCCCTTTCACCTCTCGGGGTTATTGCCGCATACGCAACCATTTGTCCAATTGTTGCCAGTTGATGATAAGAAACAATGCCTAAAGCGCCTATTACACGATAGAACTTCGCCTGCAAACATTACCTGATGAGTGAGAGTGTTTTGCTACTACACTATCTAGCGAAATATCAAACGTTTTTAATATTCATCAGGTCAAGTTTGCAAACACGAATTTTGCTTTATTACACGAGATGGGGAGTTCGCCATCAGATAGTGTTTGCAGATGAAGTTCAATCGTGTAATAGGCGATTTAGTTCAAGAACATTGATACTCATAATACGCTCAAATCGTCTTTGATGATTACTTATCTTCACAGCCAACCACCAAACCGCGATATCACAAACAAATTTTGTGATACAAGTTGTTCAAACAACGTATCAAGTTAACACTTGATGTAAGGCCATAAAAACCGTTATATTTAAAATAATTTTTAAATGGGCCACACGTTTTCAATGGCAGGTTTTCATAAACAATGATTGCGGTATTGAAGATAATTGTTTCTTATGCTCAACCTTTGACCTTAACTTAATAATTAATTTTTTTCGTTTTATTATAAACACTAAAGGAGGGAAGGTTAAAAATAAAACAAGTTCAGAAACCTGTAACCATTTTTTTTTTCTTAAAATTTAAAAAAAAAAACATTTTTTTCTACAAAGTAACTGCGCGAAACGAACATATCAATGGTTATGACCACTAAAAATACTCACATGACGCAGACAGATACAGCAAGCAGTTTGTATCTGTCTCTCGAAAGCTAAGCTTAAGTTAAAAGGGAGGTTTTAACTTGATAAATAATATTCTGCCTCGTATATGGATGGATGAATAGATTGATGCTTGAGACAATCTCAATACTTTTGGGTTTTTTCATAATTTTTTTTATTTTTTTGTATTTTATTTTGCGTTTTACTTGTTAAAACAAAAATACAAATCGGCGGAGGGGGGTAGATGAATAAAATCTGTGAAAACAAAATCGAATGTAAAACATTGAGCAGCGAATTTAAGATTTCAGTTCAAGCTAAGCTTTCAATAGTAAAGCAACGTTTTTGAATTTAATTTAATTTTAATTTTTAATTCAGGAAAAAAAAGTTAATTTATTCTTTAAAATTATTTATTCTTGTTAACAACAAAACGCATTTGAAAACTTAATTCACAGATTTTTAATGAATAAAAAAACGAATAAACAAAATATGAAGCTGCTGTAAAAATTTTAATTTTTAAGGCGTAAACTGCACAATATTATGAAAATTATCTCATTCCTCAATAATATTTAATGTAAACCAAAATAAAACAAAAAATAAAATTTTTCATAAAAAAAAGTGATTCAAATAGTTGTAGCAATTAAATTTATTGTGTAGCTAATAAATATAAAAAAAATAAAATAAAGATTGTGTTACAACTGTTAATTAAAAAGGAAAACAAATACAAACAAATTAAATATGATTTCGAAAACTGTAATACAAGTGCTAATATTGTTATCAACACTTTATAATATCAGCAACGGGGAAATACCAGATGATGGCAAATGTAAGTGAAATTTTGTAAATCAAATGAAATTTAAAATGAAAATCAATTTTATAAAAAATCAATTATGGGCCTCCCTTTTATTTTCCGCATTTTAAAAAATTTTATTTAAAATCAAAAGCTTGTATCTCATGCATTTCTCATTACACCGCACGAATAAGACACTACAACTTCAATTTGTTTTCTATCCTTGCTTGCAAGATAGGCCTCTATTTGTAAAATAAAAAAATAAATAGTAGGTAGTGTGTTGGCTTATTAGGCGTGAGGCCACTCTTCAAACCTCAAGTCAGACTTCCCCAACAAAACAAAATGTGATATTTCTACGGCGACTTCTTCTCATCAGATTTCTGGTAAAAACTTTGCCGGGGAAAAAAAAATTTTATTTAAAAAAAATTGCCATGAAAAAGTTTCTCAAAAATTTGTCGTTCGGAGTTCGGACTCTAAATTGTAGGATCCGCCATTAATTTCTAAACTTAACACACACAACATAACTGGTATGAGAAACTAGATCATAATCCTGTCTGAAGGGTTGTAATGATAAATTACGTAGGTATATATGTATGTATGTATTCACTGTATAAAGGCAGTACCCAAAAAAATTTTTTTTTTTTACATTTAATCTTACATAATTCAGATTCAAATCCCTAAGAAGCAAAAAAAAATTTCGTACCAAAAAATATTTCTTTCGGTAACTTCCTCTAATCAGTCGTCTGGCAAAAACTCTGAGAATAAAATAAAATTGTCATAAAAAGTTTTTCAAATTTGTTGTCAGAAGTCGACGACAAACTATAGGTCCTGTCACTCGTGTATAAAAATTAACAAGCACAAAATGTGTGGTGTGAGAAGTTAGGTTATAATCCTGACTAAAGGATTGTAGTGGCCAATTAATTGGATTGAAATAGAGTTTACATCTGAAGAATAGGGATGCCAAGGTTCACAGATGCTGGCTCATATGTAGTAGAGCCATAGATTTTAAATAGGGCCTCATTGCAAGAATAACACACTGGCTTTACAGGAGCGTAATTAGAACTGTACTAACTTATGCTTCAGTTGTGTGGTAGACATTACTGTATGGGAAATACTGCTTATAATAATTCTGATTATTTAAAGGATATGTTGTTCAGAGCAATACTCTTTATCCAACAATATTTTTCATCTAGCCGATGATATAAGGACGTTCTTTCGGCTCTTCTTCTCTAGGCTATGGAGTTATGGATTAACTAGAGCCACAAATCGTCTCGCCATAATATAGTTAGTATCACTGATCCCATATCTGATACCAAATTGAAGTCAAACGGATTCATGATACATCAGCTTGTATCTTCTCGGGAAGCTCTAAACATAGGCGTGATTCGACTGAAACCAAAACATGCCAACTGCTGCCGAACTGTTCTTTCAAACAGTATGGCACAGAGGAAGTTAATAATTTAGCTTACCTTTTAGTGCATTGAAAACTAGGCTAGAAAATTGGGCGGAAACTTTACATCAACTATTGTGGAACATAGCAGATAAAATACAACAAATCAGGGTACAAACAACATCATATTTATCATCATGTAAGAGATGACAAATGTTTAACAGAAAATAGTAATTTGAGGAAATCATTAATTTTTTGTTTTCATTCCGCACTGAATGCCTGTAGAGGCATATGGTAATCATGCTCTATCAGAAACAACATGCAGAAGATGGTTTCGACCGGCTCAGAGATAACGAATTTGATGTGAGAAATGAAGATCGTGTAAGACCATCAAAAACGTTTGAAGATGTCGTATTTCAAGCAATATTGGATGAAGATGACACTTTGACTCAGAAACAAATGGCAGAAATGTTAAATATTGCACAACAAATAATTTCTGACCGCTTAAAAGCCATGAGAATGATGCAAAAGTCTGGAAAATGGTTGCCACTTGAATTCAATGACTGACAGTTGGAAAACCGAAAAATCTCTTGTGAAATTTTGCTTCACAGAAGCAATAACATCGAATTATTACTGGCGGTGAAAGGCTGATTTATTTTCAGTATCCTAAACGGATAAAATCGTGGGTTCAAACAGGACCACCAACAACTTCGGCTGCAAAACCAAATCGATTCGGCAGGAAGAGAATGCTGTGTGTCTTAGGGGACCAGATCGACAATAAATGATCAATTTGAACCATGCATTGATCAAAAAACGATCAGAATGGGTCACAAAACGCACTAAGATTATTTTTCAACATTACAATGCACATGCACACAAAGTAAAACTAGTCCACTATACAATTAAAGCATTAGACTGGAATCTTCTCCCTCGGCCGCCATATTTACCAGACTTGGCTTCTTCCGAATACAAATTGTGTTTATCATTGGGCCATGCGTTGGCCGAGATTCCTATCTTAGATTCCAACAATGAAGTCGAAAATTGAGGGACTAATTAGTTTACGTCAAAAGACGAACAGTCTTATATCCAAGGAATCCACAAATTCCCTAAAAAATGGAAAAAATGTGTAGCCTGCAATGGTCGATACGTTGAATAAAAAATTGTTTGTTTCTCTATTAAAAACTAGTGTCTTATATTCAAGAAAAAATGCTCATTTCATTCCGATATATCTGCTATTTGTAAATTTCGTTCTGGACTGGAGTTTCTGTCATCACATGATGTTCTGACAATGCTAAAATTAAGAAAGCTAAATAGAGAATTAAGAGATCCGGTATTATATGGTCATAAGATCATAAATCCGAAGAATAATTCAAGCAGTTTAAAACAAAACAATTTATAAAATATTAAAGACAAAACGGTCAAAATCAACTGGAATGTTAGAATTTTAAAGAGATAAGATCGTAATTAATTTGCTTTGAAAAGAAGACAAAACTGTGTTGAACTAAAGATCCTCTTTAAATTTAGATCTTCAAAGCTTTAAAAAAAATATATGTACATATATACATATATGTATGTGTGTATATCCAAATTTCTTTTTAAGAATTAAATAAATACTTTTCAAAAATCTTTTTTCATTTCAAAAAATTCTAAAAAAATTATCACAAAAACATGTATTATCCTAAACCAACGAAAAAAGAATTATGAACAAAAGATAACAAATTAATTTTATTTTTTTTTAACAAAAAAAAAATAAAGAAACCAGAATTTAAAACAAAAATTTATTCTTAAACCAGTACTCAAAAGTAATTAATTATCACAGAAACAGTAGAAGAAATAAAGAATGATTTTTGCATGTGCCACACACTAAAAGTTGAAGAAACTCATTTACTTTTAATTTTTTTGAAGGACGTTTTAATGCCACCATGCATAGAAACATACCTTTAGAGGGGGAATTTTGCGCATTTTAAAAAAAATTGTTTTTTTCTTAAGGTTTTACCAAGAAATTTATGTTTAACACTGACTACAGTCAAGTTACTCTCTTGAAAACCTTGTTAATTACACCAGTTTGTGCTCATTAGCATGAAGATGTGTTTTAAAGTTGTATGCGTAAGTGCAAGTTTTTTGTTAACAGGTACTAATAATTGTTAATTTATCACTACAGTGTATTATATACACCTTGAAACATTTATAAATTTTATCTTTATATGGATGCATATAGGAGGTATTAATATATTATATACCTATCTATATAGAATAGTAAAAATGATAAAAAAAAATATATTTTTATAGTAAGAAAAAGCGAAAGCAGGCAGTAAACAAAAATTTACCATTTAGAACCTGTCTCGTTTATTAACTAGTTAAGTCACACTCACCACCATAAATATACCTACACATAATAAAAAAAAATAATAATAAAAACACTGTTACTACAAGACACATTTTTCGCATTTCAGTAAAAAAAATAGTCGCATAGTTTTACTAAAAAGTAGAATGAGTAGAAAAAGTTCGGTTAAGTTAGGTCAGCGGAATCAGTGTAGTTTCTTTGTTTTCTTTTTTTTTTTTTTGGCATGCAGTACATTTTTTTGGAATAACAGAAAGATAGTCACTGGAGAAAAGAAAGACGAGTAGTGTGTGGCAAATATTATTTTTTTTAACAAATGATCAGTGTAACTAACACCTACGTCACTTTATTTCCCGAGAATTGCTTTATAATTAATTCTCACTTTCTTTTTTTATTGCTGTCATATATGGTCAACAATCAGAGAAGCACAAAACACCCAGAGTTTCTCGCGGGAATTGAACCCACGACCTCGGCACTTAAAGTTTAACACACTATCTACTAGTCTCATCGACATCTACCTGTGTCTCTAGTTATATTAAGTACATCCGACATTATTATATCTTCATCAAGGGGTGCCATTTTAAGCTTCGCTTTTTTAAGGGGAACGATCATACAAGGCGTATGAGATCTCAAGTTTTTATATAAAGGAGAATGAATAGTATCGCGTAAACTCAATTGGTATTGCGAGTGTACGATATTGAGAGAAAACATGGTTACCAGTACTGCGCCTACATACATAATTGATCATTACAACCGTTTGGCCAGGTTTACAACCTAGTTTCCTACGTTAATTTTGTTATAAATGGCCCTACAGTTTAAAGTCGACTAAGAACGACAGATTTTTTAAACTTTTTCTTTGGCAATTTTATTTTCCCTCAGAGTTTTTACCAGAAATCTACTGAGAGGAAGTCGCCAAAAGGAATATTTGCTTCATATTTCGTTTTGTTGGAGATGTCTGTGCCAAGGGTTGAACCACAGGACTTACGTCTAATAAGCCAACACACTATCTACTCAGTTAAGTCGACTTCCAAGCGACCCAGTCAACACCAGAAATGTATTTAGCTTTCGTATTTGACTGTATTTGTAAGCACAGAATATATTTTATAGGGCGACAGGACCTGTAGTATTAATGTTATTTAAGCGTTTGTAGCTTGATTCTTACGTCGACTTTAAGTAAAATCTGTGGCAGAAGACTAATGTTGTAAATTTGATCTGGTTCTTGTCTCACTTAAATGAATAAAGTTAAGTGAATCGCGGCGAATATTATTGAATGTTTATTTCTAGTCTATGCGCATTATTTTTTATTTACTCTCAGAGTTTTTGCTACAAATTTGCTTAGAGGAAGTCGCCAAAGAAATATTTTTTATCTGACCTGAGGTTTGAAAGGTCTCCTTACGTCCAAATTGTTCTTTTATCAATTATCGGCAATTAAATTGTCACATAATACTCAGGGATTAGAATATTTTATCTCTGCCTGTGGAAGACTAAGACTTGATGAAATATTAAACGCCACATATTAGTCGCCAATTATAGCGTACTTAAGAAGATATTCTGTCATATCTTTTTCCTCCTAATATGGTCGTGTATACCCAGGCTCCAGTGTTCTTATATGGCTGCTATAAGTATACTTTAAGAAGGAGTTTAAGAAAGATTTTTAAATCAGGCTAGATTTGCCTGTTCTGTATACATGTAGGAATGCCAATCTCTTGCACGAATTTGTTCAAATCAGCAACCTTTGCAAGTGCATATATTATGTTGTAGCCGTGTACAAGAATTCACTTCAAGATAAGCATTGAATGCCTCGCTATCTTATTCAGAGACACCAGGCATTCTAAAACAATCTCATATATGGTGTACATACTTTCCAGAGGTTTAATGGTCCCTTTACCGTTGGTAAATATGAGTACATTAATAACATTGTTGTACACCGCATTGCTTAAAGTTAAGAGTTAAATGACGATCCATAATTATGAATTATAAACAAACGAATTGTATCATTACTACTGTTGCTAACTATACTTCAAGTAGTGGTTTCAAATAAGAATTTATATGGAAATAAAAATGCGTAAGACATTTTTTTTTTTTTTTGTGTGTTTTTTCTCATTAATTGTAGTCCCATGGACTCAGTTGCAACCAGTTCGTATTTACCTTTTGCTCAACTGTAACGAATCGTGACTAAAATTATTATTTTTTTTTTTTATCAAAAATAACGATAAAAAACGTCATCATATGAAACAAAAAATACCTCTTTCCAGTACGAAAACGTGTGCTTTTTTTCATCATTCATACGTAATCTGCATCATTAATTACGTTCAATGTAAATTATTATTTTTTTTTTTTAATTAAAATTCAAAAAACAATTTCAATAAAAACTATTAAACCAGTGGCTGGGTATTCCACCGTAGGTTTTTTATTTTATTATAATTAACCCGGCTATTAAATGAGTCATCTTCAATGACAAGAAGCCCCAGCTAAATGATAATCCGTCTAAAAACAGACTCAAAAAAGCGGTGGAAATAGTTTGTGATTTTTTTTGTTCTTGTTAAATTATTAATAAATAAGTGTTGTATTTATAATGATTTAAAATATTCAAGAACCAAAAAAAAAATTTTGTATAATATACTATCGTACTCAAGGTTAATTCATTAACAAGTTTAAATCACTTCTGACATTGGTTTCTATACAAATTAGTGGCTGTATGAAGACGGGTTATATTGCCGATGATCGTAAAACTGTTTATTTACCGGTTTTTTTCTCTTCTTCTTATTTTTATTAATTTATAAAGTCAACAACAAAGTGTATGTGAATTAAAATTAAATTTATTTTTGACAAAAAAAATTGCAGTCAAGACTGACTATATGGTATGCTACACTATTCTACGTCTTGAAATCATTCTTTTTCATTACTTATCTTTGAATTAAACTCGATTTAAACTAAACTCGCTATGACTAGTTATCCTCAATAGAATTGGTTAAACGTTTTAATAGTAGTTAGGATAAATTATGACAAAAAGTTTCCAAAAATTGATGTTGAAATGCGATGCAAAATAGGTTTTCAAATTCAACCCACTTAGGTTTAATTTTCTGAACATAATCGAATGTCGTATAGCAGCACTTTTAGCAAAAACTGGCCTAATACGACTGCCTACCCTAACATACAAGATTTCGACTTATATAATGATTATATCGTTGGCTAGGACCAATTAGGGCCTAAAGATCTTTAAATTTGGTACAGTAATTGGGCAAGGCGTTGGGTACGTTCAAATGGATGTGTAATGCACATAGTCTGGCAATAACATAAAATCTAATCTAATAAGTAACCATATAAAATTTAGAACATTTGTATTTCGCTTTCAATGCATAGTACGTTATTTAAGCAACCCAGTATACCTCTTGAATTGAGCGTTCTCTGATAGCACTCCTAGTAGACATTACGTGGAAAACAAAAATGTCTCATAATAATAGAAATATGCCACCCATTCCACTTGAAGTCGTTTAGCAGGCGAGAGACCATGTTTCAACCCCTGTGTCAGACATTTCGAACACAAAACGAAATATGACTTTTTTTGCGACTTCCTCTTAGCTATCTGTTCTTTGAAGTCAACTTTTAACTATGGGTGGTGAAAGAAGCTAGGTTGTAATCCTTACTAAAGTAAGTACAGAATTTGTTATTTATTTTTTTACAATTCATATTGTAGTTTTCTGAGTAAGACTCAAGCTTCCCCATCATGTCAGACACGAAGAGTCGTAAAGACCCTTTATAGATTTTTTAAAGTGATTCTTTAGAGGTATATACTCACATAAGATTTATCAGTATGATGGTAAAACTTTGTAGAAGATTCTAGTTTAAATGACTGAAATGGTAATCCTCTAGTATGGACATATTCAGTTCAAGGAAAATAAAATCTAAACGTAGGTTTTTGGTGACCATTTAAGTGATGTACTTCTCACAAACCTAGTTCTAAAATACCCTATACCCTATAGTATAGTAAATAAAGTAATTCTAAAAAGTCCTTTTTTAACGATCACTATACCATACCACTGGCCCTTGTTTATCTCTGCACTCAGATAACAAACAAACAACAACCATATGTGCTTATCTTACGCAAATACGCCTACCATTTATAAGACAGATTAAATGTCACGTATATATAACTCAGAAGGCCTTTCGGTGAGTGATTCAGAATGTAAATTCGTAAGCACCATCCACTAGTCACTTTAAATCCTTGTATATGTCCTAAACCATAGTCTCCAGAACACTACAACCACTTACTGCGATTGAGCATGAATGTTGCAACATGAAACCATAGACAACCAACGAAGAGAAAAAATGGAATGAAGTCAAGAATAATCGTTGCAGACCTTTATTGTTGCATTCAATGATTTTTAAACCTAAATTTGTTTGGCAGCTGGGTTCAAGCACTACCCATTTTGAAAAACATTAACCAAAGGATTATCGTGTTCAAAGTATCGTTCTAATTGTCTATGGCTACTGTTGACAGTAGAATTCATCAAGAATTTTTGGTCTAAAGCAGAACGAAAACTGCAATAATTTTTTCAAAAACGACACACTCATTAAGATGTTCGTAGGACGTCAATATAATGGGTGACTATTTGTTTACATTAAGTTTTGCAGTGTAAATTACAGACTTCTTTTGTGCAGAATGGAAGTATTGGTTGGTTGTGGTCGCCGTAGTCTACTAAGTAGTGTGTTGGCTTATTAGACGTTGAGCCACTGTTCAAACCTCAGATTAAACATTATCTACAAAGCGAAATAAGAAAATATTTCTTCGGCAAAAAGTCTGAGAGTAAAATAAAATTGCCATACAATTTTCCCAAAAATCTGTCGTTCGATATCAACTGTAAACTGTAGGTCCTGCCTCTCATGTAAAAAATTAACGCACACAAAATAAGTGGTGAGAAAACATACATCGTAATTCTGACAGAAGGACCAATGACCAATAATGTAGTATGTATGTATGGAAGTATTAGTGAACGTGTAGTGTCCACAAGACTGTGCCAACGTTAAGTGATACCATAAACCGATTCAGAGACACGTTTGTTGAGGAATTAAAATCAATTGTTTGACCTGTTTTCCGACTGGCTAGATGGACCAACTGCGACAGACACCATTTATATGAAATAATCTTTAAATATTAAATAACAGAACCTGATTTATCGCCATTTATACATACATTTCATTTATTTTTAAAAATTTTTTGTACTGTTTTCAATTTTCAAAACCCAAGCGCGGTTAAAGATCACCGGACATATTTACTAAACGGGTGTGTACAAAGAATGCTAGGTCAGGCTGCGCTTTTCTGCCTGTCTGCAAGAATCATTAACCGATTATGATTAAAAATTATAATGCGAATATCCTTGACCTCCAAAAAGTGTGCGCCAAGTTTTTTCCAATTGTTGGGATTTCTACTTTCAGATATTCACGTATTGAAGGACATACTTGACTTCCATACGTATATTGTTATTGATAGGAAATTGATCCCTATATGCCCTAATTAATGTCACTTCTTGTACGATATTTCACGGCGTTACAATTGCGAACAGTAATTCAATACACACACACCCACTATGGAGTGTAAGGCAACAAAACAATATTAAAATAAACGGGTCTTACACATTAAAAAAAAAAACGATAAATTGCATGGAAACCAGTTGATTACCTAATTTTTTTGCTTTTAACAGTAATTGTCAAAAGGTGAAGTTATTTTTTTTTGTCGTGAAATTCAAAGAAATATTGAAAACAAATAAACATCCATCAATTTTTATTTCTTTTTGACATTGAAATTAGGAAAAAAAAAAAGTTAATTTTTTGTTTTTGTGAATTTATAATAAAATTCAATAAATTTCAATAAAATTTCGATGGAAACTGTGTCGAGCTGTAACACTAATTGACTCCGGGCTACAATACAATGATTTTGGAAGTTGAAAAAACACTTTTATTGATTCAAATTAAAAGTGTTTCATTAGAAACCTATTTTTCAATGGAAACGAAAATAATTATCTTTAGGATACATGTTTAAATGTTGCAATGATAATGCAGTATAGTATTCTGCTGTATGTACATACGTATGCGAATAATTTTAGTTTAAAAACAATGTATTTATTATAAAACAAAAACAACAAAAATAACTTAAGATCAATATTTTACGTTTTATCATTTAATGGTAATGCAGTATGATTCTAGATATTAAAATTATCTTGCATTTTGATAAACACTAATATGGACTTCTATTCATTGTAAGTGGTAAAAATGCACCCATTAATCTGATTATCCTTAAGGCGATTTTTAAACGATAATAGATTCAATGATAAAACAGTGACAGTCCTAATAATACATTTTCTTCATCATAAAGCAAAAGCAATTAATTTTCTATTTATTAAACTGGCTATTAGGCTATATTAGCTAGAGAATAGCTTATATATGCCACACAAACAGCAATACAAAACTATAATGGCTACAGTAGCTATTAAATCGTTTAAATTATAGCCAATAGCCATGAGAATGCCATATCATATGCCACACCAACAGTAAGACACAACCAAGACCAATGCCACAGACAATTTTTAAACTCTTCACATTACTTTCAACGGCTGTAGCCCCTGTGCTGACCAACTTTCTCGATAAATTTTGGTGGAATTCGGTCAGTACAGGGACTGTGGCCGATATGAACGCTCAAGTGTGCTTTGGTAATCAAAGCTACCACTCCGACATAGTCTAACCTAACTTTCTGTTGAGTAATTTTCATTGAAATAATTCTCATAAATCTGCGTAGATTAAAATCATATTATCGCTTACATGCCCCGCAGTTCATCGGTCTGATCATTGAAAATAATCTTATTCTGCTTATCGAATACGCCATACATGGTAAGCGGTCTGAATTTTGCACAAAACAACTGATCAATATCACGTAAAGAATTGAAAATTTCATTTTGTATTGCCATAAAACCATCGTGTATCATGAGATACCTTTTGGAGGTCCAGTGCATGTAACAGAATTCGAATTTTGAATGTCTTTGGTTGCTGCCTTAAGGACAAAGTAGTTTAAAAGGTTTGTGACCATTTTGTTTCACCCAAGGTGAAGTTAAATTACAAACGATTTACTGTTATACGTTGAGAAACTAATGAAAGCAATGTCTCCCTTTTCTGCTAAGCATCTCAGGGCAACTTCATCGCCTTTGTAAGAAAACAAACGGTGTGAATTCCATTCAATCTGCTTGGTATTCTTGGCAAATGAGTGAACATTGTTTGTCACCACTAGTTTGACCCTTTGCAGAGGAATACTAATTTCAGTTGAACCAATATCTCGTTATCGTCTGTAGAGACATTCAGCATTCTTGGACCATTTTAGATGAGGTGTTCACACTCTCTTGGTATCTAATAACCGATGAGTATACCTTCATGCAATATACTTGCTAACGGATTTTTCGTAGTCTAGAAGTAGGGTGTTGGCTTATTAGACGTGAGGCTAAAGAAATAAAAAAAAATATTTCTTCTGCATCTGCCTATCAGCAGATTTCTGGAAAAAATTCTAAGAGTAAATAAAATTGTCCTGAAAGGTTTCTCAAAATTCTGACATTCGAAATCGAATTTAAAATGTTGGTCCCGATACTCATGTATAAAACTAACACACACAAAATAAGCTAACTCGTAATCCTGACTAATTGGGTTGCAATGACCCATGTATGTTATCTTCATAGACATTATACCATAGGGCTTATGGTAAACGGGTAGTACAAAGAACAATGCTTTGAAAAGATTCCACAACCGACTTTGTCGCGAGATGTGAATCTGCCAATAAATACTTGAATGACAATAAAAGTTATTAGTTGTTAGTTATCGTACGAGTATAGTCAATAGGTACATTTAGATTAGTTATAACCAAGGTTCTATGTATACTTTCGTCAACATGTCTAGTGTCAGTTAAAGGTAGTAAACAATGCCTTAGAAATTGTACTTCTTAGACCAACTGTCCTCATAATACGCTCAAATCGGGTTTGATGATTTCTCTTCTCCAAAGTCAACCACCAAATCTCTACTCTGCACAATAGGGTGGGTTCGAATACAAAATCGTGTAGTCAGTGTGCATTTTTAGGGTTGATACCCCAGTGTACCCTATTTCCATCTTACAGCAATAAAAAGCAGATGCCGGGATATTAGTTGTGTTTTATGAAAAAGACAGGGAATCGTTAGTCTGCGTTATTTCGACATTTTTATGACCAGCAAAAAGAGAGCTTAAATGCGATGAGGTACTTCTGGAGAGATTCTATCACATGCAGGTTTATTACGCGTTTGTATAGGGGATCATGTACATACATCGTAGAAGAACTAATGAATTTTGACTTTGAAGTTTTGGGATGCTGTACTAGGTATTGGAGAACCAAGACCTGGCTAAGACTAAGAGCAAAAGAGCACTGTAGATTGGATCTTTTTCCGGCCTAAAAAGTCAAAGAGAGTTATCCCTGCTTAAAGTGGTTTTCTATGAGTAGTGCTAAGGACATCTTTTGCTAAAAATGTTTCCTGTTTTTTCGGTCATCTTTTTAATCGTATTTTGTCTTCTTTTCAATTACAGTACGCGTATGCATTGTGGAATCTAAAGGCCATTATCGTAAAGCGCCAAAATTCTGTCCTCAACTAGAAGCCACCAGTAATATGGAGTGTGTGGTTGGCGTAGATCGTCTGGACTGTGTACGGCGCATACATAAGGGTACAGCCCATTTTGGTGTGCTGTCGTCAGAGGATCTGGTAGCGGCTCGTTGGGCCAGTGTGGAAATATTAGTGACCAGTGAGTTAAGATCACACGACTCACACTTTGAATATGAAGTGGTGGCGGTGGTGGACAATGAAGCGGATATACATACAGTGCACGATTTGAAGGGAGCTAAATTATGTCATCCCGGTTATGGTTTAAAAAATCATTGGACCGATGTATTGGCCAATGTAAGTGTACAATTTGTGTATTTTTTAATAGAAAGTTTTGTTAAATTTTTTATTTTTTTAGTACTTTGAGTCCACTATGGTGGCTAAATCTTGTGATCCTGAAATTTCCATATCAGAAGATCGCATAAAATCTTCTGCTAGATTCTTTGGTCCCAGTTGTAAGGCTGGCCCTTGGGTGCCCAATCCTCAGGAGGATCGCCGTTTAAAAGATCGTTATCCCTCGTTGTGTCAAATGTGTTATGATCCCTACAGATGTGACGTTGGCGACAAACATTGGGGCCGCAGAGGCGCTTTATATTGCCTGACCAGTGGTGGTGGCAGTGTTGCTTGGGCACGCTTAGATGATGTTAAAAGCCACTTTGGGGTAAGAAAAAACTTTCTTTTCCATAGGTTTTGTTCATGATTTTATAACAATTTTGTTATTTCTAGCTCTCTGGCCTAATGGCCCAGGCTAATCCCAGTGAATACAGTTACTTGTGTGCTGATGGTCATTTGCAACCCATTAACACCACCAATCCCTGCGTTTGGGTATCTAAACCATGGCCGGTTATAGCTGCACGCCGTTCCCATGCTGCCCAGGTGCAGCGTTTAGTTGCAGGCATTAATCATGACTCGCCGAACAGTTGGCAAAATGCTTTGCTCAGTTTATTAGAGAATTATCATGTGGATATCAATACCTTGGACAATGTCATACCCATTGATGATTATTTAGATCAGGCTGTGGGTTTCCAAAGTGCCTACAGTTTTCCCGAATGCAATCCTCCACGTTCGATAGTCTTTTGCACCAGTTCCATTATAGAACATATCAAGTGTTCGTGGCTGCAGGAAGCTGCCCAAGTCTATGGTGTACAACCCAATATACAGTGCATAAGGTCAGCGACTTTGGACACCTGTTTGGATGACATCAAATTCAAGGCCGCCGATGTGGTTTTGGTAGATAATGAGCAGCGCATTAAGGCCCAAAGAAAGTACAAACTGAAGCCCATACTTTTTGAATATGCACAGTCAATGCATGATCTCTATGCCACGGTGGCCGTTGTACATAAAGATGCCAAATTTGAGTCTTTCAATGATTTAAAGGGCGCCAAGGCCTGCTTGCCTGCCTATGAGGGTCCAGCCTATTTATCTGTATTAGAAACTATACGTAATAAAACCAATGAAATACAAGCCTTAAGCAAATATTTCCAACATGATTCTTGCCTTTGGATAACCAATGGTTCAAGATCTTGCCCAGATATTTACAAAGGCGATGAAGGTGCTTTGAGATGCTTAGCCGAAAAGGGAGATGTTGCTTTCATTAGTTCCTTAACGTATAAACAGTATATCGTGGGTAATTTAACATCGCCTTGGGTGAAACAAAATAAACACAAATCCTTTAAGCTACTCTGTCCTTATGGCAGCAACCAAAGACATTCAAAATTCGAATTCTGTTACATGCACTGGACCACCCGAGGCTATCTCATGACCCATGATGGTCCCATGGCAAGACAAAATGAAATTTTCAATTCTTTACGTGATATTGATCAGTTGTTTGGTAAAAAATTCAAAGACGATGTCCGACCGTTTACCATGTATGGCGTATTTGATAAGCAGAACAACATCATCTTCAATGATCAAACCGATGAACTGAGAGGCGTGCAAGCCATAAAAAATGATTTGAATCCACGCAGCATGGAAGAAATTTATGAAAATTATTTCAACGAAAAATACTCAACTGCCGTTGAAAGTGGTGCAGTGACAAGTTTAAAAATTGGCTTTGCCTGGGGTCTTGGTTGTGTCTTGCTGTTTGTGGGGCATATAATAAGGCATTCACATGGCTATTGGCTATAATTTAAGCGACTTAATCACTCGTATAGTCATTTAAAACTTTTATTTCTTAATTAAATACTTAATTTATTGTGATATTAAAATATAAGTTAAATAATGTCCTCCTCATATTTTTATTTCTATTAGCAAGGTTAGGTCACTGTCATAGTCCCAACAAAAGTTGAGTTCTTAAAGTTCTATTCAATATGTTACAAATTAAACGTATAGTTCGGGTGATCTTGCGTTTTAGAATAAAATAATTTATGAAAATTGTCTTGTTTTTGTAAGAAATTAAATTTAAAAATAAATATTTTATATTGAAAATAAAATTAATCGAGCACAATATAATTTACCATGGCCTCTTCAAGTAGACAATAAAGCATTGACTTAACATAGCCACATGAGAAGTAAACCAGACACGTTATTTCGAACGTATGAGTGAACAAAATCACCTCTGGAATGAAAATATTCACTAGATTGATTTTGCAATAAATAGGTTGGCAAGCATGACGTATGGTAAAGCATAGACCATCAAGTAGAAAAAAAAGTCTTCTTCTTCTAGACTTTGCACTACAGTAGCAATATTTTCTTCGGTACGTGTGTGCATTTTCTTTATCTTGTTGATTGTTTTGAATCGAAAAGAATAAAATTAGTGAGGAAAACAATCAATAACTGCACGAATTGCTTGCTCACTAGTTCGCTTATATTGACTTTTGTGGAGACATTTTTATGGTGTATTTTAGGCGAAAATCATGGCCATTTTGAAAGCGTGGTAATGCTTGTTAGGTGGTGCAATCTCTTCATTTACTTCAGACAACGTTTAAGTCGTTATCGAACATCTTTGCGGCGTCCATGAATGACGAGAATTTTTTTGGAAAATTTCGGATTATCCAAAGCTAACTCTTATATGTGTTCCAGAACATAGGACACAGGCATAAACGTTCCGATATCCTCGGTTAGAGTACATATTCTGCGCTCACTATACAGATATTCTCAACTTCGGTTGCAGCAGAATTCATGTACAATATTGCTAGACTCTGTTAGTCTTGTATGGATAAAACAAGGACTGGTTGCATTCTGTTTTTAAATCGCAACAAAGGCCAGAGTCTTAGTGGAATGCATGTCAATAAATTATATTTCATATCACATTATATTTCATGGAGAGGTGTATATTACCCTGTAATTTATCCTGGACTGAGCTCTACAATATAAGGATTGTTTGGAATAATTTCGTTTAGGGTTTACACCAGATTTGCTATTAATCGTGGCATCACAATTGGCCAGAGTGGTTACATTCAATACAGGAACCGTTCGTAAACTTCTTCCATTTAAGCAATATTGAGCATGTGTTCTACGGAACTTCTGCTAACGCCCATTTTGGACTTTTAGGATAGCAAAACACTACTGCGAATAAAATAATAAATCTCTGTTTGCAAGAACTGAAAAGGAATCCTGTTATTAAGGATTATGAGTAAGTAATAAAATTATCGCGCACATCAGCAAGAAAGAAGTCCGGGGAATAAGCAAGTGGGCTTTAGCGTGCATATGTTCTGTGTCGATTATCACAACATAGGACATAGAACAGCGAACAAAGCAAACCGCTCTACATGTGTTTTATTGATTTCGATGAAAGCTATCGACATTATAAAGTATAATACAATCTTGAAGTCACTAGAAACAAATTATAAGCAAAGTCTAACCAAAATCGATAAGAGCAGCACAAATTCTAGTAATGACTTGTGACCGTAATGACTTGTGACCGTAATGACTTGTGACCGTAATGACTTGTGTATCCCAAAATAACAGAGTAATTACTACTAGACAGTCTTGGAAATCTAGCACATGTCGATGCCACACGATGTCACATTGGTGTGCTTACCGATATGAAACAGTATGCTAAGCTAGCAAGGTTGTCAGTGAATATAGTCAAAGCCAAGGTAATGAGCAAAACGGAGATTGAAATCGATTTATATGGCGTACAGTTAATCAACGTAGTAATTCCACATGCACCATGTATCATTTTTCGCGTGGTATTAGACCAATTTTGAGTGTCAGTTTAAGAATGTACATATAAGTTTACAAAATAATGATACAATACGCGATTCAAGAATGATTCATGCGCTATAATGACCTAAAGCACACTTCATAACTTGTCAAAAGTTACTTAGAGGAAGAAAACATAATTATTTTTAACTGCCCAGCTTAACCACCTGATCACAATCCAATAGAATATTTGTGAACTTGTAAAGTTGAAGTTGTAAAGAGAATAGAAGTAAAAAATTTCCAAAAATCTAATGAGTTGTGGCAAAATTTCGAAATGTGTTGGAAAGGTAATCGTCGCTTTCACAGTCGGCACTCAGTTCAAAGTTTGCCTAACCAATATGCAAAATAAAGGTCACACACACATAACATAATTGGCCATTACAACCCTTCAGTCAGAATTACGGCCTAGCTTCTCACACCACTCATGTTGTATGTGTTAATTTTATACATAAGTGGCGGAATCTACAGTTTAAAGTCGACTCCGAACGACAGATTTTTTTTTTTGAGAAACTTTTCATGGCAATTTTATTTACTCTCAGAGTTTTTGCCAGAAATCTGCTGAGAGGAAAGCGCCGAAGAAATATTTTTTCATATTTCGTTTTGATGTCTAACCTGGGGTTTGGATTTAGGCCTTACGTCTAATAAGACAACACACTACCTACTAGACTAAGGCGACTTCTGCAAAATAAAGGTCACCTCACGAAATATTGGTGGTAAAAACAAAAAGTCAAAAATATTACAATAAAAAGCTCCACAAAAGTGGGCATACGATGCACAAACTTTATATCAGAAAATGACGATTTGTGGGATGCATTAATTTGAAGAAAAGTGCTTAGGAGTCCCATCCAATGCTTTTCGTAGCATATAGTGATTATGCTCTATCAGCCGCAACATGTAGAAGATGGTTTCAATGGTGCAGAGATAACGATTTTGATGTGAGAAATAAAGAATGTGGAAAACTACCAAAAAAAAGCAAAATTGTTAAATGTTGCACAACAAACAAAGATGAAGAAGTCTGGAAAATGGATGCCAAATAAATTGAATGACAGCAGATGGAAAATCGCAAAAAACACTTGTGAAATTTTACTCCAAAGATACGACCGAAAATCAATGTTGCAGCGAACTGTTACCGGCAATGAAAAATGGAAAACAATCAACTTTGCTTGTAAAACCAGATTGATTCGACAGGAAGACAATCTATTGGGACCAGAAATGTGTGGTGTACCATGAGTTCTTAAAACCTGGTGAAACCATTACCACAGATTGCTACCGACAAATGGTCTATCTGAGCAAAGCATTGATCGTAAAAAGAACAAAATGGTCACCGGACATGGAAAAGTAATTTTGCAGCATGACAATGCACCTGGATACAAAGCAAAATCGGTTTAAGATACAATCAAAGCGTTAGGTTGGGAGCTGATACCCCATCCGTTGTATTCACTAGACTTGGATTCTTCCAACTACTATTTGCTTTCATCGATTGGACACGCATTGGCCTCAGCCAATGCAGCACTTCGATTCCAACGAGGAAGTCGAAAATTAGGCGACTAATTGATTTGCTTCGAAAGACAAACAGTTTTATTGGCGTGAGATTCACAAATTGCCTGAAAGATGGAGAAATGTGCAGCCAGCAACAACCAATACGTTAAATAAAATGGTTTTTATTTTCCTCTTAAAAAATAGTGTTTTAAAATAAAAAAAAAACTCTTACTTCATATCGGAACAGCTGGAATATGTTCATATATGTTATTTGAAATATATAGTATATGGTGGCCCCTTTATCGGCTTAAATTTGAACGATCGGTTATTTCGAATCTGGCAATACTTATGTAATTCTATTCTGTCACATAATTCAGTGTATTATCTCCACTTAATGTAATGAAACGATTTACGCTTGAGCAACGTTGGGATTTATTGGACCAATGAGAAACTGCATGATGATTTTGACAAAAAAACCTCTGCATTCGTAATACCATTGCATCAAAATTGGTCTGATCGAATGAGGTGCTGTGCGGCTAGTCGAGGCAGCCATATGAATGAAATGTGAATATTTGAAATGTGAAGAAATGAATATTTCATTTCTAACCGGAACAATTGTATTTCACAACAAAAGAATAAATTTGAAAAAATTTCAAACCGTTTTTGTTTTATTGCAATTTCAAATTTAAACTTTAAAATGGTCCATCCTTTACGTGTATGTGTATATATATTTAATAAGCAACAGGAAGCATTGACTAGCAGATTGAAAATGTTGTCTAGTTTAGAACGATGGCGTATAATGCCAAGAATGCTAATTGAAAACTCCTTTGTCAGTAAGAACTAGAAAAGGAACATGCATTTGGTTGCTAAACTACTTCGCCTTCATTTTTGTTTTGTAATTATTTTATAAAATTGGCTTTGAATTTGCATTTTAATGAAAACAAACAACTAAAAATTAAAAAAAAAATAAAAACAATCGAGTTAAGAACATCTTTGCATACATATGTACATCTTTGTATATAAGCAATGGATATGCAGAAAAAGCTCTTTTTTGAAATATTTGAGCAACAATAAAGAACTTGTATAGCAGCAGCGTTTAAAAATTTCACTCAAATTAGGTTTGCATAGAGAAAAGAGAAAAGGCAGGCTTTGGATAGAAAAAACAAAAATACGAATTCAAATGCCCACAACGGTAAAAGAAATCATAACAAGAAGTCAGTTCAGAACGCATACACGGTAGGGGTAGAATATTTGAGTGAAGTGAAAAGGAAAACCTGTCCCCAAATTCCATATAAATTTCATAGAACAGCGGAGACGTTTTACAGTATAATCATAGCTGTTAAGCTGTAGACTTTGCAAATTGTTTTAAAGAATAAATTGAATTAAAGAATAAGTACGCGAAGAGAAGATAACTCTAAATATGATGGCTTTTAAAAATATTGGTAAGTTAAACAAGGCAAAAAACAAAAATTCTTCTTAAAATGCTGTCCTTGCAGCCTTAATTTTGGGTGTGTTGACATTCAGCCACCATATTGCAGCCCATCATTTGGATGCTGACGACAAACCCAATCTTAATCGATTTGCCCAGGATTTGTTTTCAACAATTATAGAAGGCAGATCCCAGGAGAACGTTATCTATTCACCGGCTGCCATACATTTGGGCATGAGTTTGGCTTATACCGCGGCCGAAGGTGAGACTGCAGAAAAACTGCGCCATGACTTAAGATTGGGTGCAGGCGATAGAATCCAAGTGGCCAAATATTTTGCAGACCTTTTGCAAAATTCCTTCAGATCTAATCAAAAGGAAAATGCTCCTGAAGTGAGAATGGCCAATCGTTTATACATCAGCAATGACCTGGATGTTACCGCAAAGTTTAAGCAAATTGCACACGATTACTTGGAAACTGACACGGAAACAATTAAGTTTTCTGAACCAGATTTGGCCCTTAAGGAAATAAATGCATGGTTGGAAAAACAAACTGCTGGAAAAATTCAAAATATCTTAAAACCCTCGGACATAGATGCCCATACCAATACACTATTAGTGAATGGCGTGTATTTCAAGGGCACCTGGTTGAAGCCTTTCAGTCCATTGAACACTAAAACGGCACCATTTTTCCTTAAGGAAAAACAACCACAACAGGATATTGAGTTGATGTACAATCGAAATCAATTTCGTTATGCCGAATTGCCCGATTTAAATGCCTGTGCTTTGGAATTGCCCTACAACAATAGCGATCTCTCAATGTTGATTATATTGCCTCATGAGCCCAATGGTTTGGAGCAATTGGAAGCAAAACTCAAAGCCCAGGATTTAAATGAAATCGCTTCGAAATTGCAGGACACACTTGTTGAAGTTTATTTGCCTAAATTCCGTTTGAACTATGACGTTAATATAAAAGAAACCTTTAGCCAAATGGGTCTCTCCTATATCTTTTCACCCAAATCGAATTTTGAAGCATATTTTGCTACGCCACCCAAACGCGACCGTTCCGAAAGACTTAAACATCAGGCGTATTTGGATGTGAATGAATATGGTTCCGAATCAGCTGCCTCATCATGTAAGAAAAACTCAAATTATTCTTTAAAATCCATTTCCTATTAAATAATTTTTCTCTGTTACAATAGCAGACCCTAGTGCCACCTCAGCCCAACCTTTAAATGCCAAGACGTTCCGTGCTGATCATCCCTTCTATTTTGCCATACGTTGCAACAAGGCTGTTTATTTTGCCGGCCATTTGGCCAAGTTTTAAATGGATCTTCTTAACAAGATGCCCACATCTTTAATCACAAACAAAAAATCATAAACAAAAAATTTGTCAAAACCTTTTAACGATTTTAATTTACATAATTTTTCATGAGAGTAATGAAATGTTTTCAATAAATTTACTACAAAAACAATAAACAAGACGTTTTTGATTTTAATTACGATTTATTACTGAAAAATTTAATTGATTTTAATTTATTTTGGCATTGACTTAATACTGGTTGTTTAGGAGTCTACAATAAAAATTGTTTTATTCCCGTTTTCTTAACATTTTACTGTCAAAGCAGAACAAAAGCAAATTAGCATAGACTGCACTCGATTTTGTCGATGCGCTACCCAACATATATAAAGTTTTTGAAAAACAAAACATCAAAAGAAACTTTTGACCCAATTTACTCTAAGTAGCGTTAACGATTTTACCAAAACGAACAAAAAAAAAAATAGAAGTCTCCGTAGTCTAGTAGGTGGTGTTTTAGCTTATTAGACGAAAACCATGATTTAAACTACAGCTTAAACATTTCGAATATAACTGAAATAAGAAAAAATATTTATTTCGGCGATTTGCTCTCACCAGTCTTCTGGCATAAATTCTGAGAGTAAATATAATGTATAATTGTCATGAAAAGTTTTCTCAAAAATTTTTCGTTTGGAGTCGACTTGAAACTGTATGTCTCGCCCCTCATACATAAAAACTAAAATATCCATCATGAGCTGTGTGAGAAGCTAGGACGTAATCCTGACTAAAGGGTTGTAGTGACCAATTATAGTTATGGTAAGATCTCTCCTAGCCGATTGTGATACTACAATTCATATTCAAATAATGCCAAAAAAGAAATTTCAAAATAAATTTTTCTATTGCAGCCGTCTTCCTCCATATCAGACCTACTGCTCCTGCAGGAGTCATTTGAGGGAATTTCTAATCTATTGGCATGCTTTTCAATGCATAGAGTTAAGGGCAGGAGACGATCAGCGTTCTTCTTACCCTTAGAAGTGCAGTAAAGTTTAATGATATTGTACGTACCCTCCTGCAGCCGGCGAAGTTAAGTGAATCTCCTTGTAAAACGAACGAAGAGAGTTAATTAGAACACATGTGCTGTACACTGCGCGCGTTACTGAGGCACCAACTAAAATAAATTTAAAGGAAAGGCATTACACAAGTATTCAATTAATAAATCAGAAGGCTTTCCGACGCATGAGCAGGCCACACAGAGCTGCCCATGTGAGGAGCACACTTGGAACGATTGTCCTTGTGCTTTGTTGATAGTCATTGCGAAAGCGAGTCGCTTCGGGAATTGCAAACGTTTGAATTCGAATGGCACATCTGTCGGCTTCATTGGTAAACGTGGCAATAGTATGTCTTCACCTTAGAATTTTCCAGTCAAAATTGTTGCCTCGATAACACTTTTCATCATTTTCTTGACTGAGAGTCTGGTACCGTTGCAAAAGCGTGGTGGATTTATGTTTCGAAGAAGAATGATGGGTACGCCAATTTCCAAACGTGCGGTGGCATTCCTGGCAAATCAAGCGAATTTAAAAATTCAGTTGGGTAATTGACAACTTCCCCATGATTCACCACAGTATCGATGGACTTATATGTTGTCGTTTCGCCGGGTATTCCATTCTGAATAGTGAAGTTGATGGTATTGACATCGATGTTTTTGGCAGCTAATATAGCAGGTGTACTGAGCCACTGATGATTTTTGAAGTTCTGTACAATGTTTGGGCACACTTTTTGCACCAATTCATCTATGCTTTCTGTGATCTTACAAAAGTTTGCTGGCATGGTGATACCTTGCGTAGATTCATCAATTTGTATACGCCAATTACCAATATCCATTAACTGTTTTGCACAATTCGCGGCAGATGCATCCCGTTGTAGTTGTACACGCATGTTGGTTTTCAAAGTCAATTTCTGTAAATGACGTCATAAAACTGATGATTTGAGACACGCATTAAGTTCGTCAGCGGGTGCTGAACGTATAATGGTATAACTATCAGTGTTTTTTGAAAATCAGCAGACAATAAAATCAGTGCTCCACCGAAGATCTGTGCGTTTCCTCACAAATCTCGCAGTGTACGGTCAAGCGCTTCCAATGCTTTCTTGTTAGACATTGTACATTCGTCCCATATAATAATTTGACACGTTAGTATTACTTTGCCCATTCCAGAGTTTTTGGCCTGTGTTGCATATGGGTGCCTCAATGTTTTGCAAATTCACCGGCGTATAGTTTACGATTCAATTCATTTTGAATAATTTTCAGTGGCGCCATCTATCGGAAATTAATCGCACCAACTTAGAAACCTCCGTCGACTCATGCGCAACAACTTTTCTAAAGATCATAACTTGATCAAATGCACAGTTTACGATTTAATTAATTTTGAGTAATTTTCAGTGGTGCCACCTGTCGGAAATTGGTCATACCAACTTAGAAACCTTCGTCGGCTTATGCGCAACAACTTGGCTAAAGATCATAACATGATCAAATGCATAGTTTACTAAGTATTCTATAAAGGACACGCTTTAAATTTGCATTTTAATTGAAACAAAAATTTTGAAAAAAATAAACCAAATTAACACTCATCTAAACGAAGAAGAACATTGCTTATCGAGTTAAGAACATCTTTTTTTTTTGAAATATTTAAGCAACAATAAAGAACTTGTATGGCAGCAGCGTTTACAAAATTTCACTCAAATAAAGGTTTGCGTACAGCAAAGTAAGGCAGGCTTTGGATAGAAAAAACAAAAATACGAACTCAAATGCCCACAACGCGTAAAGGAAATGGTAACGTAAGGAGTGAGTTGAGAACGCATACAAGATAGGATATTTGAGTGAAGTGAAAAGGAAAACCTGTCCCCAAATTCCATATAAATTTCATAGAACAACGCTGACATTTTATAGTATCATCCCAGCTGTTAAGCTGTAGACTTTGAAAATTGTTTTTGGACGAATTAAAGAATAAGTACTCGAACAGAAGATAACTCTAAATATGATGGCTTTTAAAAATATTGGTAAGTTAAACAAAGCAAAAAACAAAAATTCTTCTTAAAATGCTGGCTTTGCAGCCTTAATTTTGGGTGTGTTGACATTCAGCCACCATATTGCAGCCCATCATTTGGATGCTGACGACAAACCCAATCTTAATCGATTTGCCCAGGATTTGTATTCCACAATTATAGAAGGCAGATCCCAGGAGAACGTTGTCTATTCACCGGCTGCCATACATTTGGGCATGAGTTTGGCTTATACCGCGGCCGAAGGTGAGACTGCAGAAAAACTGCGCCATGACTTGAGATTGGGTGCAGGCGATAGAATCCAAGTGGCCAAATATTTTGCAAACTTTTTGAAAAAGTCTTTCAAATCTAATCAAAAGGAAAATGCTCCTGAAGTGAGAATGGCCAATCGCTTATACAATAGCGAGGACCTGGATGTTACCGCAGAGTTTAAAAAAATTGCACGCGATTACTTGGAAACTGACACGGAAACAATTAAGTTTTCTGAGCCAGATTTGGCCCTTAAGGAAATAAATGCCTGGTTGGAAAAACAAACTGCTGGAAAAATTCAAAATATCTTAAAACCCTCGGACATAGATACCCATACCACTACAGTATTAGTGAATGGCGTGTATTTCAAGGGCGCCTGGTTGAAGCCTTTCAGTCCATTGAACACTAAAACGGCACCATTTTTCCTTAAGGAAAAACAACCACAACAGGATATTGAGTTGATGTACAATCGAAATCAATATCGTTATGCCGAATTGCCCGATTTAAATGCCTATGCTTTGGAATTGCCCTACAACAATAGCGATCTCTCAATGTTGATTATATTGCCTCATGAAGCCAATGGTTTGGAGCAATTGGAAGCAAAACTCAAGACCCAGGATTTAAATGAAATTGCTTCGAAATTGCAGGACACACTTGTTGAAGTTTATTTGCCTAAATTCCGTTTGAACTATGACGTTAACATGAAGGAAATCGTTAGCCAAATGGGTCTCTCGTATATATTTTCACCCAAATCGAATTTTGAAGCATATTTTGCTACGCCACCCAAACGCGACCGTTCCGAAAGTCTTAAACATCAGGCGTATTTGGATATAAATGAATATGGTTCCGAAGCAGCTGCCTCCTCATGTAAGAAAACCTCAAATTATTCTTTAAAATTCATTTCTTTTTAAACAAATTTTCTCTGTTACAATAGCAGACCCTAGTGCCACCTTAGCCCAACCTTTAAATGCCAAGACGTTCCGTGCTGATCATCCCTTCTATTTCGCCATACGTTGCAACAAGGCTGTTTATTTTGCCGGCCACTTGGCCAAGTTTTAAATGGATCTTCTTAACAAGATGCCCACATCTTTAATCACCTTTGAATCATAAACAAAAAACTTGTCAAAACCTTTTAACGATTTTAATTTACATAATTTTTCATGAGAGTAATGAAATGTTTTCAATAAATTTACTACAAAAACAATAAACAAGACGTTTTTGATTTTAATTACGATTTATTACTGAAAAATTTAATTGATTTTTAATTTAATTTGGCATTGACTTAATACTGGTTGTTTAGGAGTCTACAATAAAAATTGTTTTATTCCCGTTTTCTTAACATTTTACTGTCAAAGCAGAACAAATGAAAGTTAGCACAGACTGCACTTGATCTTGTCGATGTGCTACCCAACATACATATATAAAGTTTTTGAAAAACAAAACATCAAAAGAAACTTTTGAACCCAATTTAATCTAAGTAGCGTTAACGATTTTACCAAAAGGAACAAAAAAATATAGAAGTCTCCGTAGTCTAGTAGGTGGTGTTTTAGCTTATTAGACGAGAACCATGATTTAAACTACAGCTTAAACATTTCGAATATAACTGAAATAAGAAAAAATATTTATTTCGGCGATTTGCTCTCACCAGTCTTCTGGCATAAATTCTGAGAGTAAATATAATGTATAATTGTCATGAAAAGTTTTCTCAAAAATTTTTCGTTTGGAGTCGACTTGAAACTGTACGAGTATGTCTCGCCACTCATACATAAAAACTAAAATATCCATCATGAGCCGTGTGAGAAGCTAGGACGTAATCCTGACTAAAGGGTTGTAGTGACCAATTATAGTTATGGTAAGATCTCTCCTAGCCGATTGTGATACTACAATTCATATCCAAATAAGGGATCAGACATTACCTATAGGAACCCAAAAAAGAAATTTCAAAATAAATTTTGCTATTGCAGCCATCTTCCTCCATATCAGACCTACTGCTCCTGCAGGAGTCATTTGAGGGAATTTCTAATCTATTGGCATGCTTTTCAATGCATAGAGTTAAGGGCGGGAAGACGATCAGCGTTCTTCTTATCCTTAGAAGTGCAGCAAAGTTTAATGATATTGTACGTACCCTCCTGCTGCCTGCGAAGTTAAGTGAATCTCCTTGTAAAAAGAACGGAGAGAGGCAATCAGAACACATGTGCTCTGTTCAGTTGGTTCTGGCCAGACCATCAGTACATTGTATACACAGGGGCCCATACATAGGAGTTGCCTGTTGAAAATACGAAATTTTCCTGAGAAATTCTTGGAATTCAAAATGTGGTTCAACAAGGATTTAATCGCCGGTCGGCTACTCGAGTAAATTAAGTGAATTTCAGGAAAAATTCCATTAACCAACAAGCATTGTGCCTAACAAATGGATTCGATTAATTCCGCCTGAAATACACTGTCTTGGTCAATCCACATGAGAGTTTAATATCAGACACCTTAGTATACCAAATATGTATATACCACAACCTATTCTGTATTTTAAAGCAATTGCTGTAAACCTTATTGATTTCACTGGCGACGAATCATCAGACCTTAAGTCAGAAGTTTACAATTCGAAATAAAATCAAATATTCAGAAAGCTATAAAGAATCATATGATTGACCTGGATATTCTTCCAGAAGTGGAGCATGTACATAGTCTAGGTTGAGCTAATTTTTTTAATTTAATTGCATTAAACCTTACTGTGACTTAGTCCTCTGATACAATAGAAGATCAATTATGTTATCCTTCCATAGCTGTTTGTAGTCTAGAATAACACTCCGAAAGTTCATTACTCTTTATTAAATTTTAGAAAATTTTGTTCAATTTAACTGAAATTGTAATAGTGACAGCGAAGCGTACAGGGTTTTGGCTTGTAATAAAAGAAAGAAAAAAATTTTATGGAATATTTTCAGAAGAAGCCTAAAATAGAATTTGCAGCTGATTACTACTGATCAAGTCTTGAAATCGTTTTTTTTTTAAGAATTTTCTGGTAGATTTAAAACATGTTTTCAAGTCACTCATAGATCCTCAGGGTATAGGCGTTCTTTGCATTTCGAATTTTTATTTTTTTTTTTGCCTAGACCTTGAGTTTGAGTTGCAATGTGTTGTAAAGACATTGAATTCCTTATTTTCATGTTGATTCAAATTGAGTGCAATTGAGGAGGATATTTATTTTTACTTTTTTCCTACACTTTCGTATGGACTAGTCTGACAGCTTTGATAGCCTTGTCTGCGTATAGTTTTCTTTGTTCTTTTTGGAAATAAAAATGCAAATTTGTGATCATTTTTAATCAATTTTATTTGCAAACGTCCAAGCATTCGAATTACAAAATTAAACACAACGTTGTTAAGGATATTAAGTATTGAAGTAATATGAATATTTTGCCTGCGCTTCTATTTAAATAAAAATTGGACGCCAACAATAGATTGAATGGGCACCTTAATATCCGTAAAAAATGTTAGAAAAATACTTGTTCAATCCAAATGTAGACAAAAGTAGATTTTCCGTAATTTTCAGTAAAAGAAAATTTCTGACTTCAAAATCGATTTCCAAAAATGTATTTTTGATTCCAATTTTAACTTTCATTGAATAAAGAATTAATTTTAATAATTTAATAAATAAATAATAATTTTGAATTTTGCAATCGTCTTTATTTAAACTTTGAGCTTTTACCACTGCACGCTCATAGGAATTTATCCAACAAAAAATTTGATAACAAATACCACAAGAATCGGTAAATTCTGAGTTTTTAAGTGAAGTAAAATTCAGGAAGTCATTTGAGAGAAGGCAGTAGAGTAGCGAAAACTCATCAGCAACCTAATTGTGGACCGCATTTTATGTTATGAAGTTTGCTTATACATATTATTATTACTGTCATATAAAAGTACTGTGAATAAAAGCTGTCTTCTACTGCTATTAATCTATATTGGGTTTCCATACAATGCCTCCAAAAGCCCTAGTGCCCTGTCGTAATTCACTTAATTTCCAAATCTGGAAGGTATATATTAACTTTAGGGAGATATCACTCTGTGGTAGGTATATGGAATAAATACTAGTAGTGGTATACGGAGCGGATCGGGTATTTCCCATACTTATGAAATCATTTTAAACACAGAGAATGTGAGTCATAGCAATTCCATTTGACAATCAGGCCCCTGTCCTAACATTTAGATTCTATGAAGTTGACTGAATTTAATATAAAACTATCTGGGCTGGCTGAATCAGCATGCACTGCTGGTCAAGTGGTAATTTAGGGCAATGAGCGGAGATATTAGCGTGCGTTAAGAGAGTAGCTTTCATATATATAATGAACTGATGGTCTTGCCAGAACCAACTGAAACGGAGCACATGTATTCTGATTGCCTCTTTCCGTTCTTTTTACAAGGAGATTCACTTACATAACTTCGCAGGCAGCAGGAGGGTGTGAACAATATCGTTAAACTCTGTTTCACTTCTAAGGGTAAGACGAGCAATGATCGTCTTCTGTCCTTAACTCTATGCATTGAAAAGCATGCCAATAGATTCGAAATTCCCTCAAATGACACCTGCAGGAGCAGGGGGTCTAATATGGAGGAAGATAGCTGTAATAGCAAAACTTTTTTTAAAATTGTTTTGTGTCCCTATTGGGAATGTCTGATGCCTTATTTGGATATTAATTGTAGTATCACAATCGGCCTAAGCTCTAGTGAGCTCTTGCCCTAATCGAAGCTCTTCGAACAACTGATATGGTTCAGTATCTGCCAGTTTACTAAAGTGGTTACCACAACCCTTCAGTTAGGATTACGACCTGGCTCCGCACACCACCCATGTTGTGTGTTTTAATTTTTATCTATAAGTGAAGAGAAGTACAGTTTAAAATCGACTCCGAACGATAGATTTTTGAGAAAACTTTTTATGACAATTACATTTACTCTCTGAATGTTTGCCAGAAGACTGGTCAGAGCAAATCGCTGAAAGAAATGTTTGTTCTCATAATTCGTTTTATTCGAGACATCTTATTAGGTGTTAAACCATGTGTTCACGTCTAAGACATGAATATGGCGACTTCAATATTTTTTTTCTTTTCGTTAATTTTAGTTAAAATTTTTATCGCTGCTTAGATTAAATTGGGTTCAAAAATTTCTTTTGAAGTTCAGTTTTTGTAAAAACTTTATATTTGTTGCGTAGCGCATCGACAAGATCAAGTGCAGTCTGTTGTAACTTTCTTTTGTTCTGCTTTGACAGTAAAATGTTAAGAACTCGGGAATAAAAAAAAATTTATTGTAGGCTCCTAAACAACCAGTTTTAAGTCAGTGCCACAATAAATTCAAAATTAAGTGAATCTAATAAATTGAATTTAAGTAATTAATCGTAATTAAAATTAAAAACGTCTTGTTTATTGTTTTTGTATTAAATTTATTGAAAATATTTCATTACTCTCATGAAAAAAAAATAATGTACAACATAACAATTTATTCTGCATTTATACACTTTCGCTTTCCATTTAAATCTAATTTTAATTTGGGAAAATTCCATAATTTAGATCAGTCATGTTGTTAAGAGAAATTATGATGATTTAGAGAAAATATACCACGAATATAAGAGGTTCAATGAACTTTTATCAACAATAACAAAAAACGAATCAGATTAGTAAACAATTGTTATCATTTTCAAACACGCTCACTAAATACAGTATTCCCCGGATATAAGCACCCCGCACATAATAATTGCCAGTTTAGTAGAACTGAAATATAGGCAATCTTGATTTTTGCTTCAAAATGTACTGGTGCTATCTCGATATATGTATGGCGCTTTTAAGCATTCCCCACTTATAAATTTTTTTTTCTTCTGGATTTCTTTTATGGAGTCAGAAGACACAACCAAATGAGGCGACCCAATCTCAGATAATTGATTCCTGATAGAAAACGTATATCTTTTCTTCCTCGTAGTCTATTAGGTAGTGTGTTGGCTTATTAGACGTAAGGCCACGGTTCAAACCCCAGGTCAGACATCAAAACGAATTTTGAAAAAATATTTCTTCGGCGACATCCTCCCCCAGCAGATTTCTGGCAAAAACTCTGTGAGTGAATAAAATTGGCATGAAAAAGTTTCTCAAAAATTTGTCGTTCGGAATCGACTTTAAACTGTAGGTCCCGCCACTCATTTATGAAATTAACGCACACAATCTAAGTGGTGTGAGAAGCTAGGTCGTAATACTGACTGAAGGGTTGTAATAACAAATTATGTATGTATGTATATCTTTTCTTCCACTAATCTGGCCTGGTGCAGGCCATTCAAGCGAGTCAAAGACCTGGCTCTCTATCTAGTTAATGCTGCAATTGGATACTTGACTATGCCTGTAAAGTTTGCTGCGCTTCCATCTTCTTCACTAATTTGATCCCGAAGAAACATGGGGGCCCAGCAAATTACAACTTTCTTCTCCACACCTCGTTATAGAAGCTGATGAAAGCCCTCTCCAACCAGCCGGCATTCCACCGAATACGAAGGCAGTGCTGCCAATGGGATAAATAAAATTCTATCAGCTTGAATGACATGTGGCTAATTGCTCTCAGGTGCGGGATTTTGATACAAGAATTCTCCTCATATAAGAATTTTTGAAAGTGTTTATATTTGGGGAATACTGTAATTACTAATACCCATGAAAAGATATGAAAACAAACGCCAATTCTCTCCAAAAATAAATTTAAACTGGCAACAGTGTTACGGAAACAGCAAAACATTTTCTCTCTGTGAACAACAGGTTTTTTTGTTTATTTTTAAATTAAAACCCTGTTAAAATAACAAAAAAAAAAAAAAAACTTACATACTGACTGGTACACATTCATTCATTTATAATCCAAGAGAGACAATTGTATTCTCTTTCATTATAAAGACACACAGCTGTTAAACAGCTGTTTTGTTGTAAGCAATAGGATTAAGGGAGACAGATATAAGTACAACAAGCTTTCAGTTCTCATACTCTCTGGATCGACTCTCTTTAGTCATTGGCAATTGAGACAAAGAAGAAGCACAATAATAATAAACAAAAACATCTAAAAACCTGCTTTTTGTTGTTCCATTAAAAAAAAAATGGGAAAATTTTTAATTCAATTCAATAACAATTTCGTTGAGTATTTTAGGTTATTAATAATTAGGTGAAGGTGATGTAGGGAGGTGACATTGCCCCATTTAAACAATGTAAAATAAAATTTTATGAAAATTCCTCTGTGATCAAATAATTAATTCACACCTTAAATACATATTTTATAACAATTGGCGTCACGGTGTTTACATTTTATCACACAATATTTTTCAGTCACTCTCTGTTTAATTATTTTCAATTTAATTTAATTTTTAATTAATTACTCACTATAATTTATCGCACTATTTACGTTTACATATCTTGACTTCCGTAAAAAGAAAAGAAAAAATTAAAAACAAAATTTATCACTTCCCCCAAAACAAATCACAAACAAATACACAAAGAGTTTGGATTTTGAACTAAAAATCTCTTTTCATAAATGTACCCTAATGGGGTGGCACGGGCACTTTAAACAGAGTCAGCAAGTTGTGTAATGGTTACCTGAAAATGTCCATAAAAACATATGGTGAGCAAGACGTAACTAGTGAATATAGAAAGAGACAACCAATCCAACAAATAATTGTATATCTGTGGTCTTCCTTACCTATGTATGTCAAGTGTTGCCATTTTAGTTTGTTTTAATGTGTAATTTTATTAAATTTTGTTTACTGTCTTGTTCCTTTTGTTAGTAAAATGTTTTCTTTATAATTGAAAAGTATACATATGTATATCGGGTGGGCCATCTATCGGTTTAAATTTGTACTATCTGTTATTTCGAATCTGGCAATACTTATGTCATTCTATTCTATCACAAAATTCTGTATATTATCTCCACTGAGCGTAATGAATTGATTTACGCTTGAAAACATTGGGATTTATTGGACGAACGAGAAATTTCACGATAATGGCGATTTTGCAAAAAATAAATCATCTTTTCGGATGAAGCTCATTTTCATCTTGGTGGGTACGTAAATAAGCTAAATTTCCGTATTTGTGGCTCAGAAAAAATTAAACTTTTACATGGTCAGGATTACGAACCAGTTTCTCGCCAATGAAATACACTGAGCGCCATAAGTGAGTCAACACCCACTATAATTTTAAATTTTCTATTATAAAAAATATACTTGTAGCACAACAATAATTGAATTGTTATTTTTGTTTTAACATTTTATAAGTAATAAATAAACGTTTTTATTTTTGGTAATTTATTCGATTATTCTCATTTACTTTTCTCGCTATCCTAAGAAAATGAATTATTTTAGTGGTTTTTACTCACTTTTGGCGCTCAGTGTATCTCTAATTTCTGTATGAAATGATTAGGTCAACGAAAAAAATTGTGGAATGAAGAACGATAATAATTCATATAAAATGCAAGAGCGTCCAATGTATCCTAAGAAAGTCACTATTTGGACTTATCATATCGTTGGCCAGAGTATCACTTTCAACGGCGAGCACTATGGGTCGATGATTCCCAACTTCGTTTAGCCTGAATTGGATGATCAAGACACCAACAACATGTGGTTTTAACAGGACGGCCACACAGCTCATGCCACATTCGATATTCATCACCAATGGATGTAAAGTAACCGTCCACCGAGATCGTGCAGTTGGACCCTTTTTGAAACCACTACTAAACTTAAAGCAAGTACTTATTACCCGTGTCAATTTATGGGCTGAAATCTATCAAACGTTGAAATAATTTTAATGATATCTCGAACTTACTTGGTTTTATTTGAATTTAAAGATGGGAAGCGCTTTATGAAAGAACCGATATAAATTTCGGCTATATGTCTTCCGCAAATTCGAATTGGTTGCACATATTGCTAGCAGCATCCATGTCCGAACGAAATCTGTGTGAAAATTTTGAGACGCGAGCATATGTCCACATATTATTATAATTCGCCTCCACCTTTGTGATCGTTATCTAATAGATCTTTAGCCCTCTTCTGATTTCCGTTCCTGCGATCTTGCTGCAACTTAGGTATTATAAAATCGGTTGAGATCCTTCGCGTGAATTTCCATTGGTATCTTCCCGGTTATTATAGAAATTATTTCTTCACAGACTATATTTTATGTGAAGGATAGTCTTAAAACTGAGCGCCTATTGGATCAACATTTGCCCCGGTAACTTTCATTAAAATTTGTGTCATATCGTCTATATACTCGGTTTCCTTTTACGTTGGTTCAATATAGAAGTTTCTTGAAATCTTTAGGGTCCCGCGGTTCTAGCACCAGACGATTACAACACAAAACATAATCCCTAGGGACATGGTGCCTTGTTTACATTCTGGTAACTAATTTTCCTCCATATTGGGCTTAAACCTATGTCTACCCTAAAAAAATATTGTTTTACTCTATAACGTTTGATCTCTTTTCGCCTTTTTTTTTGCTGATTTTATTACTCCAAATTCCTTTTTGTATTCCAAGAAAAGTATTGGCTTTATCTAGATCTGCCTGCTCCTTGTCGCAATTTTCGAAATGAGCTGAGATTCATCAGATGGAGACCCATCTCATATAGAGTGCTCAGAATGTTACATACAAATATTAAGTCAACTTTATAGGAGCTGAGTGCAATGTTGAATTACAAGTAGAATTCAGTACACCTTTGATGGCGTTTCCTTCGCTTGAACGATATCCGTAAATTGGTTCATGGGTTGCGAATATTTTGCTGGTGGTCTGAATTTGTGTATGTACTGTATAACATTGAATGTTTCCTTTCCTAAAGAATCTTGCTGCCAAAAGTACCAAATTTACGGGTTCTCTTCAGGGGATAATTAAGAAACCACAGTCAGCCACTCGATTTGTCAAGTATGTTTTTCGCTGATAAATTCAATATTCTAACCATAGTCTACGTGTTACTATATGCCACGAACCTAAATCGAAAAGAGCCAACAGCATTACTGCAGAATAAGCATTCATAGAGATTTGCAGAAACTTTTATATTAAATCTATGTAATTGGAATCAGCGTTGACGTATCTCAGAAGTTAGCACCTGAATGCTTATAAAGTATTAGAAGGAAAAATTTAAGCGTTAAGCGCATGCGTATCCTGAAGTTTGGCAAGTTAACAGAACTGAGGTGGGCACTATAGTGGGCAGTAATTTAGCACCATCGGTAAGATACAAGCATATCTCTGTTAAAAAGATCATATAAAATTCCATGAGAAGGCTTGTTATCATTTCGATGCGGCCATTTATCGAATGTTTTATTCCATACATAATCAGAATATTTCTTTTTTAAAATAAAAATTAAAAAAAAATCATCAAAACCTCTTTAAAAAAAATTAGTATTTTTATTTCAGAATAAAGAAGGGGTCTTTATTTAGACCAACTTCATAAAACTCCTGCTCTAATTGGGTTAAAGTTTCAAAAACTAAATAAGGTTAAATTACACACCTTATGAAGCTCATCGCATTAAACAAACCACAGACAGGATGCTCCTCCGTCTAGTAAGTAGTATGTTGGCTTATTAGACGAGAGGCTGTGGTTCAACCCGTAGCTCAAACATCTCAAATAAAACGAAATATGAAAAAATATTTCTTCGGCGACTTCCTCTCAGCAGACTTCTGGCAAAAACTCTGAGAGTAAATAAAATTGCCACTGGTGGATACAAATTAAGGCACGCAACATGAGTGGTGTGATAAGATAGATTATAACCCTGACTAAAGGGATGTAATGACCTGTTAAATAAGTAAGAAACAGGATGCTCATGAAGTCGCCTTAGTTAAGTAGGTAGCGTGTTGGTTGAAACTCCAGCTCAGATATCTCGAACGAAACGAAATACGAAAAATATTTCTTGCGAATACTTTCTCTCAGAAACCTGTTGACAAATTGTCAAAAAAAGTTTCTCACATCTGTCGTTCAGAGTCGACATTAAACTGTAAGTTCTGCCACAAATGGATAAAATTAATACAGAAAACATGGTTGGTGTGAGAAACAAGGTTGTAACCCTGACTAAAGGGTTGCAATGATCAATTTAGAAAGTCAGATGATGCTTACTGATGTGTCTCATGAGGATTCTTCTTTTTGCTGTCAATGTCAGTTAAAAACATCATTCCCTTAAGACTGTAGAGTTGCAATAGGTTGTAGATACCGAAGTGTGATATAAATCGTATGAAAGCGAAATCTTACGAAATCTTACCCCTATACATATGTATGTATGTGAGTAGGAGGCTTCAGTAGAACGACCCTATCGGCCAAGCCCAAAGATTGTTCTACTCGGCTCTTTTTATAAAAGTTTCCCATATATTTAACAGAGTTTGGCATGAACGACTGTTGAAAAAATCGAAACAGAATGTTCCTTATTATACGCAGATGCTATTGGAAAACAGAAAGTTTGTTCAAATTATTCAGTAACCATTATAAGGATTTTTGTAGAATAAATTTTGCAGTCAAATCTTGAGCTTATTTTGCTAAAAATTCGATTTTTTTTTAGTTTTATGGCAGAAGATTAATTTACATTTTATAACTTACAAGACAGCTTGTGACACGTTTATAGCTGAATTTTTTTGCCAAAGTTCATTAGCGTTATTCGTTATCCTTTAAATTCTGTATAGTTGAGTGCACTTTTCGTATATCAATTGTTGTTGTATTCGGTAGTGTTTTCTCACTCTCTCCCTGGCTCTTTTTTTAAAGCAATATTGTCATCGATAAATGTTATACCAGAAATCACACTAATTAGTCTTTAGAGATTTTCAGCAAACATTAAGGTGACCATGTTTCGAAGGCAAATACAAATTTTCAGAGTGTGTCTCAGATCTTGTGTGTTTAAAATAAATTATTGCATCATTTGTTAATTTTTAAATAAATTTAAATGTTTGACAGCTGGTCACCTCACCGCTTTATCAAATATCGGTTGGTTACACCAGCAATAAAAAGATGGATACATTTGAATTTGAATGTTTGCATGTTTCTGTACATCTGCTATATGCGACAGTATAACTTTCATTTGCAGTTACATGCATACAAACTGCTATACAAACAGATTTTGTTTGCAAATTGACGGCAACTTGCAATTACAAAATCTCAATTCAACAAATACGTTCAACATCACCATAACAACACCACCAACCAACCAACCACTGCCACCAATATTGGATGTAAAGGATGTTCAAATTGTAACCCAGGGAAAATGAAATATAATTGGCAGGATACACCAGCACATATACGAGTAATATGAGTATTTTTAAAGAATTAAAATCAAATTAATTAATGTTATTAATTAAATTATGAACAGGATGTTAACCCAAACCAAACCAACCCAACAGAAGCGGTACTGTTTATGGTACAATAAGTACAGTCAACTTGCAACCTATCGTCTCAATGGTGTAGCTCTCAATCTATCCCAACACGCTAAATAGCTGCTCTTTAAGGTTCTAAAAGGACAATCGGCCTAAACTGGAATACATATAGCATAATTGGTCATTATGACCCTTCAGTCTGGATTACGATCTAGGTTCTCACAACACTTATGTTGTGTGTGTTAATTTTACACATGAGTGGCGGAACCTACACTTTAAAGTCGACTCCGAACTACAAATTTTTGAGAAACTTTTCATGGTAATTTTATTTATTCTCAGAGTTTTTGCCAAAAATCTGGTGAGAGGAAGTCGCGAAGAAATATTTATTCATACTTCGTTTTGCTTGAGATGTTTGACGTGGGGCTTGAACCGTGGCCTCACGTCTAATAAGCCAACACACTACCTACTAGACTACGACGACTTCAATAGAATACGAATTTTTTATCCAGAGCCATTAAAAAGCCAACTGCTCTAAACTGGGGTAACAATACTAAAAATGTGTACTGGCTGAAAAAATTTTTGAATTAAATCAACAAATTTCTGTAGAAGTCGTTTTGAGATGTTTTCAACTTATGAGCATGTATACCAGAGATCAGCAATGAATCGTTTTTCCGCTACTCATAAGCACTCATGCAATTTTGAGTATGAGTGAATCAACAGAATTAAAATTCAACTACTCTGATTCATTCGTACTCGCTACAGCATTGATTTATAAGTACGAGTATAGGTTACAATGAGTATGAGTACAACGTTGACATCATTCATTCGAAATGTGTTTGATTCATACGCCTACTCATTCTGATTCATAAATTTAGAAAAATACTTATAATACTTATAAGTGATTCGAGTGGCTCGAATCATTCATCAAAATTTACAGCCTTTGTTATTGTTGCATGTACAAACAAAGAAGAAAGGAAAGACAAAGACAACAAGCAAAGCATACACACAATCTTCTTGTGAGTGTAGTAGTGTTCGTACGCGAATCATACTTATTTTGTGCTTCGTGTAAATGTTAAGTAGAGACGAGTCGAAGTCAATAACATCATGCGTATTGTTAAGTATGAATACGACGAGTACTTCCAACTTTGAGTATGAGTAGTATGAGTATCATATTAAAATAAGTATGAATGCGTATAAGTATCAGAAATAATAAGTATGACTCGAATCTACTCATCGTTTTGAATACTCGTTGCTGATCTCTGATGTATACCTAAGGTCCAGTGTCCCATTATGTATGCTATGAGGTTCTGAAAATAGATTCAGATAAGGTTTAATGCCAGTATTTTTTAGCCGATCAAAATCTCTATACAAGGCTATTCGTTTTCCATCTTACCGTTGTAATTGAGCAAAGTTTGTGTGACCACGTTGGAAAGAAATGCCAATCAAACTTATGAATTCATTCGAATTATCTGTTGTATCAGTCTAGGATGTAATCGTTACTCGAGTATGTATCAGTCTAGATAATTGGGTGAACTTTCTTGTTACGTCCATTATCTCCGCGCTTCTATATGAGGGAGACATTTTTGGACAATTTTAATTGTATTATTATATACACTCTGCAGGAATCTAATGGCCGCTATGCTGTTATTAGTACTTATTTCATTCTGAATACTAATACACTAACTCAGTCGGTTAATCTAAGAGACAATCTGATGATGTCCTTTTATGGTCATCTCTGGGTGATATAAACCATTATCTTAATAGATACAATATGTTCAGTATTTTCGACAGTGAACCGAAAGTGGGTTTTGTTATCGTGGAGTGAATATACAGATCAATTTTAAATGCCAGGTGTAAAGGTATGAAAAAAGGAGTTTCTCGTGGAGATGAATGGGAAAGTAAAAAACATTTTATTCAAAGTATTGGTCATTGTGGGCTATACGTTTTTTTCATCTTTCAGGATTCCACGCCAATAAAACTGTTCGTCTATTAAAGCAATTAATTAGTAACACAATTTTCGACTTCACGTATGTATTGAAGTCAATGCGTGTCCCATCGATGAAAGCGAATAGTAGCCGGAAGGAGCCAATCTAGTGAACACAGCGGATCGGGTAGTAGCTTCCAGCTTAATGCTTTGATTGTATCCTAAACCGCTTTTGCTTCCTGTGCAGTTGCATTGCGTATCTTGTGGCCTATTCTGGTAATTTTTCGATCATGATTGATGGTTGTCCTGGACTAAGCCTTGATTTTTTTCGGTTTAGTATTCTAAAATTGAAACCATTTTTCATCACCATTAATAGTTCTTTGCAACACTGATTTTCAATTGTGTCTTTGAAGGGCTTTTTCAGTTTTCCACCTGTCTGTCATTCAATTCATGTGGTACCCATTTTTTAGACTTTTGGATCTTTCTCATTGCTTTACTTTTCTGCTATTTGTTTCTGTCTCAAAATGTCATCTTCATCCAATATTGTTTGCAATTTGGTGTCTTCAAATTTGTTTGGGTGATCTTCTAAATACGTTCTTTATTTCGTATATCAGAATCGTTATCTATGAAACTCCGTAGAAACTATTTTCTATAAGATATTTCTGATAGAGCCTGATCCACCATATGCCTCGAAAAACATTCAGATGGAGAGTCGCAGCATTTTCGAAAACAAAAATTTAATCCTTTCCGTAAATTATAATTTTTTGATACAAAATTCGTCATCTTTAATATGATGAAAAAATATGATTTTGTTTGTTCACTGATTTGATGTACTCTTTGTGTACTCTTGTGTCTTTGAAGGGCTTTTTCAGTTTTCCACCTGTCTGTCATTCAATTCATGTGGTACCCATTTTTTAGACTTTTGGATCTTTCTCATTGCTTTTCTGCTATTTGTTTCTGTCTCAAAATGTCATCTTCATCCAATATTGTTTGCAATTTGGTGTCTTCAAATTTGTTATCATGATCGTCACCATTCTCATAGTATTCCCAAACCAGGTTTGGTGATGATACCTTATCATTAAAGTCAAACACTAAACCGCTGCCCAGCAGGATAGTGTTTGTTTGATTAAACAGTTGTACTGTCGGAATACATTGCTGCATTAGCGATTCTGGATTGTGTATTAATTTTCCAGTTCAGTTTCTATACGTTCTTAGCATTTCATACCTCAGTCTTTTCGGCCACAAAACTATGAACTTTTTAAGAAGTAGTCCGTGAATAAGCATTCAACGAAATATTAAAGTTGATTTCTTTTCCTTTCAACCAGTTCTAGGTCTTCCTTGGGAATATCATCAAAAGGAGTTTTGGGGTAAAAGTATTTTGTATTTAATTTTCACAGATTATTGGTGTATCCAACATGTCACTCATATCATGTCAAGAAAGAAAAATTACATCCTTAAAGATAGTGACACAAAAAATGCGGACGCAAGCCCAATTTAAATGAAGATTTAGCAAAAGACTGTTGTTAATATATGTATGCACGTATCTGAAGCACAAATAAGTAGATTATTAGAAGATTCCGGGGCCTTATACTCATAGTCAAGTCACTTCAAGCTTTAAACACTGAGACAATGTTATTCGTAATGATATGGTAGAGGCCAGGAGACTTTAAAGCACAATTATAAATTGGGTTAACAAAGATTGTGGTTACCTAGTGCTATGGCGTTTAATTCCGATTGTAAACTGCTTTCTCCCTGTTTCTATGAGTTACTGTGAACCGATTTGGCTGATGCCTTCCTAAGTAATTAAGTCGCCATAGTGTAGTAGGTAGTGTGTTGGCTTATTAGACTCGAGCCCGTGGTTCAAACCTTAGCACAGACATTTCTAATAAAACGAAGTATGAAAGAATATTTCTTCGGTGACCCATTCTTCAGTCTTCTGGATAAAAATCGAAGAGTAAATCAAATTGCCAGTAATAGTTCCAAAAAAATCTGTTGTTCAGAATTGATTTTAAAATGTAGATACCCCGGCCCATGGATAAAATTAACACAAACAACATGGGTGGTTTGAGAAACTGGGTTGCAATCCAGACTAAATGCTTGTAATGACCTATTAAGTAAGTATTTTTGAAATTCAGAAAAGGCGCTATTACTTCCAATGACTCTTGATTAATCTTAAACCCATTATACAAAGGGCTTTTGACTGGTCTAAGCTTTTGATATTCCTGTTGTGCCTTAAAGATATTTGTATGTAAAAGAATGTCTTGAGCATATACTATAAATCTGACAGTATTTCCAATATTGTTAAGCCAATAAGGCCAGGAAATTGTAAGGAGTACATCCCTTTGCGGTAATAACAACCGTTTTTCTCTCTCTGTTTCTCTCTCTCTGTTTTTCTCTCCCATTAGCTGCACATCTTAGGCGAAATCGTAACAGTTTCAAAGGAAAGAATATGATATGGTCCCATGATCCTCAAGACAGAGGGTATTTGCTATAGGAACAGAGAAAATGATGATTTAAAAGGCTGCTAAACATCATATAAATAATAATCGATAATTTCTTTTTTAATTTACCTGCAGCCAACTTCATTCAATCTAACAATAATGAGTTTCAGGAACGCAAGAAAATATTCTAGTACATGAAAGTATGTTTCCCATTCCATTTCATGTATATAAAGGCTTATATGATAATAAAACGACCAGAATTATATGGGCACACCTTGTAGACGTACATAACTAGGTCTTTATGTAATTGTCTATACAAACACTTGTATTGAGAGAGCCAATGCAAATATCATTTTAACAGTTGGCAACAAACGACAGCCTTTTGACATTTATACTTGTCACTTGTGATACTCTGGATAAAGAACTTGAACAGCATGTCTATGATGTGTTGCTTGCTGCTCATTATTTGATTAGACAAAGAAAAATTCTTGGAAAGAAAAAGGAAAATTACGACAGTAAAGAAAACAGAAAAGATTTGTATATCCTATGTGCCTAAGTAAGGTGTTTCAGTTTCGAAGAAATCAATTTCGTTTAAATTCAAATTCAGTTTGAAAATGAAAATTTATGTTTACCTGCATCCTTTTTTATGACTTTTTGGTATGAAGGCTTAGTTAAATAGAAGAGCTTTTAAGTTTATCTTAGCATTTAAAGACTTTGAAGGTTAATATTTAAAAAAACATGATTGTTTTGTGGCCTCTGGAGAGTATTTGCTGGACTTAGAGCGAAAAATAAGTCTAAGAAAAGCTACTTTGATTAGGATTAGGTGGAACCTGCTTGAGGTTAAGGTCTTACTTAGGGCAGAGTTTATGCCCTATAGACTATTGACTATAGAATAAAAGTTTCTATTGTATTAATTTTGGGTTATTAGACGTGAAGTTACGGTTCAAATCCAAGGTCAGACATCTCCAACAGAACGAAAAATGAAAAAACATGTCTGCGGCGACTGTCTTGCAGCAGATTTCTGGCAAAAATTAATGAAATTGCCATGAACAGTTTCTTAAAAATCTGTCATTTGGAGTCGACTTGAAGGCAACATAAGTGGTGTGAGAAGCTAACTAAAGGGTTGTAATGACCAATTATGTATGTATTGTCTCCTCCTCAGACATCTCCGATCCCTTTCGTGCCAATTCGTCTGCTTTTGCGTTCCCCTCTATGCTATAGTGGCCCGACACCCAGTAAAGGCGAGTGTTGTGTCGACGTCGACGCCCTTTGATTTGATGAGATGGTATCCCAGTCCTTTGATTCCTGCTTGACTGTCCACACATATAATCAAGTTCGAAGGAGGCAGGTCTCCGGTTTTCATTCAGAGAGGACTTGTGTTAAGCCCAGTATATGTACATATGTGTATGCTTTGTGACAGTGAGGGTGAATCATGGGAGCTTATTCCTGGAACCTCGAACGAATTAATGCATTCTAGATGCATACCAGGTGCTAGGCAGGTATATACCATTGTTGACATGGAGCAGCATCCTAAAGTTTGTCAGTTCAATAGGCCTGAGAGGAATGAGACGTAAGAGTACAATAGATCGTATTGTCGCTGTAATAAGGCACAGCTACACAACAATAATAATAATAACAATAAAAGCCTTAGGAATTATAGTGTAGTGTCGTCTTTGTAATATCATTGGCCCTGAATATATGTTCTATAAATGCTAACGTTGTTTTTACGATGTCTTTCCAAGCAGCTCATTGTTGTTTATGGTATTTGAACAGAAGCCATGCACAGGGTGTAGTTTCTACAAGTTCAGATCATAATGCAAGACAGTAATATTGTTATGGCATTTTATTTTTTATATACGAAAGAAAGTGCAATTTAAAGTAACTTTTTAGTGCTTTTTTTATAAATTTACTCAAATTTTGCTCCTTGATTTCTATTCTGTTACTAAAATAAAATAAATACTAGAACCCCAGAATAATTAATAGAATTCAAATAGATTGTATTTCCTGCCAATGTACTCATTAAAGCATGTTGTTTTTTGTTTTTTGTTTCCTGTTTTCTATTTTCTGTTGTTTTATTCTTGTGCTGATTTTATTTTTTTGTTTATTTTTCTTGTTATTTTTGTTTTTGTGATTCTTTTTTATTATTATTTTACACTAAAAACATTTTAATTAATTTTATTTTTCGACAAGAAGACAATGTAAACGTTGTACAAGAAGAAGTTTTTTAATGAATAATGCCACCACATTTCCTTGTTAAAACTTTGTCACAGATATGCACGCATGCCATACATGCATATGATGATGAGGAGAGAGCACAATAGTGTTAAGTATATACATGCTTACAAATATACACATACATACGAATTGCAAATACATATGCACTTATAAAGTCACTTATACTCGAATAGTTTTCATTTTCAATCTGTGTTACTCCTTTTTTTTCTAACGCATATGAATACAAGTTAATTCAGACATACTAAGAGAGATACCAAGTGTGGTAAATCGATAGATGAGAGCAACTAATTAGTAATAGAACAAATAAAATTAAGTAAATAATAATAACATGTGACTTAAAGTTTTCTTTCGTATTTTAATTGAATAAGAACTGAGCAAAAAAGTTTTCATTCTATTAGGAAGCTTTCCGTCACGTGTAAAGATTGTAGGAAAGGCGGAAAATACCACCTATTGAGAAAGAGGTAAAATATAGTGCCAGTGTATATTTTATCGACAACAAGAGACGGTAGATGAAAATTATTATGACAAATGGAAACCCAGCAACTAGCCTATCTTCCTTAAATATGTACAACTGCAACTGAATTATCTTTTCTTTTTTACTTAATTTGTCATTATATTGCTAGAAGACTCTGAAAGGCAGTCGCCGAAGAAATATTTTTTCGTGATGTTTGAGCTAGGATTTAGACCACGTGCTCGCGTCTAATAAACCAACACACCACCTTCGGGACAACGACGACTTATTTTATATATCATATCATATCAAATCTTCTCTGTGATTATAAAAAACAACCTTCAAACTGACTTAGTTACTTGGGTTCAAGAACCCCCAAAAATTTACAAAAATAAATGAAATATTTTGTTAAAGAGTGCATGTCATTTAATTTTTAAAAATCATTCATAATATTGTCCAAACTATGTCGTAGGCGGTTCATAAGTGAACTCCAATTGTGGTACTCTTTTTCCACTATTATTGCCGGTATCTAACCATTTGCAACTGTAATGATACTTTCCAGAGCAGGAATTATGACTAGCACCTCTCTGTGTCGGAGAGACTTCACGTATCGCAATAGAAAACAATTTAGTAAGCCAATTGGCATGTAGCGAGCTGTAATATATTTAGAGTTGGTTATCAATGACAGGTTGAACTTTAACTACCACATACAGGGTGGGGCAAAAGTCGAGAAGGGATTTGAAAAATTAATAACTTTTCTAGTTTAATTTTTTTTTTTATTTTTCTTTTTAGGACTTGTAAAATAAATCTGGGAGATTAATTTTGGAAGGTTACAACGTTATCCAGCGAACCAAAATCATAGCACTTTATTTTGAACATCATCGATCAATAATTCAAACTCAACGAGCCTATCGTCGTCATTTTAATGTGCGGAATTCACCATCCGAATCAATTAGTGACACGTTTTCAGGAACAAGGCTCACTAAGGGATCTTCCACGAAGCGGAAGACCACATTCTGTAATTAATGAAGCAAATATTCAACGCGTTCTGGAGAGTGTTGAGGAGAATCCTGAAACATCAACTCGAAGGCGCTCTGCTGAGCTGCAAATGTCTCGGCGGTCTTTACGCAGAATATTAAAGGGAAATTTACATCTTTTCCCATACAAGCTGCAGTTAGTGCAAGAACTAAAGCCACGAGATTCCCAAGAACGATTAAACGATTAAACTCTTCGTGACTTTTGGCCCACCCTGTACAATCTATCAGCGAAAATAGATCAGTGACCAAGGGAGTACTGGGAGGGATAATGTAAATTATTGGTGTATCTATTGAAGATGATGATAATTTCCAGGGTCATAACGCTGATAATGTTATGTACTTGCCCAATATATTCGAAATCACCCTTCGCTTAGACAATAAGAAAGAAATAATCCACAGTGTATCGCTTAAGCGGGATTAGACTGATAAGTGGTTTCAGGACAATATCGTATGGTATTGGAAAAGGCAATGGCGGTGGATATATTGTTGTATGAAATGAGGCGAATATACTGTCGATCCAGAACAAGCTGCGGTTATATAAACTGAAGAATAACGGATTTCTATGTGTAAATGGCAGTTCCGAAGGGAAGATGGTTTGAAGGGAAGGTTTCACTTCATCCCTAATAAAACTACTTGCCTGGAGGATAAATACTGCGTTCTAAAATTCTACGCGATAAAGTTATTGGTTTGCTTCAGAAAATGCTTTTATATACATACACACATATGTAGTTTTCATCTGGAAAGAAATTTGTCACTAAATTGTATTGTAATGTACAGAATGCCTAGTTGCGCCGCCTTGTCTTTAATGTCTTTAACGTGTAGTTGATTAATTTTTTAAAATAATAAATCAGACACCATGGCTTGGTAGTGTACGCAATTTGCCGTTAGGATAGTTCTTTGCGTATTTCGATAGAAATATGGACCGATGATACCCTTAGAGTCTAAATTGTCTCAAACACTCAATTTTAATGAATGTAATGGTGACTCATTAATGGCTTAAGCCATTTAATCAGAAATGAACGTCATTACTAAACCCAATGCTTTGACAAAAATACTCACCTTTAAAAATATTTTTTCAGATTAAAATGTGCCAAACAGCAAAAATTCGATACAAGAGTTAATTTTTTGATGTCAATTCTTGTACAGCCTGTATTTTATAGACGCGTAAGCCAAGATCTTTATGTAAAATTTTCAACGTAGCCGGATTAAGGATAAAAAACAAGAAGTTGAGGACGACGACAAATCATAACGTAGGCTTCTTCTACAAAACTTTGGAACAAGGCATCAATATATGCCCCTTGGTACGCACATTTCTTTGTCCTGTTTGAAGCCTTGAGTTGAGAAGAGTAAAATTTGTGCGAAAACGATGAATAACTGCATACTGCCGGTTAAATGGATAAAGTGCTTTATGAACTTCATCAATAGATTAATTTTTTCCAAGTAAATATCCACAATTTGGAACCGTTGTTCTGGCGTTAAAGTTGCCGTGGTCTAGTGGGAAGTGTGTTGGCTTATTAGCAGTGAGGCCTCGGTTCAAACTCCAGGTCAACCATCTCCAACTAAACGAAATATGAAAAAAATTTCTTTGGCAATTTTCTCTCAGCAGATTTCTGGCAAAAACTCTAAAAGTAAATAAAATTGCTATGATAAGTTTCTCAAAAATCTGTCATTCGGAGTCGACTCTAAACTGTAGATCCCGCCACTCATGTATAAAAATTAACGCACACAACATAAGTGGTATGAGAAACTAGGTCGTAATCCTGACTAAAGGGCTGTAATGACCAATTATGTATGTCTATATGTATACGTATGTGTTCTGGTGTTAAACGATTCCTGATGACTTGCCAAATCTAGCTGAATGGAAATGAAAACACAGTTTAACATTCTCACATAGGCATACCATATTTGTGTCCCCTTTAATAGTTGCTTGAATTTAAAATAAAATTTTCCTACACAACAGTTTCTCTGCCGGTAAAGCATATCACTTGATGTTTTTCTAATTCGTTTTAAGACGCTGTACCTCAAACCAATACGTACACAATTTTCCTATGTGGTCCCAAGTCAATATTTATAATTGATTCGGTTTAATTTCACTACGTAGCATTTTTAAATCGTTAAAGAAACACACTTCAAGGCATTCAAATACTTTTTCACACCATCTGCCATAATTATTTGCATGGGAAACAGAAATATTTGGTTTTCTTTAATATCCTCCTTCAAAAGATGATTTTGTATGATTGATGGTTTGTTTCTCTGGTTGATTGTTGGCATTTAAATTTTAAACGCACTTGTAATGCTTTGTGTGGATTGCCTCTTTGCGATTGAATGCTTCTGTTGAGCAGTTTTGGTTAAATGTATGGCAGGAAATAAGAACCATGTTCATTCGTTTTGTTGGCAAGTTTTCGATGATTTCGTTGGAAGAGAACATGGTCGACAGAAGAGCATGCACTTTTTTATGTTGAAATGAAAAAAAAAAAATTTTTTTAATATTTTGTAAATCAAAGGAAAAACTACAATTTAATCTGTGATTACGTATTTGAACGAAGCATTTTCAACTATCATAACCGCTTTACCTTAACACAATGGGCCCTATGTGGCCTAAGCGTGTCCATTCTGCTCTCTTAGATGGATAGTCACCTCTACCTACCTAACCCCTTTACCTGGCCATGTATCTAATCTCATTCAAACGGAAGGCATATTTCGAAACACATGCAGTTTTTTATTTCATCGTATGCCATCTAAACAATGCCCCAGCATCACAGAAATTCTTTTCAAAGTGTTTATCGCTATGGAAAGTCTTGCTCTTTCTGTTTGTTATTGTTGCTGTTGTGTCAATAATGTTCGGCTTTTGTTAATTTTTTTTTTTTTGCAATTGTCCTTGCCGTAGATGTTGTGAATTATTAACAAGAAAACAAAACCTTTTGGATCATATTTAAGAGGATTCGTTCGATTTAAGCCAACCAGCAAATAACAACAAAATAGTCAACACAAATAATTTTTAACCGAATACAATGTGAAAAATACGTTTTTATTTTTATATTTTTTCGTTATTTTTTCTCTTCGTTCAATTGAAGTCAACAGCAATAACTTTAAATGTTTTTAAAGCCAACGAATTCCAAGTACAGCCATCCATTACAATTTAAATTTTATGGCGGCCGTCGAAGTAAGTATGCATTTTTTCATTTTGAAGATTGTAAAGAGGACATGTTCCGCTTAAGTGTGGAGTTAAATATTCGTTAATTGGCGAAACGGCTCTGCTGATAAGCCATTATTTTTGCCATAAAATTGTTCATAACTTTTCCTCAGGGATATGCATATACATCACCGATCTCAGGAATCCTTCCTGCTTTTTCACAAGACTCCATGGTAAGACCTCATACTGCGTTAAGTCGTATGATCTTGTTGGCCAGTTGACCTTAGATTTTTTCACACCATCTGCCAAGCCGGTTGTGTGGTTTTGCTGAAACCACATGTTGTACACATCCCTGCACAAGAACTTCGTTCTGGGTGTGTTCTTTGCATACCGTCTGACTAAAATCCGCACCAAACAGTTGCTCGTTGTGGGTGCATTTGTTTCTTATAGTTTGTGTGACAACTTTTTGAGACACAAATTCGATAATTTTAGATCATTCAAAGGTAACTCTTATATGGGTTCCTAGACATAGGGACATCGTTCGATATTGCATTGCTAATGAGTTGGCCAGAGTCGGTACGGAGCCCGCAACCTCCCATATATTAAAGCATAGATATTCGGATTGCGTCAGTTAATTTGAACATTATCCAGGGAAGCTCAATTTCGTTGGCAGCAAAATGATACGAGCAAAATTTCTACACTCTGCAGGACACGTATAGACAAGAAGAGCATCAACTTACTCCAGTCTTTAAATCGCATGACCATCCATCACACAATTGACTATTCTTACAGGTCACTGTCCTTTTGGTGGGAAAGCTGAATGACTCGGCATTCTGGAAAATAACTTGTGCAGGAGTTGTGGATCTGAGTAGGAGAAAGAGACTGTCTTTAACCTCATGTGTTTGTGCCCTTTCACTTTCTGACATCTTTGGCCGAGCTCTCTATTATAAAGGATGCTGCAATAGCAAGATTTCTTTTGGTCTCGGATTGGTTTCTCTAGGAAATGTTTAGTACCCGGTTAGAATTCTTTGTTGTATCACAATGGACCTAAATGCTGGCCTAAGTAAGATCTGTACCTTACCTTGTGATATTGAATACCTTAATTTCCTTCATGAATTCTGTCACACCTTCCCTATGTATAATACATTGAGAAAATCAAAATTTCAAAAATTGCTTCAAAAACAAGAGAAATCCAAAGCAATCAAATGATACAATGAATTATCACACACAGCAGACACATAATTAATCATTTTTTTCTCTCTTTTTTTCTTTTGCCGAATGTCAAGTCAGTCTTTGTTTTTCAAAAATCAACAGAATATTAGGAAATGGGCGGACAAACGTTCACATAAACAGACAATTTTTTTTCTCTCCTAAAAGCAAGCCTCCCCTCAACAACATTTACAAAATGAGAGTGTATATGTCAGTGTGTGCATAAAAACAGGACAACTTAAATGATACACGACAACAACAACAGCATCATTTAATAATCAGTCGTAAGACTGCTATTTACTCTCCATTAAAAATGTCATCACACGCAATATGATGCTGCTGTAGGAGAATGAAGTTGAATTTCTTTAAATGATTTGAAATTGTTTCTGGTGATTACTTTATTAAGTTTTTGCCATTAAATGTAACACGGCTAGGCATGTGTCCAAGTGTCCTGCTATAAGAGACAAAATGTTGGGACTATTTGTAGGTATGTATATTAAATGCTGTTCGTAAATATTTTCTTCTCTCCTTGCTTTTTTCTTTTTGATTAATTGCATTCAATTTGTTTTCAATCTGTTTCAGAAATTGTAGCAAGAAAAAAAATAATCTTCATGAACAAGAAGTTTATTTTTAAGGAATATTTGTGGTCCCCTAACTTATTGGTTATTTATTGGCTGCACAATGGACAGTTAAACAATAATTAAATACGATAAAGGGTGATTTGTTAAGAGCATAAGTATTTAAAATGATAATACAAGACAGATTATTCGAAAAAAAATTTTTTTAATATAATCTGATCGGCTGGTGGCAATGGAAGCTTGCATATTAGCTTCCCAGGCCTCAAGATTTGTAGGTTTGTCGGTATACACCATAAACTTAATATGCGAGTGGTCTAATGAACGAGAGGTCTAATATACAGGACTACGGACAACTTCAAGAAAGAAAATTGTCATTAAATTGAATTTGCCACAAACCGACTATTAAGCGCCAAATAGTTAATTTTAACACGTTGACTGCCACGGGAATTTTCAGAAAACTGATCAAGAATGATCATTTGATTTAGTTTAGGTTTAGTGAGTACGAGATAACTCGTATTTGGCACCCTAGAAGGGAACGCAATCTACGAGTTATCTCGTAGTTGGCAGTCAACGTGTTAATGGCTGTAATTGGTTAGTCGCCGTAGTCTAGTAGGTAGTGTGTTGGCTTACTAGACGTAAAGCGGCGGTTCAAACCCCAGATCAGATATTTCCAACAAAACAAAAATACGAAAAAATATTTCTTCGATGGTTTCCACTCAGCAGTTTTCTGCCAAAAACTCGAAGAGAATAAACAAAATTGCCATGAAAAATTTTCTCAAAAATCTGTCGTTCAGAGTCGTCTTTAAACTGTATGTCCCATCACTCAGAAGAAATAATATGAAATCCTGAATGAAGGGTCGTAATGTGCAATTATGTATGTATGTGTGTATGCTAGCGTATATTACAAAGGTTATCTAAAGAACGAAAGAAACAAGATTCGACGAGTTCTGCTTCAGTACCACTTCTTCGCCACAGAAATCTTGATTGTGTTCAGATTCACATGAGCTTCAATTAGAAATTACTATCATGCAGAGATGGTCCCTGTAGCTATATATATATTATATTTTATAGCTATAATGGGGTCAAATTGGCGTTCTCGTGGTGCAAATAAATTCAATAAATCAAGACTAGAAGGAAATGTAACTTCCGCTAAAAATTCTATTTTCTCTGCTTCCAGAGAACATCATACAAGTGTTCATTAGCGGCTCCGGATCGCGCCAATAAGTGGGATGTGAAACCTACTCAGAACAGTTGAATCTTAGCTTATACCTTGTAAGACCGGATTGATGTAGTACTATTCATTTTGAAGCAATGGCTATATAGATTGCAGATATGTGAATCCGGTAACAGAATACATCGTGCGTTGACTTAATTGAAGTGAGACCTCGAATCAAAACCTGTCATACAGTGCCGGACTATATTATTGGCACAGTAAGCATTTTCAAATAAGTAGTATTTGGTTTTCGCCAAACTAGTTCTTTTCTATCAGATTGGAAAATATTGAATTTACTTTCATCAGAGAACAACACATTGTTCCAGAAGTCTTCGCCTTTGTTTTTATGTTCCTGAGCATAGGCTAACCTTTTTTTCTGTTCACTTCACTTACAAGTGGTTTTCTTCTAGCTACCCTATCTTTATACCCAGCACGGTGTAATGTTCTGCGTACAGTCTTTGAGTGAATTTCCTTTCCAAAATCTTCTTTAACTTCCGCAGCAAGCCGAGTGGACATCAATTTTGGGTTCTTTTTAATTTTTCGAACAATTTGTGCCTCTTCTCTCTTACTAAGTGCTCGCGGACGACCAGTACGTTTTTTTTCTAGACAAATTTGTTGAACCAGCAAAACGTTTTATTATACTTCTTATAGTAAAACGGCTCCGACTCATCATTTCTCCGATTTCTGCATAAGTTTTTTCTTGACTATGCAGATACAAAATAATTTTTCGCTCGGCTACGGTTGTCTCTTTTTGTTTTGGGCACATTTTTAATTATTTAGCACAACTTCACAGTTTAAGACTCGGAAAATCTTCTTTAAATTTTTACTATAGTTATACTTAAAACATAACGGAATTTTCCAGCTGTCTGCATGTTTAAATGTTGCCATATCTTAATAATTTTAATACTATAGCTACATTTTCTAATTGTGTGCCAATAATTTTGTCCGCCAAAATTCATGCCCTTCAATTAAAATCAGAATTTTTCCTTTAACCGTCTAATAAAATTTCAAATTAAAAGTTACCATTGTATAAATAATACCTTTAAAGATACACTTGTGTTTAAATTCTATAAAATTATCATATTTTCTACAAGAAATTTCAAATTTTATACAAAATTACTTATTGTGCCAATAATATAGTCCGTCACTGTATATTTTTAACAAAAAAATTTTCTTTCATTGACTTTCTTTCAGCAGATTTCTGGCAAAAACTCTGAGAGTGAAATAAAACTACCATGAAAAGCTCTTCAAAAATATTTCATTCGGAGTCGACTTTAAACTGTAAGTCCCGTCACTCACTTACAAAATTAAAACACCCACTATAATTATGAGAAGCTAGGTTGTAATCCTTACTGAATTGTTGTAATGACTAATTGCGTATATATGTATGTAATGCGGCTTTTAAATCTCCAAAGAGCTTGTACACGACAGTTATGGTTATGCAAGGATGCTGAGTATCTGTGGAGGAGATAACGAGACTTTCAACGATTATCCACATATGAGTGTCCGGATATGGAACCATCAAAGGTAATCACAAAGCCGAAGCATTTGCGATCTTTGGTACAAAGAAAAATTCAATTAAACTCATACAAGAGATTTCTCATGCTCATTATTTTTTAAAGTTTCGGAAATTGATGTGATTCAACTGCATGCTGCAAAATACTGCTTATTTCTTGAAAGGAAATCTCAAAACATCTAATTGAACCAAAATATGTGATTGCCAATCAAAAATTTTTGTCACAAATTGTGAATAAAAATATTTTTTATTCATTTCATCCTTCTGTTACTTTATTGCGAAACAAATTTCCATACACTGCACGATATAAATATTCATTATGTTTCAGATTTCATGTTCATATGATTTTCATTTTATGTTACATGCAGATGACATTTCAGGAAAAATTTTATTTTCTCGGTAACATTAACAAAATATTCGTATTTTCTTGCAATTCTTCATTGCCATGTTATGATATCAAACGAAAGAGAAATTTACAGAAAATTTAAATGATAATGCAGTTGTGAAAGAATATTTATATGCCCTACAAATTGCCACTCAGTCTGTATCAGACTGTAGCTTTATGCATCAGTGAAGAACGACGGGTTTTTGGTTGATAAAATTTGGATATCTAATTAAGCGCTTCCTATCTTTAAATTGATGAAAAAACAAAATGTGTGTTATTAATTATGAAATATATACACACACATACATAATTGGTCATTACAACCCTTCAGTCAGATTACAACCAAAACTTCGTTCTTCTCACACCACTCATGTTGTGTGTGTTAATTTTTCAGTTTAATGTCAACTACGAAGAACAGATTTTTTGACAAACTTTTCAGGGCAATTTGTATTTACTCCCAGAGTTTTTGCCAGAAATTTACAAAAAAGAAGTCGCCGAAGAATTTTTTTTTTTTGGGATTTGAACCGTGGCCTCACGCCTAATAAACAAACGTGCTACCTACTAGGCTACAGAGATTGTGAAATATGTAATTTAAGAATACAACATCGCTCAAATGTCCGTCATGGTTTTGCTGGATGGAGCGCATCTGGTACATCCCATTTTCAATGTCTTTGGTTGATAATGGGTTTGGGTTGGCTTTGAGGAATGAAGCCTGTAACTTAATAAAACCCCACAAGAAAAAGTCTAACGTATTTAAATCGCAAGATCTAGGCTGCCAGTTCATATTACCTTCTCGTAAGAAGACCATGCCCTAAAATCTCTCATCCTGAATATATAATGTGGAATGAGCTGTGTGGCATGAAGAAAATATCCACATCATGCAAGGCCTGAAGGAATTTATCGGCATTTTGGAATATGAACCGATGACGTCAGCAGTGCGAAATCCGCAAGAACGTGATTTTTACGGTTGGCACTAGACGCTGTTGAATCAACCTTATGTGGATTGGTATCGTAAAAAAATCAAAAATTTTGTTCTTTCATCTAAAAATCGCTAAAGATTCGGTGAAATTTGTTCCATGAAAATTAGGCTCCAAATTTGTGTTGTTGAATAGTACATTCACGGTGTTTTTTAAAACTCGTTGCAATATAACAGTAAGATGTGGTCTCTAGAAAAGTAAACAAAAAATATATTGCGTAGGCAGATCGATTAAGAGAGCCTTTGTAAGTTTAGTGGGTGTTGTTCAGGAGTCCTTGAACGGGAAGAGTGTGACTATTTGCAATTCTATAAACATATAGGGCCCATGTGATGACACTCATGACTCATGACGTCATAGATAGGACATTAAATAGAAGGGATAAAGATTCCATGATATCCAGCAGATGGCAAAATCGGAGAGAGATCACAATAGTTCCAATTACTGGAAGTTGAACATTTCCCAAAAAGACATTGAGATAATATCACGGAGACTTGAAGTAAAAAATTTGGAAATATTATTTGGTAGTAAATTGAAGGACGATACACAGAACATTTTAGGAAAGGCCTGACATGCCGCAATGAGACACAGAAAGTTTGCCATGAAGTCTCGCTACTATTATCCAATGATTATGTGATGGATGTATACAGTGATAGTCAGATCAATAGTGACCTCTGAGGACACTGTGTGGTAAAAGTACTCCGGCAATGAGAGTTTGTCATATAGCGACATTGTTGGCTTAAGTTCGTTGCAAATAGTAATGAAGACCAGAGTTTTGAAAACTATGGTTGCGATAATGAGACGAAAGTTTCATCAGAGGTGACTGCTATCTCCTTAACTGTACCCCGGACTTACTGTGTCCTATGATTTTGTGAGATATTACGCAACGATACAGACGACAGATTTGTGCAAATATTCATGGAAAATATTATTCTACTCGCAGAAGACGAAAGTTGACCAAAGAAATATTTTCTTTATATTTCGTTATGGTCGATATGTCTGAGTCGAGGGTAAAACCAAGGTCTGTCGGGACATAACAATACAATCTGATAGTCAAACTGCCATTCGAGATTAACTAAAAAATTGGAATGAGAATTACTGGGGAAGCTGAATCAGCCAGGAAGTGAAAATAAAATTACCCTCTACTGGATGCCAGGTCATGGGAGAATTTGTATGAACAGGTAAATGAGATTAACATGGAGGGGAGCTTCCACGCCACGGATGTAACCCTAAATAGACACCGACTCTTCTAAAACCAAATAAGTTTAAGGCGATCTAAACTTATTTGGGAATTTGAGTCATGCATCATATATAACTTGAAGTTATTAACAGGCCTTTTGATAGGGCACTGTAGTCTCAAAAACTTCTTCTTCAGAATGAGGATCATCTTGAATCCATATGTAGATTCTGTTACGATGAGTACGAATCATCAGTACCCTTACATGGAACATGTGAGGCATTAATGCAACCGTCAACTGTGACAAGTACAGTACCCGGAGGTACTTTATAACTTAATTTCAATTTTAAGTTTCTTGTAAATACAGATGTAGGGAATTTTTGATATACAGTATTCCCTCGATTTACGTCGTAGAATATTCCGGAAAAAGGCAACGTAAATCGAAATGACGTAAATCGAATTTCATATTGCTCATACTACAAAGTAGTATGTTTTTAACAAGGACCTTAAAAAAGGTACAGTAATCTTTCGATTTACGTCACAGTTGGTTCCAAAAAAAGGCAACGTAAATCGAATGACAACGCAAATCGAAATTGAAGGGAACAAAATTTTTGACGACGTTAATCGAAACAACGTAAATCGAGACGACGTAAATCGAGGGAATACTGTAGTTTATGAAATAATTTATCGTTTTCAAAGATTATTTTCGTAAACCTTGTGACAGTTGTAAAATATAATTTTTTTTTACTACTCCCCGGAACAAAGCTGTTGTTAGACAAGAAGTATGAATTTATTACGAAATACCAGAACTTACTTGCTGTTTAACGATACAAAGGAAGTGCATCTTCAACAGCAAAAGAAGAAGAAAAAACGGGAGACAGTTCAAATGTAAGACAAGTTATTTTATTGTTGAGTAGTACTACCTGCAGAGTGTTTAAGGTATTGCATTTAATTATGTCAAGTCTTGCAACAGGGACTTTCAAATTTTGACAATTGATAACGACTATTATATGGCTACCGTGCCTCCCCTAATTGTACCTCATTCGATCGAAACAATCTTCGTGTACTGTTTCGAGTGTATGGGGTCGTATGTCGGCAATGGCATCAGAAATGATGGCCTTCAAATGCTCAATTGTCTTTGGTTTGTCGACATAACAATTTTGTTTAACGGTGCCCCACAGAAATAAGTCTAACGATGTCAAATCGCAGCTTCTTGACTGCCAATAGACAACACCATTTCGGCTGGCTAAACGTCCAACAAATGTTTACAAAGTTCATTTGGTTCAAGAGTTGAAGCCGGATGATCATCCATTTCGTTTTCGCTTCGCTAGATGGGCCATCGAGGATCTGCATGCAAACGAAGAGATTTGGACGCTTTTTAAAGTAAAGAAATTTCTCCAATTTCTGTTTTAATCAATAACATGATGCTTATGTGTAGTCGAGTTACTAATGTATAGGGAGGGCCATTTAAAAGTTTAAATTTAAAAATAAAAGAAAATAATGCCAAATTTATTCTTTCGTTGTGAAGTGCAATTGTTCCGGTTACAAATGGAATATTATTTTATTCATATGGTTGCCGCGGCTGGCCTCAAAGTACCTCATTGGATCGGATCAATTTTCGTACGCTGTTTCGACTGTATGGAGTCGTATGTCGGCAATGGCATCACGAATGTTGACCTTCAAATGCTCAATTGTCTTTGGTTTGTCGGCATAACACTTTTCTTTAACGGCACTCTACAGGAAATAGTCCAACGGTGTAAAATTGCAGTTTCTTGACGGCCAATTGACATCACCACTTTGGCTAATTAAATTAATCAAATGCAATAAATCGATTGTGGCATGAGATGTGTGGCAAGTTACATCATTCTGTTGAAATCAAACATCGTTTACATCAATACCATGAAGAGCTGGTACAAAAAAATCGGTTATCGCGGTGCGATAGGGATCTCCATTGACCGTAATGGTTCCGCCGTCCTCATTTTCAAAGAAATGTGGGCCAATGATTCCTCCGCTCCATAAGCCCCACCAAACAGTCACTCGTAATGGGTGCATTGGTTTCTGTAAGACTACCCTGTAAGATGGACCACCCTTTAATACATTTTTTTTACCAAAATGAGTTTTCTGTTTGGTCTACGTATCACTCTCTTAGCCCATTTTACGATTGCCATAAATGTCCTGTCGAGGAGACTGTGGTAGATATATTCAGTAAAGTATCGAACAACACGTCCCTCTCGAGGAAACGCAAGATTTACAAAAATATTGACCGACGCGGTCGATTACGATTACTGACAATAATTTGGTGAATTTTGTTGTGTTGTGACCAGGAACTGAAGGTAAACGCCCATAGACAATGACATGTGTTCGCTAAATGGAATGTGGAATGGAAGTTTGGCAACTGTCCTTAATTTGCATCGTAAAACCATATTCAGCGCTTAGGTCCATTTCTGGATAAATGGTTACTTGGGTCGATACCAGTCCATATAAGATGCAAGAGTGTTTAGTTCATTTCGAAAATTTCGTTTGGCGATATCATTGGTTTAAATTTCTCTGAGAACAATATTGGCCAGGTTAGCACTGTCAGCAGCGAGCACTCTATGCCGATGATTACTAATCGGATTATACAAGAATTGGGAATAAGAAGGGTTGAACTCAACTTTCCCTTATTGCGTTATAATCGGAGGGATCGTGTTAGGGATGGGGATTACGTGCCTTTACAACTACTGAGAATTGTATGCTCTGAATTGGTTGCTTTATTGTAATTTAAAAGGAGAAGGCACTTAGTGAAAGACTCTGTAGAATGTGTTTTATTTTGTGACAGCGATGCAAGTACATGAACAACTAATTCTATCAAGTGTTGTGCATCATATTTGAATTGCAGTTCGATCCCATTTATATCGAATAAACTCTGTAATATACCAAAGGATAGGTTGGTTAGTTCAAGTCGTTTAATAATGTTTTATTCAACTGTATCACACTATCTTTGAGGTCATACGGAATACCTTTCATTATTGAAATGGATTGTACCTATTAAATTAAGGTTTCCTTCTATATTTTCCCATTAGTGGTATATCGTGATATGCCTGATATCTTCATTATGTTCCACTAGTCAACTTCAGGCGAAATTTAATTTTCATTTTTTGCTAATGCCAGAAAGAAAGTTTTTTGTTGCGCTTTTAAGAAGTCTCTTAGAAATTTTCCCTCACATTTTATTTGAAAATTATTGCGACTATTTGTTGCAGAGGGGAAACGTAACAAAATTTTCAATTTACCTTTTAAAAGTTCCCAAAAATTTATCTTTTATTCAATGTTTGGTCTTGTACACACACAAAAAAAGCTCTGCTGGCGAACCCAAAAACTTCTAAAAAAAAAAGGATCGAAAGGAGGAGGAAAAAAGTGTTCATTTGTTCGCTTAGTTCGCCATGCATCAGAGTGTTACTGACATGCCATCAAAAATATTGTAATGGAATGAAAAGTGAAGTGAAAAGAAGAAGAATAAAGAAGGCACGAGGAGTTGTTCCCCTTATTGAATTTTGTGCATTTAATTTTATGTTTTTTTTTTTTTTGAAACAAATACCGTTGTTTTGGCTTCGTGTGCAGATTTCCTCACTTTTTCATTAACAATTGATTGCCTTTAAATAGTCTCTACTGTGTTTTATTTGTATTTGGCTTAATAATTTAATACGCAAGTTGTTGTCGTTTTTGATGTCTGAATTTCGTTAAATTCTATTGAATGATGAATACGTGGGTTTTTTCATTTCATTCCGTTTTTTGTAATTGTTTTGGTTATATTTACCAAAAATTTGTTGCCTATTTATTGTATTTTAATTAACATTTATGTCAATATTTGTTTTCCTGTCATCATTCTCCCCCTATATTTTCTGCTGTTTTCCTCGGTCTGATCGTTCCCTTACACAATTGTGGCCATTTAAGTTGTTTATCTTTGTTCCACCAGCAAATAAAGGGTTTCAAAGGAAAGCTAATGGTAGGCAAAAAACGCAATAAATAAATCCAATTGCACAGTAGATCGAGTGGGATAAAATTGGTTAAAAAAATTTGGAGGAAAAGTGACTTGTACAGTACCAGTTTCATCGTACAGGAGGGGTCTTTGTTGCTTAATTGCCTAATGAAACCATAATAACACCAGTTGGCAAGAGTGATTCTACATTTGATATCGAAACTGACATCAGTTTTGTTGGTAACGGTGGAGCCGAGACAAACACATTCACTAACAACATGTTGTTAACAACATAACAACAAGTATAGTTATCGACCGTAATCTGGTATTCAATACGCCGCATGTCCCTAATTGACGGTAACGTATCCATAACGATCACAGCCTTCATTTATTGCCAGACCATCAATGAAACCAGTTTCACGAACTTTAGCAATAAACTAGCGTATACCGGGCACTGTTGGTCCTTCTCTGCAACCAAATTTTGTACGACATTTTCGTGCAATTTCCGACCGGTTGCCTTGTTTTGGAAATAAATTTCTAATAAATCTCAACGTTGCTTAATCGTAAATCGATTCATTACGTTCATTGGAGATAATATACTGAATTTTGTGACAGAATAGAATGACATATGTATTGTCAGATTCGAAATAACCGATAATTCAAATTTAAACCGATAGATGGCCCACCCGATAGAACAAGTATGGTAAATGGTGCGGATATAAACACAATCGATCCCTTTGATGTTGTGGAGAAAACAAAAAAAGTTGCGTATTTAATATAGAAAATAAAAAGAAATAACTACAATAACAAAACTAGAAAGACACTTAATCAACATTAAGATTCAAGAAGTTGACAAACCAAAAAGAAATTTAAGCAATGCCACAAAGTGCTCCAAAATTTCTAATCTTCGAGTGTAATTATCAATAGAGAGGAAGTTTACCTTCACATAACTTAATGGTTTTGATCAAAACTTGAAAAGCACTTGATTAAAAGCGATAATTTATATGCAATACTTAAATAGTTTTTGTGAAAATCTGAATATTATTAACTTAGACTGCCATTTAACGATTTACGTCGTAAAAATAAATTTTGTTTCGACTCTGTTGAACAGTTAATCAGTGCTCTTAATAGCTCTAAGTAAAAACTAATAGGTTTAGGTTTTTAAGCAAAATTAATTGCCGTAGTCTAGTGAGTAGTGTGATGGCTATTCAAACGTAAGGTCGCGGTTCTAACCACAGGTCAGACATAAACAAAACGACAAAACGATTTCCTCTCAGCAGATTTGATGAGTTTGTCAAAAATCTGTCGTTCGGCATCGAGTTTAAACTGTAGATCCCACCACTCATGTATAAAATAAAGACACACAGCATAATAGGTGTGAGAAGTGAAATCCTAACCCTGGCTGAATGGTTGTAATAACCAATTATGTATGTATGTAATCGGCTTATTATTTTCCCTTAACAGCAAATAAGTTAATAAAAAAATAACTTAAAATACCGTAGCCTAGACTAAAGCTCAAGATTCAAACCCCAGCCCAAACATCTCTTACAAACGAAACAAGGTAAAATATTTCTTTTGTTGATTTCCGGACCAGTCTTCTGGTAAAAACTAAACTGATGGAACAAAATAATTGCAATGAAAAGTTTCTTAAATCTATCGTTGGGAGCCGAGTTTAAACTGTAGGTCCTGCCACTCGTGTATACAATTCACACACAGAATTTGGGTGGTGAGAGAAGCTTGGTTGTAATCCTGACTAAAGGGTTGCATTGATCAAGTAAGTAATTAACAAAGGGATATAACAATTCCAGTGAGTGTTATAATATTAAACCTGCCAATACACTGTTCCTAATACAAATATTTGAGCCTTTTATTGAGTAGGCACGTGTCAATCATTTAAATACTCGATACAAAACAGACTTGAAAGGACTTCAAGTGTTCTCTGTTCTGTTCTATTGTTGTTGTTGTTTGTTTATCTAACTTGTATTGTTGTTGTTGTTGCCTTTTGTACAAAGAATAAAAAACTTTTGCGCCGGTTACTTTTTGGGTTTTTTGAAGCAACAACATTTATGGCGAAATTGTTTTAAACCTGCCAAAAGCCGTACAAAAAAACATGTGAAACCACAAAGGAAAGTTGTTAATAAATATTTAACAACAGTTGTGAAGAAGCAAATTTTGTTAAAAGAAAGATATTTTATTAGCCAATAACTTCCCTCCCCTACCTGCCTCCACTCTAATTTCCTTTTTCTTTTTGGCACAAGAAACTCTTTTAGCAGAAACCCTTTAACTCATCAGTCGCTGGGCTAATTGACTTCAAAAGTATTTGATTTAATAGAGCCGACATTGAATGTTCATTTTTCTTTTCTTTCGTTTCATCTTCAGTTTGAAATGTTTCGTAATCCATTTAACTTTGGCTCACCTTTTGTTGTTTCCCTTTGTTTTATACAGAAGACCCACTCTATCATTGTCGAAAACTTAAAAAAATTACTTGTAATATAGCACAGCAATAAGGACTCTTTAGGAGCCATTTAGAAGTTGTTTAAGGGCCAAGAAAACATGTTGAATAAGTGGGAAAGAAAGAAAAAATCTTTAAAAAATAATTAAAGACCATTGAAGCCAAATGGATGAAGTGTCGCTAAGCGATATTAAGTTTTATTGGAAAATATTGTTGAAATAAGAAATTCAAGCCTTATTAAATTGTTAACATGTTGCAAATATGCTTGGGAATGTTTAAAGAATATCTCTTAGGTACGTAGTAAGAAGAGTTGTGTACAAATTTGAACAACTTAACATACAGACATAGACGTTCGTTTGACCACAGCAGTTAATTTAATTTAAATTTCAAATTTCTTTTAAGCAAGAAAATTAGAGGACATTCGTTCGAAAGCAGTTTTATTGAAATTTAGAAAAATAACTGCTAATAACCGAAAATATTTTACTAGCCGTAGTATATGCCATACTAGGGTTGGAAGGGTTTAAATTTCAATACTCAAACAAAAGTCCTTGATTTTCAATTTAAAATCTATTACGGTTGAAAACTGCTTAACGTCTACGTTGAAAAACTTTCGATAAGTTTTCGATCGGATAGCAATAGATACTGCATACATACATAATTGGTCATTACAACCCTTTCGACAGGACTACGACCTTACCTTATGTAGTGTGTGTTAATTTTATCCATAAGCGGCGGGACCTGCAGTTTAAAATCGATTCTGAACTACAATTTTTTTTTTGTGAGTCTTTTAATAACAATTTTTGTTTACTCATAGAGTTTTTCGCCAGAAATCTCGGTAAAAATAAGTTGTTCCATTAATCGGTCAATGACTTGACAAATGCGGTAGACTTCGTAGTCCTTGGAAAATATATTTTTTTTTTTAATTCAATAGTTTTTGTCTAGTTTTAGTAAATTTCTTATCATGCTTTCAGAACGCATTCTTATTCTGTTAATTTTTCTTTTAGAATAACCGTTTTAATTTTCCGTCTCTTGCAAGGTGCAGATTTAAGTTGTTTGGCTCTCCATTCATCATCAATTGATATCAAGGATTTGGCTTCATTTATTAAACTTTCAGGCTGGTTGCCAATATGGGGGAATCGCGCTCTAGTGTGCAGCCCTTGCACTGACCAATTTCATCGATAATGCGTATAAGATTTAAAATTCCTGCAGACTAATAATTCTTAATGATATCAGGTCTTTAATTAAGCGCTTCCTATCTTTAAATTTAAATAAAATAAACTGTGAGTAATGTGTCATTGGAATTCGTTTGAATTGATGCTATATGTGTGGAACATAACATCGTTCAAATGTCTGCCACGGTTTTACAAGGTGGAGTGCATTTTAAATGTCAAATTTTCCAATGTTCGACTTAAGAAAAAGTCCATCTCCAGGTGATTGTCCGTGCTGCTCAAAGGCACTTAGCGCCGTCTTGTTGGAACCACATGTCGTCGCTGTTCAGAGCATTCTATTCAAATGGTATTCGTATTCTGTACATTCTTCCAAACAGCACAAATAGAGTTGAATGAGTATAAGCGTGGTCATGGGAGCCCTTCTTCTGATTGATTTACTCCAGTTTCAGACGGGAATAAGGACCAAACCCTTTGAGACTGTGGTTTGTATAATCACAGACAAAAGCATGTATAATCACAGCACAAATCGATTGGCTGACAGTTCTCTCCTTAACCGTCCCCTAGTCTTAGTAATACTGAATGGTTCGATTCTGTGGTATACAGGTGGATTGATGACATGTGGTGGAACAAGTAAGGGCTATTTTCTAAGACTCACCTCCTTGAGGTTGACTCGAGATAGGAATGAAACCTTCTGGGCAGAGAAAATAAAGTCACATTCTGCTTGACCACAGATCAAGTTGGAATTCATTTCAATGCGCAGGTAGATGTACTCTCAAGGAGATAAGATTCTATGACAGGGATTGGATATGAGAGCGGCAATATTTAAATCTATAAATCTATTTAAAATTAATGCGAGAGCGAAAGTCAAAAATTTTACGTGCCAGCGGATCTGAGTGCACAAGAACATTTTTCAGGTAACTTATTGAATATTCTATATATTTAATATTCAACTAAAGTGGCATGTTAAGATCTTAGTGTATGTTAGAGTTTCTGACAAATCAAGAATCATCCATAGGATATATGTATATAGGATTGCTCCACATAACATTATGCCAATTTATGGGAATTATGTAAGAGAAGTTACAATCCACTCTCAGGCTAGGGTTTCTACAAATGACTCAAATATTTCAAATAATTTTAATTTCATTTGTGCCAACTTGCTTTTATACAGAATTTCATGTCTAAATGGAATTTCTAAGGAATGTATTAAAATATTTTACATGTGATTGTTGATTTAATGCTTGATTAATTATACGAATATTGGAGTAAGTTTATCTCCATAATTTAAATGCTTCGTGAACTCATTTTTATTTTCTAGTTGGAAAATGTAATGTCGAAATTATAAAAGCAATGTTAAAGTGGTATAAGTGTCTATTAATTGACATGTCTGAAGTATAAAGTAAATAAAGAACAGAAAGCAAAATACTGCCCTCTTGCACACCGGCCACCATCGGCAATAACTTCACTACACTTATTTTCAATTTAATACAATGTTAGATCTTCATTCCAAAAATTGCTTTTCATTGTTGACATTATTGAGGGGTTTGTTTTTCCGCCTGATTGGATATTAGAAGTTTTTGAAAAAATCTTAGATATTGTTGGTATGACTCTGCTTTTGTCTATCCTTATCTGGTATCCTTTTAATTAACGAAACTTTACACTTACAAGGGTAATACTGAAGTCGTAAAAAGCATTAAAAATCAATATTTATACTACAATGTATGTACTAGGATCCTTCTTTGTATTGCTGTCAGAAATGATTCTCTGATCCTTTGGAAATTAAAAATTTAGGAGTAGTGGTAGTATATAAACAACAGGTGGCAAACCAGTCACATATTCGAGATAATCAAGATAATCAACGAAAAACTATATTTCTAAATAGATTTCTACTTGTACATTATAATGAATAATTTTTCTCTAACGTAGCATCGACGCCATATTTTATATGTGATACCGTCTTTTGTGAGTCCAACAGTTTTCTGATCCCTTTAGTAAGAATTTATGTTAGGGAGATCTATGCCACTACTTTCGAACTCTTCTTATTTCAGAAACTAACCTTTTCAATGTACAGAGCACGTTTTGAGATGATTCTGTTTATTTCCCTTTCTTTTTCTTTCGTTTATTGTTCCCATTTATCCTATCCTCTGTATGTTTCACTCTCTTTCTATTTTCTATTGCTTAATAACACAGCCCTGCAAATTTGGACTTTTTTGGTGCAAATAAGATGGCTCCAGGTGTTTCCGAAGGCATTCAAGTAAATCTGATTAATTTTTAAGGACCTCCGTAATGTGTTTCTTTTTCTCTTGCACCCTTTGACATGAACCCACTTTAACCCCTACTTTAAGGGTCCATGCAATCAATTTGGCTTTGGGCTCATTTTAAAGAGCAAAGATCAATTGTCATTTTCTGACAATAGCGATGTCTCTAACACGTCAGTGTTTAGCTCTACAATTTTTCAAAAATGGCCAAAAACGCTATTTTTATTTTTTTTTTATTTTCTTTTTCACGAAAACCTGACGTGATGGAAAGTTTTTGATTCGTTTTCAGCTCGCAAAATTCCTTCGGAAACACCTGGAGCCATCTTATTTTCAAAATCCATGCAGGGCTGTGCAATCAGTTAATGTCACTTTGTTTTGAAGCATTTCTCTGAAGATCTCTAGAACGAACCGTTTCAGAAGTCTGGATGAAGGCGATTTATAATTAAGTGTACTTATTTCGATCTTTTTTTTTTGTTGCAAGTTAACTTCACTTCATTTGATCTCGTCATTTACTCTCGTTATTCTACTTGTTTCCGTTCGAAAATTCAAAGCAACTCTCATGTATGAGAAGTGCCTCGAAGTCTATGTTGAGGTTTCTAGAACTCAATCATGAGAATGTGAACGTGCTTATAAATGACAATTTTATTGCCATTTTTCATAGTGTAGCACACACTTGACCCAGTATTTGGGCCGAATGAATTGAGCGTAGTTTGCCAATGTTTTCTGTTTCCACTCAGCCTGAAAGAATTAATTTTTCCAGGTAATTCTGTTTAGCATATTTTAGTGTTTTGGTCTTCTTTATTGCCGAAACTATTCCCGCCCGGTTAGTGTACTATCTATTGACGCGTGAAATGATTGTTGATGCTACAAATGACCGGTGTTTGAAGGACTCTTGCGAAGTACTTCTGCTATCTCTGCAACTGTTAAGTTTGCCTTGTTAAGAGTGTCAGTGTGATGATCATATCCTCAAATTATTCCAACAGAATATCCAAAGTGAAATGATCTGTGTGGCACTTAGCATCGTCGTGTTAAAGCCACATTGCGTTGGTTTCTATATTATACAATTCAAGCCAAGAATAGTTGGTAATCATCGACCTACAGAGCTTGCCGTTGCCAATGGTGAGCTGTGGCCAACGACATTCTAAAAAAAATTTGGACATCAGTAGCCGGGGAAAGAGATTTGCATTGTTAGGCATAAAATTTCGTCAGCGAAATGTTTTTAGAGAAGGTATCCTTAAGCCTCTATGGCTTTGTATGCTTGAGATGTTGCAAGCAACTGCTGAATTGTAATCAAGATTCTTGTGATCTTTCTGGAGGTTTTCTTGTACGGATTGAAATTGAAATTCGGTATGAACTTTTGATTTCACTCAAGGCATTTGTAAATCCCAAATTCAAACGGTGGCCTTCACGTGTCCTCACAACGGATTTTTTTCTTTTTTTAAAGGTTTGTGGCTTGGCTTAGTCTCCTTAAGAATGCGCATGTCTTCAAATGGTTTGAAAGGACATTCAAATAACTCTCTTCTTGCACTCCATTGTACTCTCAGACATGTTGCAGTAGTTAATTGATGTGTTTTTGTTGCTAGTAAATGTTGTGTTTTGATACAATTACAACAAGGACTACAGGAAGCAAAACAAAAGCACAACATGCTACACTCCTACTAAAGTTTTCATACTCTTTATGAGTATGATGCTAAAATTTAACATTTCGCTAGAGGCTGCCATGAAGTTGTAAGCGTTGAAAAAATAAATGTTAAGACGGATGTAAATGAAAAGAGCAGCAGCAAAAACAGAAAAATAGAGAGAGAGAGGCGATAAGGAAAAATGAGAAAAAAATATCAAACATGTGAACAAAAAACCGCAACACAAGTTGTTAAATGAGTCAGTCTTGTATGCGAAATCAACGCGTTAACAACGCGTTCGAGTAAACAGCGGTTGGTATAAAACGTTGACGATTTTTAAAAGATTTTTTCAAACATTGTCTGTGTAACGTGAAGTGAGAAGTTTTACGAGAGAAAATTTTGTTTAAAAATAATTTTTAGAAAAATAAATAAAAGGAAGGAAGAATGAAAAAATATTCTGTTTTAAAAATATAAAAAAAATAAAACCCTACCTGCAATTAAAGGGTTAAAAAATGTTGAATGAAAAATAAAAAATCATAATAATCTGTGGTATTAAAATCGTTTAGTGCTCTTCGCCAGCTAGAGTGTGGGCATAACACACGTAAAAAACCTTTGTCATCAACAGCAAAAGCAGCAGCATCATCATCATCATTTCCGAGTCTAGAGTGTTGATACAAGTCATCAGCACGAACGTTAGCAGCGTTACTCCCTTGGCACGGATGCCGAGTTTATACGGCAAAGGCATATGAGATAAAAATAGTATGTGTTGTTGTTGTTGTTGTTCTTGTTATTGTTAATTTTCTAAATTTATAACAAAAACGTTGTAAACAAAAACAAGCAAAAAAAAATGAGAAAAAAACTTTTTTTTTTAATATTTCTGTTGCACGTCTCCCCACAATATCAAGACGTACGTATGTGTTTACCATAAACCAAGTACTACGGGGTGTGAAGCCACATTCCTGGGGCAGGGTTAACCACTTAAATTTTTTATTTTATTCTCACAGTACTTGTGCAAACCATATACGCGTATATGTATGTGAGTGTCTATTAGAGTATCCTGTTGACCTATAAATTCATCAATGTCGGCACACATAAAAGGGGAAAAGCGTAAGGCAGTGAAAACGGAAAACAGTATAAAAAAAACCCTCAAACCGATAAATCTAAGCCACGTTAACGTTAATTATGGCACTCGTTTATCTGTATGTTTCATTGGCTTAAGTGTTGATTGTCCTAATAAGATTTCACTTTTTCTTCATTGTTGTTGTTGTTTGTTTGTTTATTTTGTTATCGAGTACGTTAAAGCTATTTGTTTACGTTATCCACGCTATAATGCATAGCCAAACCCTGATTTATTTATAGTTTTGAACTCCATTTAGAGGCTATCATGTAAATGGTGTGTTAAGCGTATTTTATATTGGTTGTGATAGCTGTGAGGCAATAAATTTAAATTATCAGCCAATATATGATAATGTACTGTAGGGTTAATGATGAAGGGGAGACGACATACTGTACTCATGTTCTGTTTTCTCCCTTTAAATAGAAGAACTGCGGATAATAAATGACGATCTTATGGTTCCACGAAATAGAAAACTTTAAATTTTTTGGCGGTAGCACAGCACATTTAAAACAGTTTTTATAAGTTCTCAGTGGCTGCGGTTGCATGTAAACGGACAAAATACATACATGATCGGATATTGCTACAGCGTGTAAAGCAGCTCCAAAATAAAATTCAAATTAAAAACGAGGAAATACCAACTCTTAGATATAATTTATGTTTTAAACCAAGTTTCATCATCAGAAAAATTATCGTCAGATGGGTTTATCCTAATGCAGCACACTGACGTCGAGAATTATTTTAATGATAGCAGAACACGTGAAACAGTTTGTAAATATCATCACTTATTACTCATCATCACGTTGACGTAGTCTAGTTAGTAAAGTGTTGTCTTATTAGACATGAGGTCTCGGTTCAAACACCAGGTCAGACATCTACAACTAAACGAAGTATGAAAAATTATTTCTTCGGCTACTTCCTATCAGCAGATTTCTGGCAAGAACTCTGAGAGAAATAAAATTGTCATGAAAAGTTTCTCAAAGATCTGTCGTTTGGAGTCGACTTTAACCTGTAGATCCCGCCAGGTACCTTAACGGCAGTTCTATCTCCGTTTATCAGAAGAGTGCAGGGAAGAAATTTTTTAAATTTCGTATTGAACAGACCCTTTAGTCAGAATTATGGTCTGCTGTCTCATAGACGCCATGTTGTGTAGGGCGAAATCTAAGGTCTTTCTTTTCCGCAGGAAAATGAGACTTAGCGCCAAGAAGCCAGTACATTCGTTTGAATTTCATGTCGATTTGTTTCTTTTTAGTATAAATATATACATATGTGCTTTCCATGCCAGCCTTTAGTCAAGATGAAGTCATAAATACTTTACTATTTTGTCACTACGAATAGCAATACCATTGAGGAATACCGTCAGGTAATCTTCTCTTCTTGTTCTAAAAGTTATGTGGCTTGATTTTATGTCTGTTGACCTTAATGTTCCACTTTATTAACCAATGATAAAAGAAATTAAGTTAAAACTTCTGAAAGAGTTTCAATGGAACATAAAAAGCTGTGTGTCATCTGTGTCATATGAGGGATGGCTTATCATTAGAGAAGATTGTGTTTAAAACTGGGCTAAGTACACTTTCCTGTGGTATTCCGGCTAACATATGGAACCAATTTTAGAAAACTCATTATTGACTTTCACGTAAGAACATCTATTATTCAGATATTCTGGTCATATAAATAAAATGTAGATGAAAGCAATGTTTTTAACTTGTGTAACAATCCATCGTTGAAGTCGCCATAGTCTAGTAGGTAGTGTGTTGGCTTATTAGACTGAAGACCCTAGTCCGAATCCCAGGTCAGACATCAAAACGAAATTATGAAATTATTTCTTCGGCGACTTCTTCTCAGCAGGTTTCTGGCAAAATCTCTGAGAGTAAATAAAATTGCCATGAAAAGTTTCTCAAAAAAACTGTCGTTCGGAGTCTACTTTAAACTGTAGGTCCCGCCACTCATGTATAAAATTAACGCAGACAACATAAGTGGTGTGAGAAGCTAGGTCGAAATCCTGACTGAACGGTTGTAATGACCAATTATGTTTGTAACAATTCATCGTGCCAAACTTTATCGAACGTTTGTTCAGTGTCCAAAAATACAGATAAGCAACACGTTTTGAGTGTATCTTGATAGGTTTATTATTGCAAATAACATTAACACAAGCGGCTTGTAAATAATCTTTTTGGCACTCTGTTGCAATTTCATAACGAATTAAAGACTTTAAGACTAAACCCGCTCCCGCGTGGGGTTTACCATCAGGATTTATATGGGATTTCGTACTTAAGCTCGTTGCTGAGATAAAAAAAAAGTCGATTAACTTTTCCTTCACGAAATATATACTCCACTTCATTGATTCTTTAATAACGCATTGTTCTTTTGTATAGCGCTCCATTTTTAATAAGCGGAATAAATATATGTGACCGCTTGTACAAAGGGATTATATTAGAAAAGTGCACTTTACCGAGGCACCCGTTGTATATCAACAGGACATTTTGGTGGATTTAACTGTGACTTCTGTAGGAGCTGTGGGTCTGATGGAGGAAGTAGACCGTCTTTTACCTTATGCGTCAGCGTCGTGCTCTAGTCAAAAAGAGTCGGAGATTTCTGACCTCTCATTTTCTGGCATCTTTGCCTATGCTCTTTAATATAAAAATTGGTGCTTTAGAATAATTTATTTCGGACTTAGAATGGTTTTTTTCTAGAAAACGGTTCACCCCGAATAGAGTAAATTATTGGCCTAAATGCTGGTCTAAGTGGGACCTAACAAAACCTAACCTAACTGTGATTGGTTTCTATTAATAGATTATATATAACTAACAAAAAATCCGAAACTGTCCTCATTGGCTGCAATTGGAACGGCTCTGGTTAGTAGAAATGATATCGGAATTTGGAATTTGGTAGCCTAGATGTTAGCAGTTTAACCTGCGATTGTAAGATTTGTGGGTGCGATTTCCTTCACCGATCTGATCTCTTACACCTTGTTAAATTTATAGATTGTTAGAAGAAAAAATGCTGACGATGTTTTAACACTGTCCAAAAGAAGCATAAACAGATGTCATCCCTTAAGTGTTTTGCCTCAACTGTACAAAACTACTAATGCATAATGGTGGATGATTGTCGAAACTTCAGGGTTATAATTGGAGGAGTCTTTTAATTACTTCTTCAACAGAGACAGTAGAAGCTGTGTTTAGGATGATATCAACTGTGAAATAGTCAAGCCAGTGAGTGCAGTTTTTTTGTAAAGTCAGTGACAATGAACCCTAGACTATTACTGAAATCACGTTAGAGAACGATATGGTGTACATGGATGCTGTTGCTTTTATATCGAAACATTATTTTGTAATAAGTTAGATGAAGCACTATATTTGCTGCACAGTTTATTCGAAAGTATCCGATGTCCTTAAATGACTAAAAAATATGTGAAAATATTTCTAATATCAGGTAAAGATGGTTACTTAATTTGCCAACATAACACTTTAGTCAGGATAACAACCTAGTTTCTCACACCACCTATGTTGTGTGTGAATTTAATCCATGAGTGGTGGGACCTAGGGTTTAATGTCGTTTCTGAATGGCAGATTTCTCATTTCAGCAGAAGTAACTAAAAGAACTATTTTTTTTTCATTTTATGGTTTATTTTAGATGTTTAAGCTGAGAGCTTGGACCACTGACCCTCTCTAATAAGACTATTTTGCTTTTAATAAAAAAAATAATCGTCTTATTTCTTAAATGGCTTTATGTAGTGCGCGCCATGCCCCTAACATGGCCACAGGTTCTTTAATTCTTTTATTTTTTTGGCAATATTCTTTTTTAATTTATTTTAATCTAACAAAATTATTTGTCAAAATAATAATTATTTTAGTCTGTTTGCGGTTGATGGCAACAATAAAAATGAAAAATATAAAAAAAAATAAAACGAATCTGAAGATTGTTTAGCCATAGTCAAATAAATAATGAATTTCAAATTGAAATTGAAATTAATTAAAAACAAGTAAACAAGGACCTGTTAATGATTCTTTTTCTTTTTTGTCCGAGAAATTTTTTTTTTTTTTTGGTTTAGAAACAATCAAAGCAAATTCTCTGTTTCAGAATGAAAAGGGTCAAGGTTAAGTGTTCTCCTTTTTTTAGAATGGAGGCAGAAGTCATTTAATTTTAAAATGAAAACATTGTTTTTTATGGTTCTTGTTCGTTACTGAGTGAAGACCATACAAGATTTAAAAATTCCTATTAATTACCCGGAGGTACAAGGAAACATGGTAGGATGTATGAATTAATTTTAATTGTTGTCCTTAGAGTGAAGATAACTATGTTTACTATTAAATGTTGACTTTTACCAAATTAAATGAATCAAATAAGATTAAAAAATGTTCATTATTTTGGGAGGTTTAAAAATGAAGAGTCTGCAAACAAAAATTAGAAAAGTTTGGACTATAAGATGGCCCGATGGCCCAGTTGGTAGTGAACTAAACATCAAGTGCCGAGTTCGTGTGTTCGATTTCCAACAGAGCCTATGGATGTTTGTGATTATCTGAATATTTGTCTGACATTATATCTGATTACTTGCAACAGAAAAAAGAAAGTGAGAATTATTAATAAAAACCAAATCACGAAGAAAAGTGACGAAGGATTCACTGGCATTAAAAAAAGAAAAAAATGTCGCACATTACCCATTCTCTTTCCTTTCTCTTATAAACTATCCTTCATATATTCCAATACAATGCACTCATCTCCTGAGCTTTGGTCTCAAAAAAAAAAAAAATAATGTCACTATTGTCGGTGGGTGTGTGGACTGACATTGTGATGTTGTATATAATTTATTTGTATTTTGTTGCAAATTTTTCTTTAAACGCTCAATTGTTAATAGTATAGGAGCGAATGAATACAAAATGCTTAAAGTAGGGGCGCTTGGAAGAAAGTGTTAAGGCTCTTCGAAATCCAACAAACGGATTGTTAAGTTTAAATAATTTTGTAAGTAAATATAAGACCGAATTATAATTATAACTGTCGTGAAACAGCTCGTTGTGAGTGATTTTCGGCAAAGTATCGGATGTACCAGCATAAAATGAGTGTGGTTTTGTGTAAATAAAACACAAATTTTTAATGGGAAAATAAAAATCATTTTATTCAAATTATTGGCCATTGCTGGCTACACATTTCTTCCATCTTTCAGGCAGTTTGTGGATTCTACACCAAGAAAACTGTTCGCCTTTTGAAGCAAACTAATTAGTCAAGCAATTTTTGCCTTCCTTGAAGGAATCGAAGTGCTCCTCAGCGCTCAGCCAAAGCGTGTCCCATTGATGGAAATAAATAGTAGTCGGAAGGAGCCAAGTTCGTTGTATACAGCGGGTGGGGTAGCCACTCCTAGCCTAATGCGTTGATTGTATCCTGAACTGGTTATGCTTTATGTGTAGGTGCATTGCCATGCTGCAAACTTATATTACAGTATCTGTGGCTATTTCTGATTGTTTTTCAATCAATGTCTAGTCCAAATTAATCATTTGTTGTCGGTAGCAATCTGCATTAACTGTTTCACCAGGTTTTAAGATCTGGAAGTGCACCACACCTTTTTAAGTACCATCAGACACACAACGTTGTCTTTTTGCTGAATCGATCCGGGTTTGCAGCCTAAGTTTTTCCAGATTAACTCATGATTTTTTCCGTTTAGGATTTTCAAAATCAACCAATTTTTTATCGCTATTAAAAGTACGATGCAACACAGATTTTTTAAGCAAACTTCACAAGTGGTTTTTCGGTTTTTCAACTGCCTGCCTTCATGATGCATCCATTGTCCAGACTTTGAATCTTTCTCCATGGTTTTTTAACAGTCAGAAATTTTTTGTTACGTAACATTAAAGAATAACTTGTTTCTGACTAAAAGTCATCTTCATTTAATTGACTTTGAGATAATTGGTTCTTACAACTCTTCAGTCAGGATTACGACCTAGCTTCTCATACTACTTATGTTATGTGAGCGGGTCCTACAATTTGAAGTCCATTCCGAACGACAGATTTTTGAGAAACTTTTCATCGCAACTTTATTTACACTTAGAGAGTTTTTGCCAGAAATCTGCTGACAAACAGTCGCCAAAGAAATATTTTTTTCATAATTCGTTTTGTTGGAGAGGTCTGACCTGGGGTTGAACCGTGGTCTCACGTCTAATAAGCCAACACACTACTTACTTTCCAATATGGAGTATAGGGCGGGTGATTGGAAAGTTCAGATTTAAAAATGCAATAAAACAAAAACGGTTGCAAATTTTTACAAATTTCATTTTTTGTTGTGAAGTACAATGTTGTGAAATAGAATATTATTTCATTCATATGGCTGATTCAGCTAGCCTCAAAGTACCTCATTCGATCGAAGCATATTTCGTGCACTTTCTCTAGTGTATGGGGTCGTATCTTAGCAATGGCATCACGTATGTTGGCCTTCAAATGTGCAATTATCTCTGGTTTGTCAGCATAACACATTTCTTTAACGGCGCCCCACAGAAAATAGCCCAACGGTGTCAAATCGCAGATTGTTGGCGGGCAATGGATATCACCATTTCGGCTAATTAAACGGCCATCAAACGTTTGACGCAATAAATCGATTGTGGCATGAGATGTGTGGCAAGTTGCACCATCCTGTTGAAACCAAACATCGTTCACATCCATACCATAAAGAGTGGGTACAAAAAAAATCGGTTATCATGGTGCGATAGATGTCTCCATTGACCGTAATGGTTTTCCAAGAAATATGAGCCAATGATGCTTCCGCTCCACAAGCCCCACAATAATGGGTGTATTGTAAGACCACGTGTGGGTTTTCTGAGACCCAAATGTGGCAATTTTGCTTATTAACGTACCCACCAAGATGAAAATGAGCTTCATCCGAAAAGATCATATTCTTAGCTAAATCGATATCATCGAGCAGTTTCTCGATGGCCCAATAAATCTCAACGTTGACAAGCGTTTCATTACGTTCAGTGGAGATAATATACTGAATATCGTGACAGAATAGAATGACATAGGTATTGCCAAATTCGAAATAACCGAAGGTTCAAATTTAACCCGATAGATGGCCGACCCATTATAATGACAGATGTCATCCCCAACAGAAAGAAAGTTAAGGCTCGTTCACAATAAATGTTCCCTATGGAGACATTTGCATCTTGACACTAACTTCTTACCGGTACACCTAGTACATCAAACACTCCTGACAAACAATGTCGTCTTAACGAATTACTTTTACTGCAGATTGTCGTAAGTGACTTATTTGTTATCACTACGCTTTCTCTGTTTTTTCGTACTGTTCCTCAGATGGACATTCAAGTTATAAGGTTGCCTGGCGATAACTAATATTTTGCAATCAGTATTATTCAAATGGTTTGACTCATGAGCATTTGAAATAGTGCTTTAAGATGTTCAAACTTTAAAATTGTCTTCATATTGCCAACATATCCGCTTTAATATGTAGATTAAAGAAAAACTGAAGGCCTTAAAAAAGCAATAATCCTACGCTACCACCGTATTGTAAGTGGTTTAATAATGAATATGAGTTGGTTGGAATACTTTTTTGTTGAATGTTTTTCTAGGTTCTATTTTAGTAAAGCACTTAAACTGTTTAATGCTCGTATTTGCATGAAGATTTTCTATTTTATCTTGGCTTTTTAGCATATAAATCTACGTTCGTTTTCAGTTTTTTGTTTCCAGTTTTTTTCTAAATTTTAACATTTTTTTTTTTTTTTTTTGTAATGTTGCCTTTGTTATTAGAATGTGTTCCTTAACATGTTAAAGTAATTGTACGAATGGTGCACAAGAACAAGAGCATTTGTCCCCAACCGTAACGGAGAAGAAAATTTTGTAAAAAATAAGACAGAAAAAATAGGGAATAAATCAAAGGAAGATAGATTTAAACGTGGGCACAGCATAAGCAAGCGAAGAAGTTGTTGCTGTTGTCTGTTAGTATTACAGTTATATACGCGCATACGTATGTACACGGAGGAAAACATATGGATTATGCATGTAGTTGTAAGCAGATATTATCAACACAGTTACAAACATCCACATAGCAAACCACATATGGCTCAGTTTATAATAAATACTTTTTGCAGTTAATAAAATAAAATTAAAAACAAAGAAGAAAAAGAGAAAATATTTCACTAAATAGGTCCTCCAATGAAATTGTTTCACTGTAAGTTGAGAGTTTAATCTCAAGCACGTAATTTTTCAAAGCACAGAATTAAATATTTTGCCGTAATCTAGCAATTAGACATCGGTCTGCCATCGTGAAAAGGGAATATTTGTTACGGCGATTCCCGGTCTGCAATCTTCTGGGAAAATCTCTAAGGGTATGAAGAGAAGAGGCTTCTGCAGTTGACCTTAAACTTTAGGTTTGGCTACTCTGGAATAAATAAATTAGCCATGCCGTAATACTAAGTAGATGTAGCCGTAGTCTAGCAGGTAGTGTGTTGGCTTATTAGACTTCAGGTCACGGTTCAAACCCTAGATCAGACATCTCCAACAAAACGAAATATGTAAAAATATTTCTTCGGCGACTTCCTCTCAGCAGATATCTGACAAATACTCTGAAAGTAAATCAAAAATGCCATGAAAAGTTTCGCAAAAATAATTTGTCGTTCAGAATCGACTTTAAACTTTAAGTTCCGTCACTTACGGTTAAAATTAACACACACAACATACATAGATGGTGTGAGAAGCTAAGTCGCAATCCTGACTGAAGTCTTGTAATGAGAAAAGTATTCGCCTTAATTTTTATCTTTCTCTTTAATTCTCGAGATTACTCTGCAGATCTTCTTTATGTTATTACGGTATGCTAGGCCTACTGGAAACACTCTAAATATGAGGTTATATATCAGTTAACGATCCAGTATTATTCATAGATTTCTAGATGTTTTATTTTCGTTTTACTTGATATCATGAATAAATAATACTGCTGTGGTTTAACATCACTGTCTTACTTACATACATAATTGGTCATGGCAACCCTTCAGTCAGGATTACCACTTAGCTTCTCATACCACTTATGTTGTGTGTGTTAGTTTTATACATGACTGGCGGGAGCTACAGTTTAAAGTCGCTTCCGATCAACAGATTTAAAAAGTTTTTATGGATATTTTTATTTACTTTCAGAGTATGTATGTGTGTATGCATGTGTATATGTTTATCTGCAAACAAACTCTACATTAATATATAATATACATTTTTGTATTATATATCCAGATGCAGAGATTAGAGACAGACTAGTCTAGTATACAACATCGTTAGGAATGAGCCCCCGATTAATCGAAAAAGTATTAATTGTAATACGTCGCGTGCAATAACCCATATATTCAATTTCGCTTTTAATATAATCATGTTGAAATGTACACATACAATACATACGCATGTGTATTATGTGTTTTTTTTTTTTCGTTTGGCATTATTTTCTTATTTTTTTATATTTTTGTATTTCTTTTACATAGGCTCCTACTCTTACTCCCCCTATGAGAGTATTTATCTAAATAAACTCATGCTCATACAATACATTTAAATGCTCTCACTTACCACCTACAATTGCAGGAAATTTACTCACACACACATCCATGTAAATAAACACAAACTTAATGAAATTCTCTTTCCTTTGTAAATAATAACTTGGCGTAGTGTCTTATTTTTTTTTTTTTGTTTTTCATTCAGCACCATACACTATAACGTGGTTATGGTAACGTGTGTGTGTCAGTGTGTTATTATGCTAATACGTATGTGCATGTATAAGTAAGTGAGAACATTTTGTGTGCAAATATTATTAAAGAAATTAAAATTTCCTCTTAAACTGATGATTTCTGATGCTCTCTCTCTCTTTCTCGCATTATGTGTGTGTTAGCTATAAAAGCCTATTCGTTTTGTTTTTAAAATTTGCTTTTTAAAGATACTTTGAAGGATTTTTATACGCATTCAAACAGAATAAGAAAAGCTGGCTTAATGTTGCGCAAGCATTAAAAAAAAAAATTCCAGAAAAGAGGGAAATTAACTTCTGATACTTTTACTTAATTTCTGGAACAACATGGTGGAATTCTTCCTTAATAGGCCTTTAAGCGAAAAAGTAATTATGAAACTTTTATTTTGTATTTGTCTTTTGTTAAGAGATATGTAATATATTGGGGTTTTTATTAAGCGCTTCCCATCTTTAATTTAAAAAAAAAACAAAATATATGTGAGATGTTCATAAGTCGTGAGGCCACGGTTCAAATATTTCTCCGAGAACTGCCTCTCTCAGTCGATATCCGGTAAAAACTCTGTGAGTGAAATAAAATTGCCAAGAAAAAGTTTCTTAAAAATCTGTCATTCGGAGTCGACTTTAAACTGTAGATCCCGCCACTCATGTATAAAATTAACGCACACAACATAAGTGGTGTAAGAAGCTAGGTCGTAATCCTGACTGAAGGGTTGTAATGACCAATTATGTTGTGTATGTATATGTGTATGTGAGATATCATGTAAAATTTTTATTCGTTTGTAAGTCTTATTGATGATATTATGTGTGGTGTGTAACATTGATCAAATGTCCGCCATGGACCGCACTGGGACTAGGTGGACCGCTTCCAAAATGTCAAAATTTTTATTGCGACTTGTTCATAAAACAGGCTGAATTTCTTCGTTGATATTGGTTCTGTTGACTTTGAGAAACGCTGTTGTTTGTAGCTTATTAGCACAGATGTGACTTAAAAAAACCCCACATGTCTAGAACCTTCAATTCTGGTATAAAGAAGTTGATAATCATCGGCCAAGCTGACGTCGTTCTTAAAGAATTATAGATCGAGTAGCCTGCCAGCCCTAAATCTACATAAAACAGTCACCTTTTCGAAGTGTATTGGACGCCCTTGGATCTCATGTGTAATGGTATTGTAACAAATTTGATAAAAATTGGTCAAGAGTTGTTTGACACTCACCGTTGAAGTTCATGTTTCGAAGCATTTTCGAGACATTTTTATTATATGCACGTGTTGTTCAATGTTGTACCTGTCCATGGTGTCTGAATAAATCACAACCAGTTTGATTACAAGTCATGTTCTAAATTGCTTCTCAACTCAAAAGCATCAACAAGATAAAGAAATGTCTTTATCGAAGAGAATATAACTGTAGCAGAGTGAATTCCTTAAAAATATGCCGAGATGCCTATTCGTCGTCATTCTCAATTTGTTGGCCTTTGTTCCTCGACTGCGTGAAAAATTTTTTATAAGAAGCTTAGGAGCCTGTAAAACATAGCTCGTATAATAATTAGTTAAAACCAAACGACGATCGTTTGCGTTGCATATTTGCTGATTGATTGGCTTTCCTCGAAAATGACCCGAAGTGAGAATTTCTATCAAAGCATTGTGTTTAGTGACTACTTCAGTAGACAAAATTGCCGTATTTACGTTAACGAATGATCGCGACATCCACTCTAAATTGACCGTCGAATTCAAACAAATGTTTCTTTCTAAAAATGAATCACCTTAGGTTTAAGGACAAGTACAATACCCAGTGATCAAAATCACCCATGGTAAATACGTCCTAGAAAAGAGATAGAGAGAGGATAGTGAAGGAGATAAGGAAATGGGAAACTAGAAGAGATAGAAAGGGAAGCATATAGGAAACGGAAGGAAAAAGATGGATCAGATACACATATGAGAGTGCGACTATAAGATTGATGCCCATGCACTTCTGTCTCTGCCGAGAGCCGAAACCTTCAGAGAAGCCCCTTGGCCCGGTTCCTCAATCTCAACTTACTAAGATTTGGACAGTTACAGAGAAGGTGTACGATAGTTTCCAACTCCTTTTCATGGAAAAAAAGCTTCAACATATCCGGCTGGGATCTGCTCCAGGTCCCTGGCTGCGATTTAATATCACAATATGCCTTGTAACAAAACTAATAACTAACTTCAACAAACCTGTTCTACCACTAACTGTAGCAGACCATAGACTCCTAGTTACATAAAATCTGACCCATCCATTGATGAGGCTGTAGAATTTGTAGCTTGGGGTATCAGGACCAACTATTGAGTCGCACTCAGAAAGTGTACCTATTCTAGTCTCCTTACCGTGTACACCGCTATGTGCTCGAATCCAGCATACACCGAGGCGATCTGGTCCAAAGGTCTCTTTTGCACTTACGAATAAGCCGTGGTTTACACCAGACCGATGCAATGTCCCTTAGGGCAGTCTGGGTGTAAACACAGATCACATAAGATTCCGAATTTAGCTGCGGTCTCAGTAGCCTTCAAGACGGCAAAAATCTTTGAAGTAGCTACAGACATTGTAAAATCACTTTCGAATCCAATAAGACGTCACAACTTGCCATATTGTGTACTTAGCCATGGATTTATTACAAAGAAAGTATTTCTAAAAATGGTGCAATTCAATGGCCCTCTCGTTTTGGATAACTTTCTTTGGAGATGTATAAAGTCTATGTCGACAAACCAGCAACTCTTAAAGCATTAAAAATCAATGTCAAACTCATCATTGGCAAATTACGACAGATTTGTTGAAAGAAGTAGTTAAAAGTACGATGGAAATTATATTTAAAAAGTAAACGCTATGAAATTGTCCACGAGCTTATAATAAAAAAATTCATTCCAATAATATTTCTGTCTTGTGTTATAATTTTAAGTTCTCAAGTACTTAGAAAATATATCAGTTGAGAATTTAATATCACACCCGTAGCGTAGGTAGTGCGTTGACTTATTAGACAATAGCTCTAGAGTTCACAGCTCTGCACTGATATCGTGAAAAAAATATTTCTTACATCAATTCCCGCTCTGCAATCTTCTGAGAAAAGATATGAGAGTAACTTATTGCCAAGAAAAGGCTTCTTCCGGAATGAGTACTATTGCTTGGTCACAAATTATCTGAATTTTTTTAACTTATTTATGCTGTTCTATTATTATTTTTTTTTTTTGGCTGGTAATAAAAATATTATCTCGTTATTATTTTTAATAAATTAAAGTTCTGCCATCAGTAGCGAACCGTAAAATGTAATGCAAAAAAAAAAATTCATTAAGAATTCGAGGAAAGAAATAAAAATCCTATCTAGGCTCTAATGAAATAAATATAATTGTTGTACATCTCATATTATGGTGAATATTATTTATTTTTAATACAAAAACAACAAAACAAAACAAAAAAGGAATTCATTATTAACCAATATTTCTGGTATACCATCTGGTTGACCCAATTGTATCTCGTATTGTAATACAATCATCATTAAATAACAGTCACACAATAATAGTCTGTTTCGGTAGGTTTATCGCATAGCCTCGATACCAATGTGTAGGTGAGTATATTTTACTATAGTAATCGTAATAATAACGTGGTAGCGATAGTATTACATGTGTTTGGTTGTTATTTGTTTACTATTGTTTACTATTTTAGTATATTTATGGTCTTTGGTTTTTTTTTTTTTTTCTATGGCAATATTTACTTTTTTTGGGTTAATTTTCGGTCTCATAAAATATGACAATATGATGCCTTTTTTCTTATATTTCTTAATTTTTTTTTATTTCCTTATTCCGCATATAAAAGAAAGTAACCGGCAGCAATGATAACAAGTTCATGCTGTAAATATCGGGTAGGCCATCTATCGATTTAAATTTCGTCTCGCATAAGTTATCATAAATAAAGCAATGTCCAGTAATAACTCTAACAGCAATACTGAGCATGCTCCTTCGGAGTTTGAATAGACTTTCTGTGAGCCCTCTATCAAGATTCGTTTGGATTTCCTGCTCGTATCCAAAGCCGACCATATGGCGGAGATAGAATTCATACTTTATTGTCAACTATAAACCAGCAAGTTTACAATGTGGAGAACTCATCTGAGAGTTCGATAGTAAGGTTACAGCTGGCCAATTTATCCATCCCGTTCTTAAAGAAATGTAGACCGATGGCCCTGCAAACCCAAAGTCCACTCCAAAAAGTGCGTTTTTTAGGATGAATTGGATGCTCGAGGATTTCAAATGGATTTGTATCGTCTACATTCGGTAATTTTGTTTGTTCACAAACCCATTCGTATAGAAATCGGTGCCGTCATTGACGATGCTTTTTCTATGCAAAGCGGGCGGTACGTTGCCCGAGAAGAACACCTATTTTAATAAAACAATTTTATCATTTGCATATGGTATCGATCATCTATCGGTTTAAATTTGAACCATCGGTTATTTCGAATCTGTCAATCCTTATGTCGTTTTATTCTGTCACAAATTATCTCCAATGAACATAATGAATCAGTTTACGATCGAGCAACGTTGGGATTTATTGGAAATTTATTTCCAAAACAAAGATAATTGCTCGGTAATTGCTCGAAAATGTCGTACAACATTTTGTGACAGAGAAGAGCCAACATTGCCCGGTATACACAAATTTATTGCTAAAATTCGTGGAACCGGTTCGTCGTTAATGCGCCAAGACGTGAGTATGCTCGTAAAGTGCATACACCCAAAAAGCTGTGGCTGAGAGTGTGCGTGAGAATCCATCAACTCGTCATCTCAAGAATCGAACATTTCACGCACCAGTTTACGTCAAATTTTGCGAAAAGAGCTCGGTATGACGCCTTACAAAGTCCAATTGGTTCAAGAGTTGAAGTCGCATAACCATCCGCTTCGTTTTCGCCTCGCTAAATGGGTCAACGAGAAACTGCATGATGATGTCAATTTTGCCACAAAAATTATCATTTCGGATGAAGTTCATTTTCATCTGGATGGGCGCGTTAATAAGCAAAATTGCTGTATTTGGTTTTCAGAAAGCCCACACTTGGTCTGACTGTTTGGTGCGGCTTGTGGAGTGGGCCATATTCCTTCGAAAATTAGGACGACAGAACCATTACGTTCAAGGGAGATACCTATCGCACCATGATAACCGATTTTTTGTACACGATCTTTATGGTATTGATGTAAACAATGCTTGGTTTCAACCGAATGGTCCAACTTGCAACACATCTCATGCCACAATCGATTTATTGCGTCAAACGTTTGATGGCCATTTAATTAACCGAAACGGTGATGTCAATTGGCCGCCAAAAAGCTGCTATTTGACACCGTTGGGCTATTTTCAGCGTGGACGCCGTTAAAGAAAAGTGTTATACCGACAAACCAGAGACAAGTGAGCATTTGAAGGCCAACGTTCGTGATGCCATTGCCAAGATACACTCGAGAAAGTGCACGAAAATTGATTTGATCGAATGAGGGGACAGCCGCGAAAGATAAATTTGGCAAAATTTCAAATCGTTTTTGTTCCATAGCTTTATTAAATTTAAACTTTTAATTGCCCACCTTTTATAAAATGAATAATTCGTATAGACTCCCATATATGTACATACATATGTATATTCAATATATTTTGGTATGAATGTGAATCATTCAAAAAATCAATAAGAAAATGGGTATTTTGTAGATATGATACATGAACCACATCTGAATCCATGACATGTAGTTGATGAAGTTTGTTTATTTTGTCTTTCTCTAAACAACATTGTAAACATTGGAGATTTTAACAAAATTGCTCATGAAAACTATTGTTCTTTTTGTGTATTGGTTCTTTCAAAAGGGACTCTCGAACAGTTGATAATCCCCATCTTAGTGAAGCTATATCTACGAAATTGCATACTTATATACAGACATACAACAGTCGGGACCTTGATTTTCATGAGTGATTTGATTTTATACATTAGTGACGGAACCTGCAGTCTAAGTTCGACTCCGAACGACAGAATTGTGAGAAACTTTTTCATGGCAATTTTATTTACTCTCAGGAATCTAGTGAGAGGAAGTCACCGAAGAAATATTTTTTCATATTTCGTTTTGTGGCAGATGTCTGACCTGGGGTTTGAACCGTGGCTTTACGTCTAATAAGCCATGACACTACTAGAGTTCGGCGACTAGTGGCCAGTTATTCAAATTAGTTGTCAAATCAATTGTAATTTTTTCAGTTTGTTTTGTCAAATCATCAGGGACGACAGGGATTGAGAACGACGTGTGTCCCCTTTATAGGGTCTGTAGCTGTTAGCAAGCGGACCTTAATTTTCATTGAAAAATCGTCTTCAGCGATAGTGCCCATTTCTGGATAATTGGTTACATGAACAAAAAGAATTGTCGTATTTGGGATTATACCAATCCACATGAGATCCAAGAGCGTCCAATGTATACCGAAAAGTTACTGTTTGAAATGGATTTTGAACTGGAGGCATCATTGGTCCATAGTTCTTTCAGAACGACGCTGGCCAGGCCATCGCTGTCAACGGCAATCATTATAGGCCTATGATTACCAACTTCTATTGGCATAATTGGATAAACTAGACTCCAATGACATGTAGTTTCAACTGGACGGTGCTACGTGTACACAGCTTATGCCTTACTGGATATTCTGCAGGAAAGGTTTGAGAGTATTCCAACCGATATCATGCGTTTGGACACCGTTAGAAATTTTCTTAAGTCCACTGTAATTTGTAAGCTACAAATCAAAACCAATATAACCCATGCCATCGGTCAAATTCAGTCAGTTTCTGTTTTGGACAATTTGACCTTTCGGATGTGGTCTACGTAAAGGAGCTGTGTTCGACATTTAAACGATGTTTTATTCCACATATAACGGCATCACTAGGTCTTTCAAACGCATAATAAATTCTCAATACATCTGTTTTAGCCGATTTTATTATAAATGCGCACACATTATCAAACAATGTGATATTAATGGCTGACAACAATCCACATACATACATGCACTGTTTATAAATGTCATCGAATGGATAAAATATTTCTGGTCAAATGGTTAAAAGGTTATATGAGCTCATCAAACGGTTTGGCATTTACATATTTGTAACCAGAGTTTAATTAGACAGCTTTTATATGACGGAACCAGTAAAAAACTTAAACTAACTTGCATGCGTAATAAGACACCTATAATTGTTATGATGGCCTAGTCAGGTCTTTCAAAATCGACAAATACACCATAGAGAATGTATATAACTTGTGCGTGGTAATTATAACACATCAAGCGAGCACTTGAAAAATTAACGAAAAAATTGCTTCAACATCATTGTCAAAGCCGAGATAACTAAAACAAACTTTAGGTCAATTGTTCTTTTTATTTTTTAAGGGAGAATCCTGAGAATATTCATGTTATAGGACAGAAAGAAATCCAATGCTAATCGAAAAATATTTGGAGAAAATTTTTGGAGTGAAATAAAGTTTGGCTGTTAATCTCGTTTCGACCACTGAAATTGCTTGAGACGGAACTTGAACTTAAGTTTGAGGCATATATTCCGGGCCTTATTCTGTATAGAAAGCTGTCTTGCAAACCAAGTATTGAGGTTAGAGAAAAGTGGGGTCCGGGACCTAGTGACTCAGTGGATCCATACAACAATGGTCAGATCTATTTTAACCTGCGGGTGCGTAATGTATTGAGATTCAGTCGGTAGGACGAATATTTTGAATATGATATGGCGATTAAAAAGATCTGGCGTTATTTTTATGCCTGTTTCTGCGTCATTTTTATTGCAAGGGCTTGGCAGCTAAAATTGAAAGGCCTCCCTGTAGGAAGTCAAATTATACGGTCTCTGGGGCCACTACATGAGATGAACATGCACTCATATCGTTCGTGCACAATATCCACGCAATGTTGCACAACTGTGTGTTGAGTTGCGCTGTCCTGTTGAAGCCACATATCCTTGGCGTCCAGATCATTCAATTCAGGCCAAAACAAATTCATAATCATCGACCTAAATTGCTTGCTGCTAACAGTAATAGTCTGGCTAACGTTGTCCTCAAAGAAACGAGGACCAATGAAGTCATCAACCTGAAATCCATAACAAACAATGACTCTTTCTAGATGTTCTGCATTCTCTTGGGTCTTATGTGGATTGTTGAAAAATTTAATTCATCCATAAAAATTACTATTATTTCCACCATTCCTTAATAATTTCCTGCATAAAACTAATTTTAATGAGTTCAATTGATTTCAACATTTTCAAATTATTTAAAACGGTACGATGATTTTCTGAATCATTCAAGTGCAATTAATCGAATTAATCAATTAAAATCACATCCAGTGATATGCTTTTGAAGCTAAAGGAATACAAAACACGTTTAAACACATAACAACTGATAGTTATGGCACAAGCATTTCAAAATTTCATGACTACACTGTGTTGCAGAGGAAATTATGCAATCTGTTCTTATGTGGGATAAAGAAACTGGCTTTTTAATGCCATTTTTGCATTTTGAAAACTTATGATATTTTTAGCCGTAACATTACGAATTATATGTAAAGGGTTGTATGCATTCTTTACTGAATAGAATCAATAATTGCTACTTTAGGTTCGTTGTTAAGTTTGGAGAAAAATTTCAAGAGTTTCACAAATTTTTTGTTCTACTTTTCGATGTGTTATCCTTTTAATATCGAAATTTTCAACTGTATTTAGCGGCAATTTATTCACAATACAGTTCACGTAATTGTTTTTACTATAAAATACAGGATTATTATTTCCATTGCTATAGTCTTCGTACTACACCAATACGATCTATTATACTCTCCACAAACTTTATAGCGTATCCCTATATAGTTTGCTGCAAACCTTTTGCCCAAACAAAGTTCAGAATGCTGTTTGGTGAGAAATATGACAATTTCCTGCCTAGCGCTTGATATGCACTCAGTTGTTTCCACTGGGTAGCGTTAATAACTCGCGGGCTCGAAGACGTAGCGTCGTTTGAGAGTCTGAGGCATCATTAAACCGCACATCTTCAAGAACAATGAAAATCGCAATGGCTTACTGCTCTCTCTTGTTCTTGTTGAGTTAAGAGCTGTCGTCTAGTAGGTAGTGTGTTTGCTTATTAGACGTGAGGCCACGGTTCAAATCCCAGGTCAGACATCTCCAACAAAACGAAACATGAAAACAATATTTCTTCGGCTACTTCCTTTCAGCAGTCTTCTGGCAAAAACTCTGTGAGTGAAATAAAATTGTCATGAAAATGCTTCCCAAAAAATCTGTCGTTCGGAGTCGACTTTAAACTGTAGGTGCCGCCATTAATATATAAAATTAACGAATACAATGTTAATATTGTGTGAAGCTACGTTGTAATCCTGACTGAAATGTTCTAATGACCAATTCAGTATGTATGTATGTATCGTCTCAGAATAAAGATGTTGCGCTCTAGGCAACCTCCATTCTGAATAAGTGTATACTGAGTCTACAGTGTCTGGTCGAAAGACTGATTACCACTCTTAGATTACTTTTGGATAGTCTGACGCATGACCCAGATCTCCTCTTATTGTTATTTCCCAATAAACATTTTAATTACCTCAAATTCCCATTGTTTGGCAATAAGCTTTGTCTCCCTTTGCCTTAGCTTTCATTGAGCATACCTTTCCAAACATCCTCACCCACTTCACAGAAGGTTTCTAATTCTATCAATGACATGATTTGGGATCCAGCAGAAGAGCCATCGTACCTATCCAATATAGCTTGCCCAGACATTCCTATACTATCTTCGGTTTAACATCATAGCAGCCGAGTGCTTGAATGGCGACCATACTGTCAGATGGTATTCCTATGTTCTGTCTTGTACCCTTTTTCAAGTTGAAGATACTCGTGGGATACCCAATGGGTTCTGCGTATTTCATGCTTTGACGGAAAACATTAAAAATGATTTCGTATAGACAAGTGGTTATTAAATATTAATATATTGCTGTATCGAACTTACAATGGGCGCCTTTAAGGTTTCCAAAGTGGAATGCCACGAAGAGGTGTAATCTGGGCTTTGCTATGGAACCTTAATCTTAAGCCTTACCCACAACCGCGGAAAAAATAAGCTGCTAGATTAACGCTTACGCTAACGACTTGGCATGCTTCAACAGACAGAATTTCTAAATTTGGGACGATACCAATTCACATGAGAGCCTAGAATCTCCAATGTATCCCGAAAAAGTTATTGTTTTGTGTGTATTTTAAGTTGGCGTCGGCATAGGTTCTTATTTCTTTGATAACGATGTTGGCCAAGCCATCACAGTCGACGGCTAGTGCTATAGGTCTATGATTACTACACAGCTCATACCACATGGCATATTCTGAACGAGTAATGTGAATTTGTCCATCCAACTTGAAGGTGATTTGAACTAGCCACCAAGATCGTTTGATTTGAACCAGTTAGACTTTGTCTTGTGAGATTTTCTTGTGTCTTACGTTTATGCGAATAACTCATTAACCACAAAGGTTCTTAAAGTCAACAACGGTCATGCTATCGGTCAAATTCAACCTGTTTAATTCAGCATAGTCACTTGCTTTACCCAGAAAAGGTGTGACGTTGTTTGCTACATGATACAAGAATCCTCTTTTGATCCTGGTTTTATAACAAAAATACAGGACCGATGCTATGAAAATGGTTTACTTAGAGAACATCATCATCTAAATGTTCTCTAAAGGATCCATGCTCAAATTTGCAAATTCAATCTTTCGGAATAGGAAAATCTTACATTGCCGGGTTGCTGTAGTATTATACAGGCTGAAATAGTGGTTATAAGGTCGGACGTTTTGCCAATGTAGTATCAGAGTATATTGGATAAAGCTATACATTTATTTACTGATTGTAAAGCGGAGAGAGGGTATACATCACATTATCCCAGAATACTCTGTGTTTTTGGAAGAGTTAGTCAGATATCCAATGCCAACCCTCATATGAGCCTTTGAACATGGAGCATTGAATTTAAAAACAAAGCTAAGCTACTTGTAAAGGCGGGTGGAATAGAAAACTGAACTCAAACATTAAAGCAAAATGGCATAAAGAACCCGCTTATGAAGAGAGAAGATAGATCTGACCCCATGTGGATATAAGCAGAATTAGATTTGCGTTAAATCTGATCAAAATCGATATTATAAATTTAATAGCAATTTAAACTGTCGCGACTGTTGTCACCGAAATAAGAGAGTTGGAAACAATTCCTTAAATGGATAATGAAATGTTACCTTTAAACAATTCTGTAAGCCAAGGTTACTTCAAAATATCCTACTTTAAGTTGCTATCAGAGCTTGCGCCAAAAGGCTCCTGACGCATATAAAAATATTCTCTTTTCTTATCATTCATATTTAGTTTTTATTCGAAATGTGTTATCTGACTTTTAACTCATGGACTCTCAAGAAATAAGTCAACACTCTACCTACTAGACTACCATCGTATTACAACATCTTGCATTGCGAACATTCCACAATTTATTCATATTTTGTCTACGAAAAGAGCATTTATTTGAAGCATAAAATTATTTTGTCTTGACTGTTAAATTTGTAACACACCAACAATGTTTGCATTATGTTTACGACTGTGGAATATTCTACAAAAGAGAAATAAACGTTAAGTGTATGATGCTAAAATGTAAGGAATTTTTTGAAATGTAAGTGTTTGTACGTTATTTTAAGATGAAGATGACATTTAAAAATGCCTTTTACAGTGTGTCACAAAAAATAAAGCTATAAATTGAGATTAAAGTTCTTTTGAATTAAAAAATATGACCACCGATCTCATAGGCTAATTCAAAAGACAATGTTTTCTTTGCATATATGTACTTTCGCTCGTTATTAATGTTGTTTTCGCATCACGTTTCAATCACACTCGTACCATGGACCTACAGTTTAAAGTCGACTCCGAACAACTAATTTCTGAGAAACTTTTTCATGTTAATTTTTAGTTTACCCTCAGATCTTTTGCCAGAAATCTGTTGAGAGGAATTCGTCGAAGAAATATTTTTTCAGATTTCGTTTTGTTGGAGATATCTGAACTTGGGTTTGAGTCTCAAATCCAACACACTATCTAATAGACTAAGGCAACTCAAACTTCTCTAATACTTTTTCATAATATTGCAACTTCAGCAGACAACGTTGAATATAAGTTCCAATCTTTTCCCACTTGTCCACAATATAATAGCCTGTAATGCTCATTCTTTTGTCTTTAATTATCGCTAAAAGATTTTTCTAACACGACCACTTCTGAAAAGTAAGTTGCCATCAAAATGATTTGGCAATGAATGAATGTTGAAACCAACTGTCGTAAAGACATCTTATTTCGCACAACTTTGTGACTTTGTGATCATCATTACTCTGGATATACAATGTATTGTTTGTTGCATTTGCTTAGCTTTTTTAACTGTAACATCTGAGTCTGTATCCCAGCAAAACATTTTTTTCTTAACTTTAATTGTAATTCGGAAAGTATTGCATACGTAATGAATGGAATGGTAAATGGTTCCAATGATAACAGTTTTAACATGGTGTGCATTATGAGCACAGAGAAATCGATTATGAATGTATAATATATCACATGTCATATTAATGCTTTAATGTGTTAATAATAAGATGAATGAGTTTCGCTATATATTTCTAAAATCTGGAGTAAATGTAATATGCATCTCTGAGATGTGGTTTGATTCGAATGTTTTAGACTGTGTTTTTAACTTTGAAAATTTCAATATTTACAAATGCGATATAAAGTCATATGTAGCGGTGTAGCATTATATGTTCGAGCGAGTATATCGTCCAAAAGATGTTGTTGTTCAAACACTGTTCATCTTCGGACAGTAATTTATTTAGGGGCTGAACTTAAAGATCTCATCGACCTATTGAAACGTATATAACTTTATCCACCATTGAAACTTGGTTATGTACCAATATGAAAACATTTGATCTCCACGCGATTAACATACCAATTTCTACCCTCTCGCCGTAGTCTAGTAGGTAGTGTATTCGACGTGATCCCACGGTTCAAACTCCAGGTCAGCCATCTTCGACGAAACGAAATACATATGTAAATATATATCTCTTCTGCGATTTCCTCTCAGCAGATTATTGGCAAAAAACTCTAAGAGAAAATAAAAATTGACATGAAAAGTTTCTCAAAAAATTTATCGTTGGGAGTCGACTTTAAACTGTAGGTCCCACCCACCACTCTTATGTAAAATTAACACACATAACATGAGTCTTGTGAGAAGCTAGGTAGTAATCCTAAGTGAAGGTTTGTAATAACAAATTAGGTAAGTAAGTTCGTATGTTAATGAAAAAGCGGTTTTACATTTCTTCGTCTAATACAACGTAAAGCATAAGAGGTAATAAGGGGCAACCGTGTTTCATGTCGGTGTTTGTCCCGAATACTCTGCTATTTATTCCTTTGCGGCGGACTTGAAATTTATCATTTTAATGAATTGCTTTTGTCAAATTGATTTATTTTTTTGGTATTGCGTTTAGTTCCTTGGTTTAGTCGGTCCAGAGCATTGCTAAAAGGTTACAATTTCAACAGCCGACCGGATAAGATAGAAAATGCTTTGTGGAAACCTTATGCTCCCAAGAAGAATAATAAAATACGATATTCATCAAAGACTTCTGTGGCTTGGCACTTCAAACAGCTGGCAGAACCAACGGACGAGTCTGAGTGATAAAGGACAGGCGGCAATTTGGAGCGAGGGCACTGTAGGATATTGATATCATAATTGGTTAGGAGTGGATAGTTAGGACTTCCAGTGAAATATTTAGAACCCATACTGAAACTTGCAGGTATCTACCAAGCGGCACTTTATTCAGTTTATGCTGGGTCAGTTAGGCAGGAGGAATAGGGTTATCATTTGTTGGATGGAGACCCATGGTAATTAGGAGTAAAATGAGCTTATGAGGAATGGTGAAGCTTTCTGTTGAGTGGAAAGTGAAGGCAAGTTTAAACGAGATGGAGGCTCTTATTAAACCAGAGTAAATCTAAACCTTCGCTCGGTGATTTCGTGAGTCTTGCATCAGACTATAGAATACTAATTGGATTTCTGATCGGCATTTTGAAACGCAAAGAAAATATTATCAGAACAGATATCATCACTCCAGAAATGAATACTTGAAACCTGTGTGGCAGTAAAACATTTCGAAATGAAGCATTTTTATGCTTATGAAGTACTAGGCAGGAAGTTGAAAGCAGAGCAAAACTCGACTTTGCGTAGTACCTTAGTACATCGACACTACAATGCAATGCAAATTAATTAAATGGCCGATTGTACCTCTACTCCATTTTTTCCAGTGAAAATCTGATGTTTTGCTTTAGTTAAATTTACTCAGTACCTTAGCACTTTAATCTAAAAACAAAGTCTTCATTGATGTACTCGACAAAAGACTTTAATCAGGGTTTTGTTTTTTCTTACGTTCAACTTTTGTCTCGCACTGTACACATTGGCATTGTATGAAGGCATTTAAAAAAATGATGCTGCTGTCGATTACTTTTTTTTCTTTTAAATTTTTTCCAAGTGACGTACTTTTCCGTTTGTAGCCGGCGTAAATCGTTGTTATCTGAAGAGAAACGTTTTAAATTATGGCGTCATTAAGATTTTCTTTCGTTTTTGAGAGAAAATAATCTTTCAAGACATTTGTTTGGAATTAAAAGAGCTAAACTTTGATGTATTTTTTGTTCATTCTTTCAGGCAATTTTGTTGGTTGGTAAGAAAACTCTTCGAAATGTTGAAGTACAATGTACAATAAAAGATTTAATTAATTAATGTTTTTCTGTTTTTTTTTTTGTTGAAATTAGAATTTTTAAGCATCATTTTCTTGGAAAAAGAAGAAAACGGTCACCAGGGAATTCGATTCATTTCGAAAACGGAATACAAAAAGAAAAAATCAAATCAAAATCTATCTTTTCTTGTTTGAAAATTAAATTTTAAGATTTTTACTGTCACGAAAACACATCTAACTTAGTATGGGTGTGCGTGTGTATGTGTGTAACTGTGTGAGTGTGTGCTTGTGTCTCTAGGTTACGTATTAATATCCCTGAGTTGTATTCTTTTCCCGACTTTTTTGTTTTTTTGTTTCCATTAAAATCTCTTGAAATGTAAAACATTCTTCAGTTCATGCCGATTTTATTCTCTTTTCATCATTTTTATGTAATTTTTTTAATATTTTTGAAATGATTTTGTATTCAAGTGTTCTTTTTCTGTTTTCTTTCACTGTTTTCAAATAAAACATGGGACATTTTATCCCGCACATAGCTGCTGAGCATTGTTTAATTTCTATTTCTTGTGAAGCACTTGAAATAATAAAACATTTAAAGCAAAGGGTAGGAGATGGAGAGAGGACAAGATAAAGAGGCAGAGAGAGGGAGATAGAGAGAAAGTATGAGTTTTTTTAAATAATGTTGCATATTTTCAGGCAACGTTAAACTTAATACCGTGTAATCGAGTACGAGTTGTTACTTTTCGGTGGAAAGTAAACTTTGTGTGACAAGTTGTGAAACACGACTAATTAAATTTGATGTAAGCTTAGGTGTAAAGCACCAGACATTAGTATAAATTAAAAAATAGCTTGCGCTACAACAGAAACATCAAAAACACATACAGGTACAATTTACACTTTACTCTAGTAAATGCTGTTGAAAAAACATAAGTATTTGCATTTTGCATGGAGTCGAACCAAATAGATTCATATTAGTTTAGATGTAACCCCTATAGAGTTATAAAAGGCAGTAAATGGATAGATAAGGATGCAGGCTCAACCTAGGGAAAACTTTTCAGTACATGCATACATTATTGGTCATTATAACCCTACAGTCAGCGTTACGACCTAGTTTCTCGCACCACTAATGCTGTGAGAGTTAATTTTATACATGAGTAGCCGCACGCACGATTCCGAACGACAGACTTTTAAGAAACCATTCTATTTAATCTCAGCGTATTCTCACGTCTAATAAGCCAACACACTACCTACTACACTATGGCGACTTATTTTCATTTCAACTTTCCAATATGCTTTTTCTATAAAATCAGCTTTCAGGTGATAGTCTCTTATCATGCAGTGCATTATGCTATAACTAGAAAAATATAGTTTGTTAAAGAGCGTTGTATGGGTACTTCATAAATCGTTGCATTTTTTAAAGTCAAATATCATCGAAAAACTTTTTTTGTTTTTTAACTTAAATGTCCGCTTCGGCTTTTCTAGGTAGAGCACATCCAAAATATAAAAATTCCCAACAATCTAAAGCATATATCTCTGGAATCGATTATCACTGTGATTTTATGACTTCTTCGCATACACCTATATACATATATACATAAGTGGTCAATACAACCCTTCAGTCAGGATTACAACCTAGCTTCTCACACCACTTATATTTTGTGTGTTAATTTCATACATGAATAGCGGGACCTACAGTTTAAAGTCAACTTCGAACGACAGATTTTTTGTGACTCTTTTCAAGGCAATTTTTATTTTGCTCTCAGAGTTTTTTCCAGAAATCTGCTCAGAGGAAGCCACCGAAGTCATATTTCGTTTTTATCGAGATGTTTGAACTGGGGTTTGAACCGTGGCCTCACGTCTAATGAGCCAACACACTGCCTCTTAGACTACGGCAACTTCAATTCGCATACACCTGCGACTTAATAAAACCCCATAAGAAAATATCGAACAATTTTGGTGTGTAGTTCACATCACCTCGACGTAAAAAGACCACTCGCTCAAATCGCTCATACAGAATAGTCAATGTAGTTGTGCAGCAGTTAACGCAGAAAGCACATGCCGTTGGTATGCAAATTATCCAATTCAGGCCCAAAAAAAATCGACTTTAAGTGCTTGCCATTGACAGTGATGGCCTGACCTTACATGAATATAAACCAATGACACAACCCAAAATCGACACTAAACAGTAGCTTTTTGTGATGCACTGGACGCTCTTAGAACTCACGTGGATTGGTATCGTCCCAAACTCATATTTTGTTTGTTCACGTGCCCATTCATTCATTCAGAAGTGGCATCTTTCGCTTAAGATGATTTTTCAATGAATATCCTTACGCAACTCCGATCCTTTCCGTGCCAGTTCGTCTGACTTTTCGTTTCCTACTATGTCACAGTGCCCAGGATCCCAGTAGAGGCCGGTCTTGTGTCGACGTATGTGGTGTAGAGAGTCTATGCAAACTCCTGATGCCCTTTAATCCCACCCCTTTGATTGTTGCTTGGCTGTCCACACATTTGATCAATTTCGAAGAAGTCTGAATCCTGGTTTCAATTATACGTGCAGCTGGTTCAATAGCAAAAATCAACGTCTGAAATACTCTGGCCTAGTTATGTAATCTGTATGATCCGTTCAGAGCCAGCTTATCAAAATAATTCCCAGATCCAGTTTCACATTTAATTTTTGAGCCATTGGTGAAGATCGTTACATCACCATCACCGATGACAGCTTCAACAATCTATTCTTCCCTTGTTGGTGTGAGAGTTTCGTATGTTCTCTGGCACCATGAAGTTGCATTTAAAACCCAGGTAATTCTGTTCTACTTCATGCAGTATTGAAGCGTGTGCCGATCTATGAAGTATAATTCTTTAAAATGTTTCTATTGTTTTGCCAAGCACTGTATATAATATTTTCAGTATTTAGTAATAAAAGTAGTCAAAATGTAGGATATAAATATTTTTAAAATTCCGCCGGAAGTCGCCGAAGAAATATTTTCATATTTTCCGTTTTGATGTCTGACCTGGTATTTGAAATCGGGCCTTACGTCTAATAAGCCAACACACTACCTACTAGACTACGGCAACGCTTTTATTTATTGGCGCCTCAGAGTAAATAGTTCAACGGTGTGAAATCGCAGCTTCTTCGTGGACAATTGACATCAACATTTCGGCTAATTAAACGGCCATCAAACGTTTGACGCAATAAATCGATTGTGGCATGAGATGTGTGGCAAGTTGCACCATCCTGTTGAAATCAAACATTCTTCACATCAATACCAAGATAAATATACGCTTTATTCATAGAATTTAAACCGATAGTTGGCCTATCCTAGTCAGCAATGGCCAATGCCTCGAATAAAATGTTTTTTTGCTTTCACATTTAAAAAAGTGTTTAAGTTTTCCAAAAAGAAAATAAAAACTCTAATTTCATATCTGAACACCTGGTATAGGGTATTTAAAGACTGTAATTTAATTTACATATTTTGATATTTTTGCATCAACCCAATGTATGATTAATATTTTAATCGCATTAAAAATAACTCATACGCCACGTATCTCACAAACGAAGAATATTTCTATGTTTTTACTAACTGTAGACCGTGTACACCCTTTCCACATGCATACACACATGGAAGTACGAATCCATATTCTTTTTAGCCTCAAGTAATTTTTATTTGAACAAAAAGTAAAAAAAATTTGCTGCTAAAAGTTCATGGCTGGCAACAAAATCAAAGAGAAACTCCGTCTCCACTCTATTAAATTTTTTTTATGGTTTGTTTTTGTTTTTTGTTCTTTTTTTTAACTTAAAAAGGGACAAACCCTCTTAAGAAATTTGTAAAGAAATGAAAGGAAAACATTATTTAAGGACGACACAACTGACAGTAATAGTTGTTAATAAAAACAAAAACAATTTTAAAATTTAATAGAGGAAGGGGATCGATTTTGGGGTTTCGGACAATAATACTTTTTGTTTATGGGGGCTTTCTAAGGGTACTGACTTGTTAAACCATCTTTCCTTCTTTTATTTAATTTTCTTACTATATTTTAAAGTTTATTATGCCACAGGCAAATTATTTCAATTTATTGTTTTATTAGGAAGCAGGATTAAGATTATTACTGACCACAAACTGGTGGCCGAGGGAAATAAAATAAAGGAGGGTTGCTTTTTTACAAATCTTGTTTTCATATGCAGTCATAGAAATTTAAATTTAATAGCAGCTTAAGTACTTGTGGTACTTTTTTCTTCTCACAAAAACCGATTTAAAAGTTTCTACCTTTTTTTCATATGGTAGCAGGTGACTTAAACGTTCTGCTGTAATTTATTTTCTCAGAGAGTCCCTTTTAGGCACTAAGATCTCTTTATTGTGAAAGTACTGTAATTTCAAAATACTAAATAACATAATTAAAAAAAAAAACTTCTACTTCAGAGTACTTTTCTCTTTTGGTACTTTTAAAAATGTCTTAATTTTAATTCTGTTGTTTATTTACGTTAATCAGCAGTTCCTTAAAATTTATATTGCATTTTATCGAGTGAATAAAATTCTTGGTACATACTTTTTTTTAGTACAAGACGTACTTTTTTAATGAACTGAAATAATGCTTTCGAATTTTGGGCTTATCTACACTACATCAGTGTATATTCGGACAAACATAAAGTACCTTTAAACGTCATACATACATACATACAAAGTACATTATTAGTCATTACAACCCTTCAGTCCGGATTACGACCTAGCTTCTCAAACGCTAATATTGTATGCGTTAATTTTTTACATGAGTGGCGGAACCTACAGTTTTGGGAAACTTTTCATGGCAATTTACTTTAAATTAACTTCATATCGGCGGTAAATTGGGAATTATGCTAAGGTTTCATTGTATTGGTGTCTTGGATGTGATGTGGTTGATGTGTATTGGAGTTTAAAGCAGTAAGAAAAACATACACAATTTGTATAGCCAGAGATGAAACTGCGTTGCGGACGCACTGGCTAGAACAGCCGTCATACTGGAAAGCCTTAGATGTGATTCGGACATTAGGTTTACGATAAGGCTGGAAAATAAGAAAAATTCAGAAGAAAAGCAAAAGACCATCCCCCTCATTAGCTTACATCTGCAACTTAAGAGAAGCCCACAAGAAAAATCTACCGACTTCAAATCACATGATCTCGGTGGTCAATTAATTTTACCTCCACGTGAAATGAGCTTTCATAAAGATCGTGCGGAATAACCAATGTGGCATGAGTTGTGTGGCACTTAGCGCCGTCCTGATGAAACCACATTTTTTTGATGTTTAATATGCGAGAGAGAGGCATGTTTCTCTTTGTAACGTGAATGTTATGTGAACACAGTTTTATTCGCTTACTCTTAACCATTTTTCTAGTTGAAAAATTTGTTTCTTTACCAAGGGTAAAATAGAGCGAAGTATAGTAGGTAATGTATTGTCTTATTATTGCTTCGACGACTTCGTCTCAGAAGATTTCTAGCAAAAACACTGAGAAAACTCCCACTGCAATCGGCTGGGAGGTAATATAATTTTTCAATAACTATGGAATATTATTTACTGGCTTAATTTCTGATCATTTAGTCAGGATTACAGCAGAGTATCTCATACAATCCAAGTTGTGTGTGTTAATTTCATCAATTTTTAAGCCGATTTTAAGCCGAACGGCAGATTTTTAAGAAACTTTTCTTTACAATTTTATTTTACAGAGTTTTTGCCAGAAGACTGCTAAAATGCAGTTTCCGAAATAAAATTTTTTTTCTCTTTTTATTTATTCCAAACGTCAGAGCTGAGGTTATTAATAACATTACTCAAAAAATCAACAGACCGGCAGAGAATATTATTCTCAATATGCCGTCGTACATCGCAATCCCCATTGTTGGTCTCTAAAACCTTCTAACTTGTTACTTCCTTCCAAAACCTGAATTCGCAAATTGATTATATTTCAGACGCCCTGTGTGATAACTACACTGAATATAATCGTTGTTAGGCTACTCTTATGTGGTTCATGCTTTATCGTTCTAATAGTGTCGAATATGAATCTTGTTCAACATATCGTTCGGAGATA